>JALMQS010000030.1:5772340-6190287 GCA_024734495.1 Forficula auricularia | reverse complement strand
TTACTTCATTCAATTCACATTATCAGGTAAAATTCTTTTATACTAGTTATTATTTTTATTTCAAAGATTTTGTTCATATCTTATTCTTATAAAATAACTGGTGTTAGCATAGGCTTGGTCTGAGTCCTTAACACGATTAACCATTTTTCCCTGCTTCTATTTGTCCTACTATTATCCGACCCCCTATACTATTTACACTCCTTTTATTAAAAAAAATCGGTTTAGACCATCAATGGAAAGTTATACTGCTGCTTTTATATATTTTGCGTGCCTTCTGGAGCTGATTTAGTGCTATCCAACAGTAATTGCCAATCGCGGTAACCCGAAATTCTTCGATTTAAAAATTCGAGGGGCATACGCCTGGCTTCGGAAGAGTACATAGCTGTGAGCGACTGTGTTTTTAATAAGGCTGTTCTTCAGACGGGGTACTATTTGCTCAGATCAACCAGTACTTTTCAACCCCTCCTGGCCGCGCGAATATATAAATCTTTATTATTAGTTCAAAAACTATTTTAGTATTAAACATAAAAATCATGGAAAACATTGAAAAATTTTAATTAATTTTTAATTTTTATTGTCAGTCTAAAGTTTTCTATTTGGAAGACTAGGCCATTTACTATACTAAAGTAGAATTTATAATTTTTAGCCTTAGAATCTGAAAAAACTAAACTATTTCATTGAAACATTTCAAATAGAAAGTATCTGGCCTGTGCCAATTTTAACGATAATCGAAAAAAATAAAATGTATATATATACTTATCGTATATATTCGTACACTGTAAGCTATATATAGATACACTGATAGACCCATTATACTATATTTTAATTTTGTATTAATTTTTCAGGATACATATGAAGTATAGGAAAAAATCAACTAATCGAAATTGTATGGAATGAGGAAATTTATACATAAATTAATTTATCATCTATCAATACAGTGAACTATAGCAGGTGTAACGATGGTTACCCCAAGGCCGACAACTGGTTCTTGGGCATATACTTCATTCTCTTATGAAAGGATCATTAAAAATACATCTATAATTGATTATTTGCAATGCTCTATAGAGTTTGTCGTGTTTAAATAAATGATTTACTTTTGGTCATTATAAGAATGACTTCATTTGAATTTCTGAAATCAGAAACATTTTAAAATTTAATTTCTCCTTTATAAAAAATATTAAAACTTTTCTTTAGTGTTAGTATTATTATAGTTGAAAAATAACTTTATCTTTTCAAAAACATATTTGATTTATCTGTTGATTTTTAATGAATTTAAGTAATGCTTTCTGTATACTGACTAATATTATTAATGATAATTTTATTAAACCAATTATTTTAAAATTAATTAGAAATTAATCTTAAGAAATTCAAAGAGAAATTCAAAGATGTTTTTTATAAAGCGAAATTTAGAGAATACTTAGCGAGACTACCATTTCAGGAGCCCATTGAGGTCAACTGATTCTCCATCTGAACCAAGAGAGCGAAAAAAAGATATGATCCATCTAGATATTGCTCAGTATCAATCCGCATATAGCCCGCATGATGCCCCTTTGGACCGCAGAGGACATGGCATCTCTTAAGTTCTTATATATTACTCTCTCGATTCAGGCCTTACTTTTTACAAGTCTATTCTTACATGAAGATGATACAATTAATTTCAGGCTATAGGCTCGCTCACTTGAGAAAAATCACTAAACGGAATTTCACTAAATAACAAGCAATTTTATTTTTCTGATATATTGCCAAATATGAAAGTATATCAAAACCAATGAATATCTTAAAGAAAATTCACAAAAGAGAAATTCAAAGATACTTTTTTATAAAGCAGAAATTTAGAGAATACTTAGCGAGACTACCGTTTATAAGAACCATTGAGGTCGATTCTCAAGCCCTGAACCAAGAAACTGAAAAAAAATGTGGTCCATCTAGATCAGGGGTGAGCAGCCTTTTTAACCCACGGGCCAATTTAAATTTTAAAATTTTGTGGCGGGCCGCACTTACCATATTTACAAAGCTTTACCATATACTAATAAACATTATAACTAACAAAAATACAAAAATTAAAAAAGTAAATATTTCATATGCAATTTAGTAAATAAGAAACAATGCAAAATGCAAAATTTAAAAAGTAAATATTTTATATAATTATAAGTGTATATAAATGTTAATGCAAAAAATAAAAACAAATAAAAGAAGAACAGAAAAGCTAATTTGCTTGAAAACTTTAATGAGAAATTTGGCACTGCTTTTTCGATATAAGCTGATCAATATCAGCCGGTATTGATGAAAGTAGCTACACGTATGCAGCTTTCTAATCGAGCATCACTCAGATCTGATCGGTGGTCATTTTGATTAATTTACTATGGTTGAAAATAATTGTTCGCATACATACGTACTTCCGAAAAGAGACATCATTTGCTTTGCATTTTTCGTCAAAAGCGGAAATTTCTCAGGGCTCACATAAGATTTATAAAAATTATCGATGTTTACTGAGAAAATACATTTTTAAATCGGTATTATTCTGTATGTTAATCACTTCCATTTGAAAGTTTTCAGGAACTGTATCCACATCGATATTAAATGGCGAAGAAAACATTTTCATGGAAACCACTATCTTCTCAGCTTTGAACATTTGGAATCGTAATTGAAATTCGTTGATTAAAATGTCTATATATTGTACGTATTTTTGAGAAGTAGTAACGTTTTCTTTTCTAAATATGGAAAGTGAGACACATTATTCTGCAAAAGATGCTGTTTCCACAATTTTAATTTGCGCTCAAAGCCTTGAATTTTATCATACAAATTGTGGGGAATAAACTGTCCTTTGCCTTGAAGTTCCACATTAAGATCACCGAGATGCTGAGTTATGTCGATAAGAAACGCAAAATCGCACATCCATTCTTTATCACCAAAATGAGGAAAGGCATATTCCTTCATATCCAAGAACAATTGTATTTCACTTTTTAAGGCGTATACTCTTTTTAGCATTGCACCTCTACTAAGCCAACGTACTTCGGTATTGAAAAACCACGTCGCCATATTATTGCATGTTTGAACAAGTCGCCGATAAATGAGTAACTCGTCTATGTATTCGCGATTCAAACTAACTCGAAAGAAGTGATACTTTGACATAAATCATATGTTTTAATCTGTCAAATTACATTCGATGGTGGCGCTAGTGTCAGATTGAATCCCGAATTGTATAGTATCCGATTTATAAATTGGCGACTACTACTAACATAACATTATAATTAATTTATTGATGGGAGAAAAATTAATAAATAACAAATTATTATTATTAATAAAAAATATATTAAAAATATTTATTAACAATATAATAAATAACAAATTATTATTGTTTATAAATAATCGAGACGAATAATAAAATTCTATTTTAGAAATGCTCGGCGGGCCGCAGAAAAATATTTAAAGGGCCGCATGCGGCCGCGGGCCGCGGGTTGCTCATCCCTGATTTATACTAAATGAAATAATGAAGGACAAACAAACCAGATCAATTTTTTAGTTATATTTATTTCAAAATTCCGCCATGCATTGAATAGTTGATTTGGTCAGAAGCAGAATTTTACAACATAGGTTTTGTTAACCTGAGTGGAATTTTCTAAACACATGTCAGAAGGATTTTATCTCAAAGGTAAGGCCAACTTCCCTAGAACCCTTCTGACATCTAAATTAATCATATTTCAACAACATCATTGATAGTGTGGGCTTTTAATTTCTTTTTTACAATTAAATAAATTTCAAAAATACCTCCAGTGGACTGAATTTTAAAATATTTTATATTTTTCAAAATTTAAAACCGCTCACTAAATTTCAATCTTAGTAAAAATATAAACCCTCTTGTTCTTTATTATTTCATTATAAAAATATTATTATTAAATTAACTCTGAGCCTATTTAACCTAATGTAATGGGTCAAGTAAAAAGTTCTGGGCTATTTCGTTAGGTGGCTTTAATGAGCCATATCTCACGATGTATACGTCGTTTCTGGTCATTCTTTTTTGCGATTTAAAGGTGACATAACGTTTTAAAAAAAGCACTTTGACAGTTTTGTGTTTGGTGAAGCCTGTTGTGTGTTAAAGAGTTCCAAAATGGAGTTAACAAAAGAGAAAATTCGATACATTTTTCGGTTCCACTATGACCAAATGAGAATTGTTTTACAAGCGCTTATTTGAAAAAGATATTTATCGCGAGACTACTGCGGATGACGCTATTGGAGTCTGAGGAGTCTTAAGTCTGGACCAAGAGAGAAAAAGATGTGATCCATTTAGCTACAATCCAACGTCATTTTGCGTACAGCCCGCTAGACATTCGGATGGATCACCAAATGAATTTGAAATCTCAGATGTTATATATTCGATCTCCCAGTCCAGAGCGCTTGATCTATTAGCATGTATGTTAGATGCTTGCCATTAATTAATCGAATGTTTTCTACATTTGATTCAATCGCGAATATTTTTCAAATAAGCGCGGTCAAAACAATTCTAATTGAAATATCAATTATTCTTTGATATATTAATGAGAAAATTTATTTTCCACTCAATGGGGGGCGATTGAACCCCCCTGGCTACTTACACTCATTATCTATCAGCGCGTCGGATTAACAAAATTAAAACTTCCGATACATTTGACAGTTAATGAAATATTCGCTAGATGGCAGCAGCGCAGAAGGTGATAGTAATTTTTTTATAATTTTTAATGTTTTTACTAAAATTTCAAAGAAAAATAATAAAATCTCTACTGCTTAAACTATTAATAAATAATATGTTATTATTTTAGTTATAATTTTATTATTAAAAAATGAAGAATAAATTTGTAAATAATTATTGAATAATTTAAAAGGCTTGGAATGTAAATTATTTGCAACTTGTACATTAATAGAGAGAAGAGCCGATTTAAGCATACTTACCTGGCGCAAAATTTACCATGATCATTAAGGTGGTTATTTCATGGCGAGACCTGTCCATTGCACTAAGGACGGGTTGACCCGTGCGATTGCCCCAAATGTGGGCAACTCGGGCGCGCAATTTTTGGTAGTCGGGTCTGCGTTCGCGCTAACCCGGACATATAAATAATCAAGCATATTTCTATAATAAATATATCTAAATTTGAAACTATCATGGTACAATTTAGATTTCTATATATTATAACAATATATATATTTTTTTAATCTCTCACGTGTTCCGTTAGAAATCTTAACTCTACTTCTCAAAGGATCTGAATCATCGATCATATTTAGGGTCAGCCAAGGCATCCAGCAAGGGACAGTCACCTCCCCCATTTTATATAATCTATATGCCAGCGATATTCTAAAATCACGCGGAATAAATAGAGAGGAAGGCATGAACGCGTTGGCCTTCGCCGATGATCTAATTGTTTATACAGCAGGTACCAAAATTAATGAAATTGAATATAAATTGAAAAATCTGATGGGGCGGGTTCACAATTTTTATAACAAATGGAAATTAAAGATAAACCCGGATAAATGCGAAACTATTCTATTCAGACCCCCAATTACAAACAAAAACAATTACCTCTCTGGTAAATGGAATAAATTCCAAATCAAAGTGAATGGTATAAATATCCCTCACAAAAGGGAAGTTAAATATTTAGGAATAACTTTAGACGACCGCCTGTTGTTCAATAAACACTTGGATCACAAATTGGTGAAGGCCAATAAAGCGTTCTGGGCGCTCAAAGAATTGTTCTCTAACGCGCATATCGATCCGAAATTAAAAATATTGAGCTACTGTACACTTATTAGGCCTGTCATCACATACGGATGTAGCATTTGGTTTAACCAAAGTGCATCCGCTATGGAACGCCTTAGAATTTTCGAAAGAAAATGTCTAAGAGCTTGCACAGGCCTATACAGAAGTCGAGAATCAAACTACCTGAAATATATATCAAATTCAAAATTATATAATTCGGCCCAAATAAGCAGAATTGATTGCTTTATATTAAATTTAATTCGGAAATACTATATTCAGGTAGTTAAAATAACAGAGAATAGCTTAATTTTCGGTTCGGTGTACCCGAACGAACAATACTTTGAGAAAACCCTTCAGACGGGGTTTATCCCGCCTGAAGCATTCCCCTTTATGGACGCCCGTGGGTATATAGAAGATAATAATAAAATTCCCATTCTCTACCACACAAACAGAAATAGAAATAACAAAAAAATTTTAATTAATCCTCTTCTTGACATTAGCAGATTAAACTCAAATTGGAGATTCAATAAAGCCTTCTTTAGAAAAAAATGGAGAGGAGAGGCGCGCCCTGAAGAATGCTGGTGGCTCGACCAAGGATAATATTTTTGCCAAGTCCAATTAATTGTTCTCTTCTTTTATTATTTTTTATTTGTTAAATTGTAAAAATTGTTAAAATTGTTAAATTATTATATTGTTAAGATTGTTATATTGTTAAAATTGTACATATTTATAAAATTGTTATATTGTTAAAATTGTTAAATCTGTTTAATCGTTGAAATTGTTAAACTTTTTTTTTAACATAATTACATTATGATAAAAATATATATATGTAAATAGTAGAATATTGTAAAAATCTCTTCACCCCCCCCCCCCCCATCTACCTGTCCACCTTTATTTATTCTTTTTGTATATTACCTCATCTTCCTTCCTTTCTCTTCCTTCTTTGCATAAATTCGGCGAGGTTTCTTCAGCTTTTTCCTCGCCAAAAGTATCCTAAATACTCACTAATAAATTCCTTTTTTGTAAATAAAATTTCTAAGAATAATATTGTATATAAATAAAAAATAAAATAAGAATAAAATGTAATAACCCCGAATGTCATCCTGGGCAATGCGGGTTAAAATGTATTATATTAGTTCTAGATCCCAAAATGTTAGGGGATCTAAAATAAAAACATGTATATAACTTTTTTTGGCTGAATAAACTGACATTTTTAAAAAAAAAAGTGTTCAATAAATAATTATATTTAATTATGTGTGATTTAAATAAAATTTAATCATACAAATACAAGCTTTAACAGATACAGATCCTCATTTTGGAAGTTGAAGAGGACGATTTTTAGAGCTCGGTATTTTAAATTGTTATTTTATGTAGTTTTTTTTAGTTTTTTAAAATTTCTAAAAATGGCTCCATCTATTTAAATAAAAAATGAGACAACCCAGGAGCTACAACATAGAGTTACTTACCACCTGTCCTACATTGAGAGGACAAATTCAATTATACCTTCTGTCTTCATTCCTACATCTCAAAAAGAATTGTCGTACTTTATTATTTTCATTCAGCGAAAATCAAATGAGCTAGTTAATAAATGTTATGTAATGAATTCTTAATTTTCAAAGCTCAAAGCTCTGCGACTTGCCATATCCGAAATATAATAACAAATATTGTTTCTTTGCGATTACTAATTTACTCCTCACCCTTAATTACAATTGGAATTTGAAGAACTCAAGATATTTGATAAATATAGTATACAGATTATTAAAAAAAATCGTTACAGCCTTTATTGAGAAAATAGGAAAACATTAAAAATTTTCAAGTAAATAGGTAATTCCATTTTTAATTTGGGGGTATTTGTTCTAGTCTCTAGATAGCTAAGTTTCAAATCCCGTGGCTCTGCAACTTAGCGTATACGAGATATGGACGATTAAAATATTTTTTTTTTATGCGACATGTCTAATTCAATCCCACGAAATTTATTTTATTTAAGAAGTTAAAATATATAAGTGTAACGATTATTAAAAAAATCATAGAAGCTGTTTTGAGAAAATTTAAAAATACCAAAAATCGTCAAGAAAAGATGTACTTCCGGTTTGATTTTAGCCAAAATCTCGAGATAATCCTTCTAGTTTGTAGATAGCTTAAGTTTCAAATCCTGAAGCTCTGCGACTCACCGTATCCTAGATAAGGGCAATAATTTTTTTGCGACATGACTAATTTACTCTCTCCCTTGATTCCATTCAAAATTTATACTCGAAGGAGAACTTTAGTACGATTATTAAAAAATACCAAAAATCTTCAAGTAAACATGTACTTTCGTTCCTTCGATTTTAGCCAAAATCTCGAGGTACTTATTCTAGTCTCTAGGAAGATTAAGTTTCAACCCCAAAGCTCTGCTATTTATGGTATTCGAGATATGGACGATTAAAATATTTCTTTGGGACACGCCTAATTTACGCCCTTTTCCTTTACTTCAATCGGATTAAAATTTATACACGACTAATAACTTAGGACACTTGATAAGTACGCCAATTTTTAAAACAATCTTTAGAGCCGTTTTTGAGAAAATCACACGTAAAATCTTTCATATAAATGTCAATTTCCCGAGTTGCGATTTCGACCAAAAGCTTGCTCTAGTCCTTCTAGCCCATATAGAGCTTAAAATCTCCCTTGATTCCATTCAAAATTTATACTCGAAGGAGAACTTTAGTACGATTATTAAAAAATACCAAAAATCTTCAAGTAAACATGTACTTCCGTTCCTTCGATTTTAGCCAAAATCTCGAGGTACTTATTCTAGTCTCTAGGAAGATTAAGTTTCAAACCCCAAAGCTCTGCTATTTATGTTATACGAGATATGGACGATTAAAATATTTCTTTGGCACACGCCTAATTTACGCCCTTTCCCTTTACTTCAATCGGATTAAAATTTATACACGACTAATAACTTAGGACACTTGATAAGTACGCCAATTTTTAAAACAATCTTTAGAGCCGTTTTTGAGAAAATCACACGTAAAATCTTTCATGTAAATGTCAATTTCCCGAGTTGCGATTTCGACCAAAAGCTTGCTCTAGTCCTTCTAGCCCATATAGAGCTTAAATTTCGAATTTCGTAGCTCTGAGACTTACGGTTGCAAAACTCAGGGGGGTATTTACGTACACATGGACCAATGGGTTTTTGATAAATTTTTGCCCTCTGGGGACTAAATATCAGGTTTTTTTGTTTTAAACTATCAAGGGCATCGATTCCTAGAAGTCAAAATGAAGAAAAAATTCTAACTTGTCCATTTCTAACTATTTTTCTGTGAGCTACCAGTAAATTATTTTAATATTGGTCGAATACTCAAGTGTGTGACTTGGCATTAAGAATATATCAGGGCGTTGTCAGGTCCTCTATGTGGCCAAAATATATGAATGTGAATTTATATAAAAGAGACCACACACTCTTTGTTTTAAATTAAACAAATCTACTACTTTCGGTAATTTCTTAATTAATTATTTTTCAATGGTTAAATTCCATATGGTATAGAATAAGATTATTACATATATTATAATATAATATTGGATTATTCTTTTTGATTTTATCTAATGTTTTCTTAGTAAAGAAAATTGAAGAATTTTTAAATCTATTTAAGCAGTTTTAAGTTGTTACCTGGTCGTTCTTTTAAAGGCTGGTAAAGACAGGCCAGGGGTACTACTAAACGGGTCGCCTCCAGTCTACTGGAAGGCCATACATTCCATGTAAATCGAACACCATCTCGATCTTCATTTTGTTGGATAAATTCTTCATAAGTAGTCATTCTGTGTGATTAAAATAAAATTCGAATAAATTTGATGACATGTCATTAAAGAAACGTCATAGAATAAAATGAACAAGATATAATTACTTGTTTCTAAAAGATTTTAAAGAAAAATCTTTACAATATTCAATTAGAAATGTGTAAAATTTCTAATTATCAAGAATTATAGATATCAAAAGTGGTCATGATGATGGATATAGAGTGATTTACTTAATCGAAGAGCCGGCCACGTCATTCACTTCTGACGAGAAAGCATCCAGCCATTCTAGAATTCGTTTGCTTGCCTTGAACGCCCCGTTTAAATTGCGCTCAATTCAAACATTCTTCAACTTTCATTCGCGATTCCATTCGGACTGAAAAATTATAATCTAAATATATAAAATTAAGATTTTGTCTGTACATTGCTCCAAATCATGCCAAATTTTGTTTGCACACGTTTCAAGCAAAGTTATGAACGAAAACACCATCAACAAAATTCCTATCTGTCTGTATATCTGTTTCCGCGAAAAGTTGTTCACAATTCACACAAAAACGGCTAAAGAGATTATCATGAAATTTCATATTTGGATTAGATGTCTTCTAACTTACGATTATTGCTTTATAACATTTTGGTATTTTGACCCCAAAAGAGGGTATGGGGAGGGCGCACTAATGTAAATTATCAAATAACTCCTAAACTATTAACTCTACGGCAAATTTTGTAATGAGCAAAGTTGTAGGGGATGTGATTTCTGACAACTTTTGTTTGAAAAAAATTGCTCCAAAAAGGTTGGGGTAGAGTCAAAAAATGAAAATTCTTGCCCCTTGGAGCAAACTCAACCAAATTTTGTACATATAATCTGCGAATTAGAAGGCTAAAAATGCAAAATCTGGGTGCGGGCTGACGGTGGGTGCAGGAGGTGGGCGCAAGAGGCCCGAAGTGGGTTTGGGGGTAGAATGGGAGGTAGTGTGCGTAGAGGGGTGCAGGCTTGGTGGAATGGAGTTGGGGTTGGGTAGGTGGGTTTGGGGGGTGCATGGGTGGGGTGTTTGGGTTCGGGGGTGCATGGGTGGGGTGTGGTTGTTTGGGGCACGTGGGTGGGGAATGGGGGTCCAGGGGCCGTAGCCCTCTGGCTAGCAAGAGGGCCCCCGGAGGCGGGCCTTGCAGCTCAGCTAGTAATATATATATATATATATATATATATATATAATATATATGTGCAGTGGGTGCAAGTATATATATATATATATATATATATATATGAATTCAAATATTCAAATTTATTGATACATTCCTGTGTATATTATGATAACATAGAAAAGACTCAAAAACTCACAATTTAGGCACACATAAATATATGGTTTCATTTTTATATATCACAATTTCTCCTCAATTACTGGATCTAATAACTTGGAATTTGGAATGAAATATAGTTTCAAGAAGTGAATTCTTGCTGCTAAGGATTTTTAAATCAAATTTTGATGGTCTAAAACAGTGATTCTCAACCTGGCTTCCGCGGAATCCCAGGGTTTCACAAAGGGAGGTTTGGGGTTCCCCGCGCTTAGAGGTCAATAAAAGAAAAAATAGAAAAACAAAAATAGTAGTTAGTAGTATCACCCATCAAAAAATTTGTCATGTAAAGAAAAAATACTAAATTTAGAGACTAAGTATTACCTTATAGTAAAAAAAAACATTAATACTTAAGAATAACATCACTATTTTTTTCTCAGTGATACCATTTTTGTTGCTCTAAAGTTACTTGACTTTCTTATAATACAACGATTGCGTTACATTAGTAACAAAATGAAAACATCATTTAAATTGTTTTATTATTATTTTGACGTTCAAAATAATATTGCTTTTCAAATAGATGAGAATATTTTTTATGAGTACATATATGGTACATTGAATATGTAAAAAAAACCTGTCCAATCCCAATGACATTACCAAAAAAATTTAATAATAATATTATTCATGAAAATAAAAATGTTAGGAATTGTGATTTAAAATGCACCCTTTCCTCAAAACCTAGCTAATTTTTAAAATGTGGCGGCACCGTCATTGGTGGCGGTATGTTATATTTTGAAGCTATAAAAGTAGCATGATGTTGATATTTTAACGAAAAATTAAATATCTCATATTTTAGTGCTAGGGGGTTCCTCAGAAATAAATATGTGCTTTAGGGTTCCTTGCTCTACAAAAGGTTGAGAAACACTGGTCTAAAACAGTGGTTCTTAAACTATGGCTCGCGACCCCATTTTGACTCGCTTAACTAAATTTTGGGGTGGCAAAATATAAAACAACAATCACAGTGGCGTAGCGAGGGGGGGGGGGCAAGGTGGGTCTATCATGCCCCGGGCGCCACTCGCAGAGGGGCGCGTCAAATGGTCTCAAGACATTTTTAACTAGATCTTTTGTCTCAAATTTAAAGCATAACCTGAGCCAGTTTACATATTTAACCTGAAAAACAGTACAGTATTTTGTAGGAGCGTAGTTAGGTAGTGACTATTCGTAATATATTATAGATATTTTAACCCTTTAACGCCTACCGTGATCATATGATCACGCAAAAACAGATGTTTTTGAAATATTTTTTGTACCCGTTTCCGACTTAAAATTTTTAATTTGTAAGAAGTATTTACACAAAAAAAATTCGGGAAGTTTTTTTTTAATTTATATTTCATTTAATTAGACCATTAGACCATAATAAATATATTCAAGTTGATGTTTAAGAAAAATAAAGAAAAATGTATTCCGGCGTTAAAGGGTTAAGGTAGGTACTACATTACTACATTCTATTATATTCTTATTACGAGTAAATTCTATATATTATATTACTATATGTGTTTCTGGTGGGGGGGGGGGGGCGCTAATAAAGTATATTACCCCGGGTGCCACTTATGTTTACTACGCCTCACAATGAATAAATTAAAATGAGCAGCGTCCAAAAATTAATTAAAGTGTAGTGAATTCGCGGTATAATATATGTATTTGTGATTAAATTAATTTTGACTTGGGATTAAAGCAGAATTTCAAGAAAATGACCTTAAATATACCTTTTCCGTTTTGTAATACATACAGGGTGACCATAAAATACCCGGAATTTTTTTAAATACCGTAAAAATACCGTACAAATA
Organism: Forficula auricularia; assembly: GCA_024734495.1. Taxonomy (NCBI): domain Eukaryota; kingdom Metazoa; phylum Arthropoda; class Insecta; order Dermaptera; family Forficulidae; genus Forficula; species Forficula auricularia. Next base: position 6,177,645 of record JALMQS010000030.1, on the reverse strand, counting down.
AATAAAACCACACAACTAAACGAATAATAAGTTTTATTTAATCAATAATAATAGCAATAAACAAAAAAAGTTACAACATGTGCTCAAAATTGCCACCTTGGACTGCAATACATTTACGCATTCGCTTGCGAAAATTGTCGACCATGGTCGGACACTGTTCCACCGTAACTGTCCCAAGCACGAGTCAACGCCGTTTTCAGCTGCCTTATTGTAGCGTATCGAGTAGCCGAGACTTTTTCTTCCAGGATGGTCCACACGAGTAATCCATTGAGTTGAGACCCGACGAGTTGGGCGGTCAAACATCCTTGCTCCAAAATCCGGGAAACAGCTCTTCGCAGGCGGCAATTGTCGAGTTGGCCGAATGGGTCGTCACCCAGTCTTTTTGAAGGGCGAATCCATCTGGGCCGAAGTGCTGCGACGACCAGGACTCCAGTGCGTCGAGGAGGACTCGTTGCTAATAGCTGTCGGCATTGATTTTGACATTTCCTTCAATGAAGACCAGCGGCGCATATTCCGGCCCAAACCATGATCGAGACCGGAAAATGCCTGTGGCCTAAGGTTTTTGCGGCCGCGGTCTTCTGCTGGCATTTTTTGAGAAACTGTCGGCGATTGTGGAGCGGCTCAAAAGTAAAAATCACAGTGTGCGACCATAGTCGGCAATTTTCGCAAGTGACTACGTAAATGTAGGTATATTGCAGTCCAAAGTGGCAATTTTGAGCACAAATTGTAACTTTTTTGTTTAATGCTATTGTTATCGATTAAATAAAACTTATTATTCGTTTAGTTGTGTGAATTTATTTATTTCTACGGTATTTTTATACCGTTGAAGTATTTAAAAAAATTCTGGGAATTATACTTGGGCCGTCTTTACACAATTATCAAAATTTTGACATTATTTTTATTAGATATATAGTAAATATTATACCTGCAAACTCTCTGACATTGAACTGAAAGAAAAATTTAAACAAATATTCCTGGCTTCATATTTTTTCACTTTTTGGAAATATAAATTTACATATCGTCAACTTAGAGATAAACCTGCCAGCTCACAACAAGGAAATTTTACAGGGGAGAGAAAAAACAAACAAAATTTAATAATGTTGTTATGGAAAAAAGTATTTTTCACATTTTTTTTCTACAACTTACGATCGTAATTTTAAGTAGCAGTTTTACTTGGACGATGCTTCATCTCTTTTTCTTTTGAACGAAATTAATATGTCATTTATGATAAAAATGGAGTTAGCAGTTTTACACTCTAAGCCGACGATATACTTCAAGCTATTTTTTAAGAATAAAATTCACTAAAAGCAAAATTATAAGCTCAACTATTAGATAAAAAAATAATAAGTTTCGAATATTTAAAAATTATTCTTCATATCACACATATTTCTATTTTCTCAAATATTTATTATTTCAGTAATTAAAACTTTTTTAAGTGCTAAATAATTTAAAAACAAAATTCTGAAGGGAAAGAACCAAGATTATTAAGGTATGACATTTTTGTTTCTATATCATTGTGGATATCATTATTCTAGATTTATTAACTATCTTTTTACTTTATTTGATTAACAAATATCACTAGAATGAGTATATTTTATATGCGGCCCGCGGCATTTGTTTTTTCTTCAAATGCGGCCCATGTAGCATCAGACAAAAGGTTGGACACCTTTGCTTTAGATCAAATATCACAAGTCTTAATTCCTCCAGCACCTCTTAAAGTATGACGTAATTTACGGTTGGTCCATAAGAATGTGTTTATTTATTTATTTATTCCTGTTAACTAACGCCCCAAGCGGAATTTTTTGGGGGTGATTTTACATGTAATTATTAATTCTATATATATCTCGAAAAGAAAAACATTTCATATATACTTACCTATAACCTATAATTTATACTTCTATATACATATCTTACTTACCATCTTAGATTGGTATGGGTAGGAAGTGTTGACTCGATGCCCAAATTATTGTAATATGTAATAATAAATATGTAAATTTTTTTCTTAAATTTGGAAAATAAACACATTTTATATTGAGAATTGAAGGAAGGCTAGTGAATAAAATTCTCTCGATTAAAATATTTTTATTGGTCAATTTTTTTCTCCCTCAAAAACCGACGTTTCGGACGATTTTCCCTCCTTCTTCAGGGTTTAAAAGGGGGAAAATACAAGATACTTCCACCTTCTCTCCTTCAGCAGTGCTCGAAATTTGTCCTTTTTCAACAGAGTCATCAATAGAATTTTTAAAGAATGGATTTTTATTTTTTCCCCTTAATTAATATCTTCCATCACTTTTCAATTAAAAGTTCTACCAGTCCGTCTCTCTCGGAAGAGACAATTTCTTCTAATATAAACACATTTTGTTCAAAAAAATCTAAGATTGGAGCCGAATTTCGAGCAAACGGAACGTTAGTGTTGACGAAGTTTGTTTTCTTGATGTCTCAGCCAGCGTAGTGTCTTTATGTAGAAAAACCAATTTGGGGCTTTCCTAAAATAGAGTTATGAATTTTCGGGATTTGACGCCCTTTTGTAGGTATGTGCCATTCATTCTTAAACATCTGGGTTTACATACTTCCTTTTACGGGGTACCTGAATATAATATACTCCCTCTGACCGAATATAAGAGTCACATTTCTCACAAATATTTGTCCGCAAATAAGAGTCTTATTTTTAATTTAACAGTATTATTCGAGATTAAGGACAGGGCTGTAGTGGAGGGTATATGGCGTATGCCCCGTGGTTTGACCAGAGCAAATAGCGTTAAAAATTTACAATTTTTTGAGACATTAAATTTTTGAATATTCTTATAAATATTTTAAATTGTTTCAATTTGCTTTTAAATTGATAATTTTTTAAAAACACCCGGCTAAAACATTTGATTATATATAGCGTATACGGTCCATAGAGTGTATACCTACCTTATGCTGATTTTACAACTTCAGCACTGACTAAGGATCAATGGATCAAAGGACATTAAAAACAAAAAACATATGTTTATCAAAGAAAACTTGGTCCGTTTTTTCTATTTTTCTACTCTTAATAAATAAAAAAACCAAATTTTTCAAATGGGACTTATTTTCGGATAGATGGAGTATTAAATAATATTCGGGCGATTTTAGTGATATGACTTTCAGTTGGCTTATATCAATAACATACCGACATTAAATTAAAAAGATTAAAAGTTAATTAAATTAAAAGTAAATTTTTTTTTTTGCATTTTGTTTTTGAAAAACAAAAAAGTCGATTAAAAAAAGCAGTCTCAGAGATCTAAGCTCATGAATTTTGGGTTTCTAAATCTTATCTCACTGAAACGCGATTTTTATAAATATCATAGACAATAATGATTATAAAAATCGAACCAGCGCTTTCGCCAGCTCTTTTATCCCTATGATTTCCAGAGACTAGAACTCGCTTCCAGCTACCGTCTTCCCCGCGACTTATAACCTTTAGCTGTGTAAGTTAAGACCCGCATTCACAGATACCTACGACTCCTGGCCAGCACATAAAATCCCCTCTTCTTTTCACGATGGAGGGGCCAACCCAGGTCTTTAGGGGATGCACCTCTTTGGTGTAACTCCTTCTCTCATCAATTTCATTAAAAAAAAAAAAAAAAAAATGAATTTTTTTTCAAAGCGTATGATAAATATTCTTCAGAGATATTATTAGTTTGTTATTATTTTTCTTATTCATTCTGTACAATGTAAAAGTACAGCCATTTATTTTTAAATAGAATAATAAAATTCATTATTATTTATGTGAGGTTGTAGTCTGAAATTAAAACAATTTAATAGATTTCTTGAAATGCCTTGGAAAATTGAAAAGAAATTCTTGGAAATTTAAAAGATTTTACTTTTTCTTCCAAGACATTTCAAAAAATCTATTAAATTGTTTTAATTTCAGACTACAACCTCACATAAATAATAATGAATTTTATTATTCTATTTAAAAATAAATGGCTGTACTTTTACATTCTACAGAATGAATAAGTAAAATATTAACAAACTTAGTAATAACTCATAGTTTCGTATGTATGGCATGTATCTATGTATGTTGTATAATGGGTCAAATCTTGTAATCGAAATTTTGACCACTTCCTGACTAGCTAGACTTCTGATGAGATACAAAAATCCGGTGACAATACAGTAATCCTTAAACGCTTTTTAATTTAGCTAACCATTCCTGAAGAATTGTGTTAAAATCAACTTTGAACATTGTATAGTGTAAGAATAGTATAGGCCTCAAATAGCATACTCCCTTGATCAAAAAGTTCCCGAAATTTATTCAGAAAATTAAAAATACAAGTTTATTCATCTAAATCTATATTGCCCCCTTCAAAGTAATCCCTATCGACTGCAACACACTTATGCCAGCGCTTGATCCAATTCTCGAAACATTTTTTATATTCGGTTTTCGGTATGTCCATCAGAGCTTCCTGCGATTTTTCCATTACTTCCTCTCGACTGCTGAAACGCGTTCCCCGTAATGGTTTTTTAACTCGATTGAACGGAAAGAAGTCACAGGGAGCCAAATCAGGTGAATTCGGTGGCTGTTGGATGGTATTTGTTGCATTTTTCGTCAAAAAATTTCGAATAATGATGGCACTGTGCGACGGTGAGTTATCATGGTGCAAAATCCACGAGTTTTCTGCCCACTATTCTGGTCTCTTTCGGCGAATCGCTTCACGCAAACGTCTCATAACGCCCAAATAATACTCTTTGTTTACTGTCTGGTCTACTGGCAAAAATTCATGATGCACTACACCGTTGTAATCCATGAAAACCGTGAGCATTGCCTTCTTTTTTGACTGAAAACGACGTGGTTTTTTTGGTCTCGGCTCATTTGGTGAACGCCATTCACTTGTCTGATGTCTGGATTGCGTGTCGTACTCATAAACCCATGTCTCGTCTCCGGTAATGATCATTTTGTTGAATGTGGGATCGGATTCAGCCTCGCAAATCATGTCTTTTGCGACGTCAACACGGTCTCTTTTTTTGCATGAAATTGAAGTCGTTTGGCACAAACTTTGCTGCTACACGACGGAAAACAAATCATAAACCAAAATGTCTTGGACGGATCCATAGGCAATGTTCTCTCTGATGGTTAATTTGCGGTTATTGACCAACATTTCTTTTACTTTATCAATGTTTTCGTCGATGTCGATAGTCTGCCATTGCGTTCATCATCTTTGATTGACTCACGACCACTTTTGAACCGCTCGTGCCACTGGTAAACGACCGTTTTCTTTAGAGAACACTTTTCCAACATTTCCAACGTTCGCGCACCATTAATCCGCAAAATTTAATACAAGTTCGTTGTAGCAAATTTAAATCCATTTCTAAAATTGTAAAAAATCGCCAACACACACAGAGATAGATGTACTTTTGGCTACGTAACTTTTGCAAATGTCAAGCTATGTCGCTAAGATTTAGAGGGAATACCAACAACAGATGTACCAACTTAACAAAAAAAAAAACAGAACTCAAATCGGAACGATGGGAGCGCCACGGGGGGGGTTATTCCGAGAATTTTTTGATCAAGGTAGTATGAACTTGAATAGAAAATTTTACTACAAAGGTAAGGTGGTCATTTCATGCGAGGTCTGACTCAGAATGAACCTTAAGAGTAGATACTTCGAATTAAAAGATATGTCTAGAACAGGGATCGGGAAACTTTTTTTAGCTATTGGCCTCATAATATATTTGATTTCGCAATATTACCACCTCATTCCAAAAAGTAGAAAAATTAAAGACGATTTAAAATTTAAAATTGTTTATTGAATCAATTTATACTGCGAATAGTCATAAATATGAGATAGATATAAATTAAATATGATAAAATGAATATACTAAAAAAAAGTAAATCGTAGAAATTAATAAAATCCGCATTATAAAGTTCAGATTTTCGAGAAATTATGTTGTTTGAATACAGTAATATCAAAATTGGGATTTTTTAGATGTAAGACCAATTATTTGAAAACTATCTTCGGGCTTCAATCGATTTTGATTTATTTCATTCATTTTTTATAGATTTATAAACACACACACACACACATATATATATCCTTATTACCCAGAAAAATTTCATTCTTACCCCACTTGGGACAATTGGAACCTGATTCACTGACCCCTGGGCTAGAATATTCGTATCGAGGCACCTAGATATTAATCAGCATTTTTTCTTGTATACATTCAAGTTAAAAAAAATTAGTTACACAATTCCCATTTGTGCATAAATCCAGATTAATCAAAGAAGCGATGTCTAGACCAGGGGTCCCAAACTTTTTAGAGATAGAGCCACATGTGAACATTGAAAACTATGTGCGGGCTGGTTATAACATATACGGAAATTATTTTAATAATACCCTATTATATGGGATTAATATTTAATATAGTGAATATTTGTGAATTAACACTGTAGTAGCCGCGGGCCGGAATGAAAAGATTCAAGGGCCGGACTTGGCCCGCAGGCCGTAGTTTGGGAACTCCTGGTCTAGAAGATTGTTTTGCAAGGATTGAGTGTTATGGAGAGTACTATCATATGCATAACAATGAAATGGAATGAATGGTAAATTCAAAATATCATTAATATAGTTAAGACCATGAATGAAATGACCGAGCTCCGGGGATATCCAAAATTAGTATAGAAGGGAGAGAATGATATTTCATCAAGCACGATACATGTTTTCATTGTAGACTTCAAGCTTTGGTGGCAATTATCAATTGCTTATGAGATTTTTTCCGTAAAAATGTGCAATATAAGTGGTAGGTCCAAACTTTTCTTTTGATAAGCTACGGTTTGATTTTAAACAACATACTGATCGTTTTAGGTTAATGCCAAGGACATGTAATTTGAGCCAACATCTTGAGATAAGTCGTTTTAAATTTTCTTTTTCTGAGATTAACCTTTTTATACTTTATTTGTGTTAAGTGTGAAAAAAATACGAGTGAATTGTCATCTGAGTTTGATTTATCTTAAATTAAATTTTCCTCATAAAGTATTCTTTTTGTAGATTCTTACTAACTCTTAAAATATAACTAAAAGAAATTTCAATTGTTAGCAAGATCATTCTAAAACTAAAAATTATTTAACATATTTTCTTAAAAAAAAAAAAATAACCAAATCAAGTATAATAAATATATAAATATCTATCTATATAATATATAATATACATATGATCAAATAGGAAAATAAATTTAGAAAAAGGTAGTTTTTATTGGGGGAAAAAACAAATAACATTAACCCGAAAATAGAGTAATTTGTTAATGAATAAATTATTTTCAATAAATCCAAATTTATATTTGACCAGAATGTTAAGTACATAAAAAATTACTTAGTCACCATAACCTGTTCAAGATGTTTTCAACTTTATTATCATTTGATTAAAATAATTGATATTTAAAAAGATCAATAAGTGAAGACTAGCATTTACAAAAATCACTTAGAATGAGTTATTAATGGCTAAAAGCTCTATACATATTAATTATAAATAAATAAAATATTTTATTGTTTTTTCTTTTTTTTTTTTTTTTTTTTATAAAAATACAACTAGAAGTTGAGTTTGTTTTTATTTATCCAAATTTACAAAATAAGAAAATTAGAATGAGATACACAGGATAAAAAATCGTATGCAAAAAGTTTAGTTCCATATTTTTTCTGAATTATATTGTTTAATCTTAAAAACGAACACATAAATATACTGTGAATTTCCGGTGGAAATCTAACCATCATTTATTATAGGTGAAGAAAATGATAAAAATAAATTAAATAGATTGATTTTTATAAAAAAAAAAAAGAAAAAATTAAATAATTTTGCGAGGAATTAAATTAAAAATATAATAAAATTATTTAAAATTAAAAAAAAAATAATAATTAAATACTAATGAAAATAAGGATAGGATTTTTGATATTTTGATGGATTATAAAAACCAGAAATTTTTTACTCATTCTAATATTAAATTATACAATCTCATTAATATAATGCAATAATTAATTAATGAAGGTAAGATTTTAATAATACAAAAAAAAAATTGAAAATAAATGTACTTTACAAACGGATGTTTCAGATATAAAAAATTAGTCTTTTGTGTCGAGACAACTTAAAATCCGAAATAACTGGAACCACTAAAAACACTTGCATGTATAGAGCACGTCGTTGCACAATCGATTATATCACCGTTATATAAGATGAAAATCTTATTAAGTAATGTTAACAAAATGAATGAAAGAGAATGAGAAAAATGGGATGATGAATTGAATGAAGATTACAACGCAGAGTAAAATAGAATTTGATATTTCAAGACATTTGTAATGATTTAAAATCGGAATTGTTTCCTGGAAAATCCGTTTCCTTGAGGTATATGAGCAATATGAGCAATACTTCGAGATTAAAAATTAATTCACTAATTGTGCCTCAGAAACAGTTCAACTAACACACCTAAATAGTTCAAAACTCTTCTTTGACTTCCGAATGATAAAAAGAACTTTTTAGTAATTATATTATCTGGTAATATGTTTCAGAGCACCAGTAGAAAAAGTTTGGAAGAGTATTATGTATTAAATCAAGTTTGTGCTAGAAAATAAAATTAGTGCATCAGCAAAGAGTGAATTGATGCTTGAATGATTATGAGGTATAATATTTGGATTCTTTTTGACGTATTTTAAATACCCAAAAAGCGATGAGCTTCAATTAATTCTTAAGATAAAAAAATATTTTTACTTGTCAATGTTAGCCAAAGAAAGTTGCACTATTTTGTTTCATTCAAAAAATAAATTAAGAATAAAAAGTAATCTAGAATCAATGTTCTATATTGTTAAAAACAAAATCGAAATAGCTTTTTGTTGAAGATTTGTAAGGTTTTCTTGAGTTACACCATGTGATATTAAATTTTTGAAATATAATTTATTAAAGTACAAGATGTTTTGATCCCTGTTTCTAAGAGTTCATAGTTGAAGTGAAAATCTGACTCAGTTTGAGATCTCGAGTAACCAAATTGATTAAGGTCTTTAAGGAACATCTATTCACTCTTGAATACAGAAATAGGGATTGAAACGTCGAGTACTAACAGAAAAATAATTTTATATGTCGGTGGTCTCAAAAGAAGTTTATTTTAATATATAACCCAAATAAGTTGAAATCATTTTGGGATATTAATGAATTCAATCTGAATAGAAAGTATCAAATTTTTATTAATAGAATACATTCAAAAGAAAAGATAAAATTCATTATTTCCCAATAATTTAGGTTTTTAAATTAGTTAAATAAAACAAAAATTTTAATAGTGAATGAAGAAAATAATGAATGGAGATTTATTGATAATTGAAGCTTTTAATCTTTTGTAAAATATATATGTTCATTTGATTTAAAAATTAAAACATACAAGAAAACGATAAACTCTTGTAATTATCAAATTGTTTGGCTAGTATTTAATTAATTTAGCTAAAAACATTCAGGGGAAGGTCAAAAGTGCATGGCACCGCTCTTAAACTGCTGATGGTCCAAAGTGGCTCAGAGGAAAAAATGTTTATTTACAGAAGAGCAAGATAAATATCTTGCTACTGCCAAGTTCGATAAAGAATATTTATAGTACATCAAAGTTATTGCCTTCAAGAATATATTTTAATTAAAATAGTTTTTTCTTGAATTAACTGCAAAAATTACCACGATGCACTTAATTCACCACAAGCGGCATATTTGCTCCATTTTCTGTCACTTATAATGTGTCTCTTGAAAGGAATGCCTTTAAAGTTCGCTTGTGTTTCAATCGCTAGAATCTATTTTGACAAAGGTCAGTCAAGATACACCACCATATCTTCACTTCCTCGAATCGATAATTTTCTCCAGGGTTTACGCGCTGCTCGCCTTAATTCTGTACCAGTCAGCTGTCTTCTTAATTTCCTGAAATACAACACAGAGCACACTCAGGTCACTGTAAAAGTTTTTAAATTTTAAGATAAATAAATATTATATTTCTTCTTAAATAAAAAAATAAGTAAATAAAAGTAGTTTTTCTAAAAGAGAACTGGGTTTTATGAGAGAGGTTCATAAAAAATTAATGTAATTTTATTAAATATAATATCTAGCCCCAATTTATGATGCTTTCGTCAAAAGGTGTAGCATCAGCGCAAAATCTCATCCCACGAGAACTAAACCCCGCTATAACCTTTTTAATTTCAAATAGATTAATTTTCAAATTGGGACTACTACTCTGAACTGATTAAACTTTGTCCTTGTCTTTAAAAATGTCGGAAAATTAGTTAGTTATTTCTTGTGTCAAAATGTTTCTATTTTAATGCAGGAAACTAATTATAAATTCAAAAAATATATATTTTTTGAATGATTTTATTGAGACTTTCAGTTGTGGTAAAATATAAACAAACAGATGGGTGTTATTCGATTTAAATTTGTTAAATAATTTATTTTAAACCACCTATTAGTTTATTACAAATAATTATTGAAGAGATTTATATATTTAATTTAATACTTTGTAAAAAATAATGGAGTCTTGAAAAAGTATTGTTTTTCTTGCAATTCCCATTGAAATTTAATTTAAAATCCCATTGTGAAATTAATTACGTAAAGTCAAAAAGTATAAGTTTGAAAAATATTTTAATAAAAATTAAAAGCTAAAATAATTTCTTTACTAAAATTTAACAACATATTTTTTTCAATTAGAATTAATTAAAGAATTAATGAGGATCCAAGTGGCAAAATGTTAGTTTTGAGAAAATAAAGAAAAAAGAAAAATACATTTTTTTTTTTATAAAAAATTAGACATTTCTCAAGTCTAATTTGTAAGTTTTTAGTTTTCTTGGACACTTTTTAATTTTTCAAAAATCGTTGTGCTTGATTCAATTTACTATTTGTAATAAAAAAATTCTATTTCCTTCAATTAATTATCGTTTTATTTTAATATTTTTTTTTTAATTTAATTAGTTAAAATTTTATTGTCTTGACGAATGATTAATTTATTATTATTTGTTTTAATTTTATCAACAGTAAACAAAAGAATTTTTTTTTTTTTTGGCATTTCGGCCTTTCGAGCCATAAGCCAATTTACGATACTAATTATTTTTATTAAACTTGTCTCTATCCCCCCTCCCCCCGGGGTCAGGTTCCGGCCGGATGCCTCGAGTTGGATTCGAACCCCGGCCCTCCTGGTTATCTGGCTGACATGCCACCGCCTAGCCCACCCAACCCCCCAAAGTAAATTTTTGAAAATAGAATTTAAGTGGAACAAATATAAAAATTATAGTAGAATGCTTGGCTTACTTAGTTCCTTCAGTTGAACGAAAATAAAGGTCATCGGGAGCATCCATCCAAGAAATGACCTGTTTGCGGCCTCCTCCAGAACGAGTTAAAGAAGTCATTTTTGCTTTTCCATTTAATTGATTAATGACAGAGCGTCCCATCAAAGCAGAAAATGGTTCTGAACCAGCACGTGTTCCAGTTGAAAGATCTTTAGCAGGTCTTTTAGCCGGTGGTCCAGGTTGAGGTACTACCACGCCTGTAGAAATATATTTTAATTAAAGTGATTTTGAAATAGAAATAATATCATATTACTACACACCTTCATCCCAATCCATATCTAAGGAAGCATTTAAAAATAAAAATATGAGTATTAAAAAATAATAATGATTTGATTAAATTTTACAATTGTATTTATATTTGCATCATTATTAAAAAAAAAAAAAAAAAATACATTTTATTTAAATTAAAAAAAAAATTTATTTATATATATGATCAGGCTCGAACCCATGGAGTGGTTCAAATTCCACCCACCCAGAAATAATATAGCTATTACACCAGCGGTTTCCAATCTGCAGGGGAGTCACCCTATGAAATCATTAAAGGGAGGCGCGCACTTATTAAACAAAGTACAAATTTTGAGATTAATGAATGCGTTCTGAAAGTATATTAAAAAAAAAATTTTAAATGTTATAAAGTGAATTAATACCTTTTCTAGATGGATAAATATATAAGCAGATTAAAGAGAAAATTCACTGAGGCAGATGAACCTACTAACTTTCAATAAAGCCTAACAAGAGTGTATATTCATTATGCGATTCTTTTTAATGAATGTAATCTCGAATGCAATAAGGGGCGCACCAGGAAGATGCAGCCCCTATGGATCTCGAAAGACCCTTGCATTACCGAAGAGAAGGGAAAATTGATCTAATGAAAAGGTGGAGGCGTAGGTGAAATATGAGTGAGGTAAGAAAGAAAGAGCCCCCAAATGATTCTCATGATCTCTTAAACTAGAAAAGATATCGATATGGTTTTAGCTTAGAAAGATGAAGTTTTAGCATTCAATTTTAGTATAGGTATAGGTTTATTGTTGAAATATCTCGAAAGTGTTTTTTAATTTTTTGAAAATTTGACCATTGAACCAAAAAATAGGAAATTTTTTATTTTTTTATATTTTTATTTCGAATCTCTTATGTTTTTTAAGTTATCGTGTTTATATTTGGGATATAGGTGTCTTTCAAATTACTAAAAAACAGTTTAGAATTGTTTTCTTAAATTCTATACCAGTGAAGGGAGGAGGGGGTTGGTGAGGTAGATAGTGATCGGATGTGGAGGGAGAGAGAATTCAAGGGACGGGGATAGGTTTGGTGGGGTGAAGGGTGATCGGAGGCGGGAGATATTTCGGGGAGGAAGAGGGTTGTTGGGATGGAGAGTGTTCGGAGGTAGAGGAGAGAGGGGTTCCAGAGAGCGGGGAGAAGGTTGGTGGAGTGAAGAGAGATCGGAGGTGGAGGAGCGGGTCCAGAGGGTGAATAAGATTAAAATATTAGGACGAGCGTGGGGGAGATTACTGAGCCCTGAAGCAGATAGAAAAAGTATGGATACCACTGGATTATACTATATATAAATTAAAGATAATAGATATTTAGATAAGGTCTGTGAAAATGTTAATATTAGTACTTATATATTAATATTTTTACTTGAATTTATATTATTATTATCAATATTACTAAAAAATTATGATTTTTAAACTTAAAGCACCCCCCGCCCCCCAAAAAAATTACTGTGTACATGCAAACATTATCTATCTTATAAAACAGTATTAAATTATGTTTCTCTTAAAATATTGTAATTTCATAGTAATTATTAAATAGAAAACTGAGTATAAAATTTACAAAAAAATTCAAAATAGTTAAGTAACAATTAAAAATTCAGTTAAATCTAAATATTTTTGCACGACTATAAAATATACCATCTATTCCGTTAACCTCTTCAAATGCTCGACGTTTCAAAAGAGAAGGTGAAACATTATTAATGGTGGTTTTTTCTGCTTCTGGTTTGTTTGGAACACGGTCATACATTAGACTTCCATCTGTAACAAATAAAGAAGAGTATTAAATTCTTTATTGGCTATTGCTGGTGTTTTGAATTGACTTTTCTATTAACATAATTTGGTGGTATAGGAAATCATTAATTTATAAATCTTAAAAAGTTGAGTGTTAATAATAATATGAAGAATGAGATGAAATATCACAGGCTTAAAATATTACAGAAAATACCGGTCTCTAATGGGAAAGAGTTTGGGAAACGCTGTAATTTGAAGTATTAAGAATTTATTTTTTGATTTAATTAACTTTGAATAAAATACATTTTTTAGGTATTTTATAATAAAATTATTTGTTATAAACTATTAGTAGGTTTTAAAATAAAAAAATTGAAGATAGATTGAATATTATAATTATTATTTAAGTAATAATAAAAAAAGAAAAACTATGAGAAACATTTACTTAATATATTCGAAAAAAAAAAATTATCTTCAACTTAATTGGACCAATTCCCAAACCTTACGCACTCTACTCGGACGTTTTATTTGTTGGGCTATTGAATTTGTGTTAAAATGTGTAAAAAATCTTATGAAATAAAGATCAAATCATAAATTCATTTGTATAGATAGAAAAACGATTTAATGTTTCAAAATACTTGAGATGATATTAGGTTGATGCATAATTATGGAACGTTTGTATTGGCCCGTTTTTCTTTAGCCAAAAATGGTGTTTTGTTTATTTTTTTATAAAAACAATCTTCTCTATTTATAGTTAATAAAAATGCGTGTCGAAAACCATATTCATATTCGTCATATTATTGCTCTACCACTACGAGAAAGGATGGAGGGCAGCACAGTCATTTCGCGATCTCAACGAACTTTTTGGCGAAGGAACAATTACTGATAGTGCAGTACGGAAGTGGTTTGCCCGTTTCAAATCAGGTGACACTAGTTTGGAGGATAAAGAAGGAAGAGGTCGGCCATCGGATTTTGATGATCAGGCACTTCTGACAGCCGTGGAAGAGGATGAAAGCCTTACAACACGAATGCTGGCTGCAGACTTCAATGTAAACCAATCAACGATCGTTCGACGCCTCAAAAAGCTTGGCAAGGTATGGAAATTGGCTAGATGGGTTCCCCACGAACTCTCCGACAACAACAAGTCTCAATTTTTTTTCAATTTTCACTCAATTTTTAAAAAACGTTCCATAATTATGCATTAACCTAATATAATAATCGTCTTAAGAGAATAAAATAATTTGCCGTATTTTTTTTACAATTATAGGTCAAAGAGTTTATTTAGGATTCCGAATATAAAAGATTTCAATTTGCCGATGATAATAGATTCAAATTTTCTTAGAAAATCATAAGATGGTGTCATCTATCAAATCTGATGGGATGAATTATTTTTAATTATATGTCAGAAGGGTTCAATTCCCGAGTGGGTGAAAAACATCCCTTCTGACATATAATTAAAAATAATTCATTCCATCGGATTTAATAGATGACACCATCTTATGATTTTTAAAGCTTAGGATTCCCATTAGGTACAAAAATGGGCAAGAATAAGTGCATTGGGGCCTTGCCACAGTCATTTAAAAAAAAAATAGTCAAATTCTAATTAATGAGATCTTTTTACAGGGTTATCCCAATGATAAAAAAATATTTTTTATTTTAAATCCCTCTTCTCTCCTCAAATAAATTTCCGATTTAAAATTTGGCGAAGATTTTTGATTTCAGGGAAAATAAATACAAATAGTTTTTCAATTTCAAGTTTATTATTTAGTTTTCGAATTATATTGTTCTGGAAGACATTGTAGCGATTCTAATAGGATTCCGTGTTACTTTTGTACGTAGCCTTATAATTAAAAAGTAAATTACCAAGGCAATATCAAGATTTTATTAGATCTATTTACATGTCAAAACTTTTTTTTGTATGACTACAGAAACCCAATTTAGTCAGATCCTAAACCTGTTTTTGTTATGTGTTTATGTATGTGGGTGAGTATTTGTAATTGGTGTAGAGACAATAGTATAGCCGGCTAAATTTCTACACTGAGTCGGGTTTGAACTCGGGCAAGTTGATTCTTGAGGCTCTAGCACGTCGGATAACTTTGACCCACTTTTTGCTTTTATAACTATTAAATTTTTGAATTTTTACAATTTTAAATATATGTCAATTTATTTGTATATTAATTTACCTGGAGCCTTAGGAGGTTTTGGGAAGAACACTTTATCAGGTTGTGGCATCTGATCTTTTGCTGTTAATATTAGCCAGAGGGGAGTATCTATGGAAGGATGTCCAAGACGATTTGCAATTTGTGTAACACTTCCTCGGTCTTTTTTTCGGTAATGTAAAAGTTCACGTAATTCTGCAGGTGATTTGGTAGCTATATGAACAGAACATTCTTGTTTTACACTTGGCACATTAATTGGCCAAAAAGGAGCACGAGCGGCATGTCGGGGTTGAATAATATGTCTACACAATCGTCGAGAAATTCTTGTTAATGTAGTTGTGAATAGATAAAAGGCAGTTCTAGTTTTCATAATAGGCCTCGGAGAGCCAGAACGTATTGCCAATCCATGTGCTGTAGCATAATGTCGGGCAAGATGTGCTTTTAATTTAAATTCCTGAAAATAATATTATTTTTTTATAAATATATATATAAATACACGATAATAATTTAAAATAATTAGACAGTAAAGGTGATTTTTTATAATAAATAAATTTAGAGAACATCAAAAAATAAGGTAATAATTTAGATATTGAATAATAAATATTCATACATATATATAAATGAAGCTTCTATTTTTCAAATTTTCGATTCATAAAGGGAGGGAGAATTTCTCCCGAAACGTTTCGAATTTTTATTAAACGTTTTTCGATTGTTTTTATAAAGAATCGTATTTATTATATGTATATTAGTTACTATAGTTTCAGAAGGCTTGGCTTGCAACTTTTACTATTTTTTGTCTTTAAAAAAAAATTGTAAATGTACGTAAATATATTCATTTAGATATATGTGTGTTTATTTGCATTAAGTAGAGGATACTTAGGGCAGGTTGTATGTCGCAAAAGTAAATGCTTTTTACCACTAACAAACGGTAAATGGTAAATGGAGCCACTGGGATGGCCAATCAGATGACAGTCACTGAAAATCTGATTGGCCATCCCAGTATTCCGACTACCATTTACCGTTTGTTAGTGGTAAAAGCATTTACTTTGCGACGTACAACCGGCCCTTACTCTCTTGGATTTACTTTTATGAATTTCTTCTTTTAATACTACAGGGCCTGGAGCACCGAGCGATGGTCGGTAACTTTCTGCCTCTAAGGGCCGGTTGTATGTTGCAAAGTAAATGCTTTTTACCACTAACAAACGGTAGATGGTAAATAGAGGGACTGGGATGGCCAATCAGATGACAGGCACTGAAAGTTCCTGTCATCTGATTGGCCATCCCAGCCCCTCCAGTTTGCCTGCTGTTTTACTGTTTACTTGCACACCCTGTAAAATTTCTTTACATAACCACATGAAAGATGTTAACCTTTCATTCACAAATTAATTCCTGTGAATCCATTGTAATAGACTGATGAAGAGGGCAAAGCCCTCGAAACTATAGTCTCGTTATAAATAAATAAAATTCATACTTCCAGCAGAAGACACACTCTTTTAATGTCTCCTTCAATATATAAAAATTCTGCTACTCTCGGCAAAAACTTTCATTTTCATTTTAATGATTAAAATATATATTTTACGATACTCCTAATTTACACCCTCTTCCTTTATTCCAATCGGATTAAAATCTATACAGGACTAATAACTCATGATACTTGATAAGTACACCAATTTTAAAAAAATCGTTAGCGCCGTTTTTGAGAAAATAAAAAAATAACGAAAAATCTTTCATGTAAATGTCCACTTCCGTTGTTCCAATTTCAACCAAAGGCTTGTTGTTCCCTTCTGGCCTATAACGAGCTCAAGTTTCGAATTTCGTAGCTCTGGGATTTATGGTTGAGAAACGCAGGGGGTGCATTCTTACGTATGCAAACATCAACTTCCGGTACTTCTATTTTAGCCAAAATCTTGTAGTACTTCTTGTAGCCTCTAGGTAGCTTAAGTTTCAAATTTCAAGACGAGATATGAACAATTAAAATATTTATTTTGCGACATGACTAATTTACACTCCCTTCCTTTATTTTAATCGGATTAAAAATTTGACACAACAAACACACTTGATAAGTACACCAATTTTTAGCGAAATCGTTGGAGGCGATTTTCGAGAACCCGATTGGATATATATATATAGGTATATATAAGAATTGCTCATTTAATAATATAAGATATAATTTTAAATAAGACAAATATTTAGATAAATAAATTTTGATTTTATTTAATTTACAGGTAAGTATTTATTATTTTATTTTACTTATTATTTAAATTATTCTCTTTTATTTTTTGATGACCTTTACCAATGCGTAAATTTTACACACTTATGATAATATTGTGGAATGTTGGCCCTGAAGATTAAAAATTATAATAATTTTAGAAACTAGGGTCGACTGAGAATGATTCATTTATTTTTTAAAATTCATCTTTACTATCTTTTAATGGAAATATAAAAAATATGTACCTTGCCACAATTGAGCAAAGTACATCGATGAGGCCGATGTGAGGCTAGACTGGACGGCATTCGTTCTGTAAGTATATCTATATTTTAATTTAGTTAGATTTATTCTAAATAATAAGATATATAGTGAAAATGATTTTCGATTTTTTCATAAACTTACCATCATCTGAAATGCTCCCTGGGCTCTTTTTTTTAAACTCGGCTTCGTTTTCTAAAATGTGAATCATTATTTTAAATTATTAATAATAATAGAAAAAAATAAAAAATGAAAAAATCTTACCAAGCCGAGAAGGGACTTTTAGTCCACCATATTTTTTCCAGTAGAGCCAGCAAGTATGACAAAGTTTGCATTGTAAATGTGGAGGTCCCCAAATATACCATTGTGATGATGTTGTTGCTTAAGTTAAATAAATAGAACTTTTAGACATGAAATACAAAATAAAAATGCAATTAAATAATTAATGATTACTTACCATTACAAGATTCGCATATCTTGCCACTAGCGCTTATTGGTGCCTCTCCGTTACTATTACCATTTACCACGCCTTTAGTGTTATTTATTAATGCTGGATTTGGTTTATTACTAAAATTAGAATTTATTGAAATTAAAAGATAGAGTTGTATAATATTCCTCCAAAACTTAAGTGACTTATGTAGAATTTAAATTTTATAAATTAAAGGGGTTTTTTAAGTCAAATAAAATAAATAATTACAGTAATTTTAATCAATTATTAATATTTATTTGATTGATATATCAGACAGTGTAATTATTTATTGTATGTGAAAAAAGTCCTTTAATTTATAAAATAGTGGTTAAAAATTTGAAGATCAATAGTTATAATGATCATTGAAATTAGAAAGGTTAAACTCACTAATTAGGAATGTACACTTGTTTAAGTTTAGACTCCGCCTCCACTGCCTTAACTCTTTTTTGTTGGACGTATCTATCCGTGGTTTTCCACATATAATAATACTCGATAATATTTTTTAAAGTCTTCCATGGTAACTGTTTAAAAAAATATAAAAAGTTATTAAAGTTATCTATCTATATTAATACAAAATTATAATGTAGTTGATATTACAAAGTCTTGTCGAATGTCATTAAAATCTTTGCCGTATTTTTCAAGAGCTTCTTCGAAAAGATTCGCTTCAGAAGCTGACCATTCTTCCATTTCGTCGCGACATAAAACTGGTCCCGTTGAGGGAACTAATGAGCCTATTGCTTCAGAAATGTTATAGCTAAAGAAATAATAAATAAATTTAGTAAATTTGGAAAATAATAAATAAATAAAATACTACCTATGTTGATGAAGTGTATCCATCGCATGGAAGAGAGTTATATCACGTGAAGCTGCTGCAGCAGACATATGGAGACTTGGTTGTTTAACACTACTAGAACAGTCCAGTGCCCTGGCGAATGTACCTACTGAACGAGAGATCACGAGAAATTGATCAATTTGACGATTTGTTATTGAAGGTGAAGGTGTCCACACTAGTGTTTCTAATTGAGATAAATCTCGCTCATCTCCTTCTTCTAAAATAAATAAAATGATACATAAATATTAATAATATCCAATAATTTTTAAAGACTTGAGAAATAATAAATAACAAAAATTTCAGAACAAAATAATAATTACCTCCTTTCATAGGTGGTAACGTATCCGCCTGATACCTACTCCCAACTCGAATTTCTCCCTTATCGGCGAGAAGAGTTTTATGTGTTGGGTCAAAAACAAGGCAATAGAAAAATGTATCCTGTAAAAGGGAAATATTCCGATAAAAAAAAAAACATGAGAATGGCATAAAAAGTTTATTTTTTAAAATGATTTAATTAGAACCAGGTGAATGACCAGGTGTTTCGCTCAGGCTACTCTTATCTTGACAAAAAATAATAATAAATAAACATTTATCACTAAAAATTCGCATATTTTAATTAAAATGTAATTTTTTTAAATTTTAAGTTTGGGATTTTAATTTTTATGAACCTTTAATCCGTGGATTTCGTGCCTCTATGGGATATTTCACCCTCTTTTAAATAAAGGCCTACCCCTCATCACTAATAAATTTCAACTTTCATAGAGATATAATTATTTTAATTTTTTTGATGACCACTTCCCTATATTTTGGATCACGTAAATATGAATAGAATCAAGACTTAGTTATGGGTCTCTTCAGCTGATATATTACTGATTATTATATTACTATTTAAGTTTGATATTTTCGTGAGATTTACCATTTTTGAAATATAGCTGCTTCTTTAAAATGTTGTTGCACTCCCATGCTGAATTTTACACCCTCTAAGCTTGCCCAGAAGTCTGTTATTATAAATATCAGGATCCATAAATTCGTTCATTTATATTGATAGATAGATAAAAAAAAACTACTTACATCTTTATTCAAATAACTGAGAAACGATTCGGTTTCATTGAATAAGGTTACGGTACATTTCCCTCGAATGTGAGTCGCAGGCAAAGTTTCAACTTGTCGGGAGAGAAAAAGCTCCCGGTGTTTCAATTGATGTCGTTGTTTGCCATTCAGTAATGATTCTCTATCAGGCAGCTCGCCTTCTTCGTCTAAGGCACCTAGAAAATTGATTTATAAATTGTTAATAATATAATATAATTGATGAAATTTTATCAACAATTGGCAAAATATTTATGATAAAAAATAACTTAATTAAAAATAAAATTATATGTAATGAGCTAATGACAAATAGGCTGAACAAGTTTCAAGTAAAATTTTTCAGACTTTTTAGTGATTCCCACAACCTATCGGATAATTAATAAAATGTTGGGCTAGATCATGATATTTTATAGAACTGGATGGAGGAAATGTAGGACATGATTTTTACAAATTTTACAAATACCGATACAAATTTTTTTAATATTTTTATTTTTAAAACATTAAATGTGTCTCAATGCATCTTTAGAATAAGTTAATATGCTCTACATATCAAAAATACATGTATTGTCGTATCTACCCAAAAACGTGTCAACTTGTGTTTATAAAAATACTAGTTTCGGGCTTTTAAAATATTTTTTTTTAAATATCCGATTAAAACTTTTTATTTTATTATATATAGCGTATACCCTCTGATTTTTACGGTTCATGGAGCGTATACCTTCTGCTGATTTAACGACTACACCATTGTATATAGTATGTATTTGGAGGTGTTTTTGAGAAATCGAATAAAAACACCTGAAGAATACTTCAGCTGATTTTAACCTAATTCTTAATGTGATATCACCAACGTACATAATCAACCTTAGTTTTAAATTATATTATATTTCTATCGAATTCACCGTTTTTGATATATGGCGATACTACAAACAGACATTCAAGTCACTTAAGTCGCTCTCACATGGGTCCGATAGAGCACCATATATCGACCAATAGTGATTTTCGCACTGATGGATGTCGGCTGGGGGACGCATGAGAGAGCAACTTAATTCCAATCCAAGACAACTCAAAATGTATTTTCAGTAAAAGCTCAAAATCGAATTTTTGAACAATACTTTCAATTAATTTCCATACGATTTACTGTTTTTTGACATTTTCTGGGTCGACTGACAGGCCAATGACAAATGTATTTTTGAATTCAGGAGAGACCGAAATGTATTTTCAATAAAAATAGAAATGGAATTTGTGTGCAATAGATAAAGGCGAGGGGTGAACCGCGATTGGAATTAGGTGTACACCGTCTTTGGAATTACTTTGGAATTCATTAGATAATCTATTGTCTTCTACTTGGAAATAAAAATAAGGAAGTAGGTGCACACGATATTAGGTCGCGGTTCATCCCTCGGATAAAGGTAAGTGAACCATTTTTTTTTTTTTTTTTTAAATCAAATGAGGTAATTTTTAACCGACTTCAAAAAAGGAGGAGGTTCTCTATTCGACTGATTTTTTTTTTGTGCCTATGTTACCTCATATCTCCGCCAATTGTCAACCGATTTTGAAATTTTTTTTTGCATTGGGTCCAGTCTAGCTTCCGATTGGTCCCATTTTTTTCCATAGGTATTAGACCTTTTTTATTAGGCTTGTTTAGACCTAACCTCTTTGATTATGAACCGATTTCGATGGTTCTTTTTTATCCGAAAGGGGGTGTCTTAGGGATGGTGTCATATTAATTTGGTCAAGTTCTGATGATATGATCACTATTAATAACATCACTAAAAATGAAAAATAAAAATAATTTTTAAGAAAAAAATAAAAACCGACTTCAAAAAATTAAATGCAACAAATAAAAATACACTAAAAGGTATAAAATAATTATTATCTTATTTAGTTACAACTAAACGACGAAATATTAACATGAAATTACTTTTTGAAGTTGGTGCCAAACATATACCTTTTATGAATCGCACTCGACGGATCTTACTTAGTACGTTTGGCGGGTACGCTCGCTTATAGGTATAGTTTGTTTGGTACCGACTTCAAAAAGTAATTTCATGTTAATATTTCGTCGTTTAGTTGTAACTAAATAAGATAATAATTATTTTATACCTTTTAGTGTATTTTTATTTGTTGCATTTAATTTTTTGAAGTCGGTTTTTATTTTTTCTTAAAAATATATCATGAAAGATATTTGAACATAAGAAGTTTTAAAAAAAATGAATAAGATCATGTGTGATAATTTTTTTTTTAATTTCAACAAAATTGAAAAATAGTAAAATAGAAATTTTTGAATTTGAGTTAATCGACCCCGATCTTATTAAGAGTGGCAGATTTGTAATACACATTTTATTCTTATTTATTCGTTTGTTTAAATTATTTTTTGGACACTTTTAACCACAGCTCTTTACTAAAATTAAAAATTATCTCGGAATCTGTAGGGTAAATCTTGTTTAAATTTAAACATGTATATATTTCATGTCAAAAATGACCATCTTAATTATTTTTTTTCAAAACCCTAAGTTCGAATTTCTACCTTAGTCAATGCTCATTTTACCTTAATTGGAAATTTAATTTTTTTTAATGATGATGCTATTGTTAAAAGGATATAATAAAATTCGGAGATTAGGTCAGAGACAGTGGCGGATTCGTCCGCCTCGGTGGTGTAATGGTCAGAACAACTGACTGGCAACCCGGAGGTCTCGGGTTCGATTCCCGGCTATACCCGGACATTTTTTCTGTAAGTATAGGGTCTGGTAATAAAAATTAAGTGGGAGATAAATTTAACCGAATTTATCGCGCGGAGGATTTACCACTGCTCGAAGCCCCTAAAACCTTGGTAAATTGGATATTGAATTGTATCTAAGTTTCTGAGATTGGCTCGTGATCCCGGCTTCTTTCCTTCTGCTCTGTTCTTTTCACGATTGAGGGGCCAGTCCATACAGGCCTTTAGGGGATCCACCTTCTGGTGTATCTCCTTCTCTCATCAATATCATTAAAAAAAAAAAAAAAAAAAAATACGGTAAGCGGAATGAGCGGCCGCGGGGAGCCCCGTGCTTAAGTGTGTAAAGGGCCCCAAAAAAGGCCGATTGTGTTAAAGTGTTTTATAACTAAGTGGATATTGATGAGGCAGTCCAAAAAAAAGAAGATAATTTATACTATCTTTTTATCTTTATTCAAAAACCGACGTTTCGGAGGCTATTCCCTCCTTCCTCAGGGGTTTGAAAAGTCAGTGAAGGAAATCCAATGCGACATTCCCATCTGTCTCCTCTTTCAGTGGCATAATATATTGTATTTCATTCTCAGCAGAATTATAATGTAGTAATGTTTTTTTGGACTGCCTCATCAATATCCACTTAATTAACTTATCAGCCCGTCTCCAAAAATTACTCCATCTGATTGTTTTATAACACTTATTCAATTTTAGAAACGTAACACCTCGATTTTTTCGTATGGTTGAGATTTTATTAAATTTTTGTTTAATTGATTTTGGGGTCCCCCTTATTTTACCGCTTAGGGCCCCCACTTGACTTGATCCGCCACTGGTCAGAGATGAAAGAACCTGTGGATGCGGGTCTTAAAAACTTAAGGTTATATGACGCTGGAAAGACGGATAGTGGAAGAGACCACACTCTAGAAGTCATAGGGATAACAGAATTTGATAAAGTTTGTTTTATATATTTATATCTAATTTAATCGCAAAGAGGTGGTGGGTGTTTAAAAATTACCTATAATGTTTCGTGCTAATAAGGTTTTAGGAGGAATTATTGATTTAATCTCTTCAGAACAAACGCCATGGTAGAATCCATAAAAAAAGAGAAAGAGCCAAGACAGTTCTACGATGGGCTAGAATTTAATCATTTATAGACAGGCTGGAAACAATAATAATATGAGAGTATTATTAAGGCTAGTGACTAATTTTATAATAATAAAATTTTCTAAAATTTCTAAAAATGTTAAATTGTAAAATATTGCTGTGAATGCTAAATCTCTAAATAAGAGTATGCAAGGGTTAGCTGAGGGGTGGGTGTGGGTGGGCGAGCCCTTAGCGGCGACGGCGGCCCGCGCGACCAACTTGCCCGTGTGGATCAATAAGCAAGGGCAAAAAACGATTCTCTCTGGAATTAGTTTGGACAACCCTGGCCACCCACCCCCAAGAGGATGAGTAACCAACCCCCTCACCCACCCACCCACACCCATACACCCAACAACTAAGCTCATTTGAACTGTGTCTTCGACATCCTGGCCGTCTTTTTAATTAATCCTTCATACATACATATTATATTAAATAGACTGATTAGAATACAACACGACTTTCACTTAAAGTTTTATAAAAACTGAAAGAAAAAAAATGATATTTTATTTAATATTTTTTTTTAAATATCTTAAAAGTGGTTAAAAATTTTTTGATTAGAAATTAGTGGATCTCACTCACAAAAATGCCTTGGGTAGTAAACATGAAAAAAAAAAATGATATTTTAAGAGTTAGAAATTAAAAAATCAAGAATGATGTCAAGTGTTTCGATTACAATAAAAATCTAATCAGATCTTAATCTCAATATA
The DNA here is from genome assembly GCA_024734495.1 of Forficula auricularia. Lineage (NCBI taxonomy): Eukaryota > Metazoa > Arthropoda > Insecta > Dermaptera > Forficulidae > Forficula > Forficula auricularia. Next base: position 6,152,776 of record JALMQS010000030.1, on the reverse strand, counting down.
AAACAACTAAATATGAAATTTCGTAATTTCTTTTCGATATTCTGAGATTGGTTTTCGAGGTTGAGCTTAGAATTTTTTTTTACAACTCACACACGTGGGTATGATCTCGCAGACATTTTGACAAAATAGTTAATATCTCTTTAAATATAATTTTTTCGATGTACCTCTTTTTTCAACCCTTTATTGTAGACACTAACGCCGTGATTTCGATTTTTTTTTTTTTGTAAATTAGTACAGCCGTTTTTTATATAATATATAAAATAAATTAATAAATAATAATAAAAAAAAGAATAGCATTTTTTAAAGTGATTTAAGTTTTAGGTAGTCTAACCCTCCCGTTGTGCCCAGGTATAGGTTTCCCGAAATGTCCCGTTTTCAGAAAGAGAGCAACTCACAGTAACAATTAAAAAAAAAAATGATTTATTAATTGTAACCAAAATACAGAAGTAGTTTTCTCTCTCAATTTTAAGAAATCCTGAATATTCACTTATTTCAAATTACATTACCCGGTATAAAGTGACAGAATGCAACACTGGGAATGTTTGAAACGAAAGTCGTGTTTGATGAAATGCTTCAAACTCTTTCAAACCAATAATTTGAAAGATAAGAGATTTCGTATAATTATTGAATATATTTTATGTCTACCCTGCACTAATGCACCCCTAGAAAGGGTATTTTCTCTTAAGATGAAGTTATGGAAGAGCGAAAAAACACAGTTACAAATCGCAGTTTTAAAGCAATGTTAATTACCAAAGTCAATTTTAAGAAATCCTGCCAATAATCCAATTCTTATTTGAAATCAACACCAAATATGTGTATGCTTAATAAAATTTGTTGTTCAGAAAAATATAAGACAAGATAATTTTTTATTTTCACGTGAGTTCGTTCCTGTTTTTTTTTTCAATAATAAATAAAAACAATAGAGAAATATGCGTTTTCTTGAATACACATACTATTACTTAAAAATTAGTAGATTTCCCGTTTTGAGGATAAAAATAAATAGTCACGTTATGCATGACGCATCTAATTAATAGAATGATGTTCTGGGAACACTGTTGCGTTATTACAGCCAGCCTAATCTTAAGGAAAATAAGAAACTAGAAAACCTCCATTTCTGAAAGTTGAACGATATATTAAAAAATATAATAAAAAATAGTGAAATTAAAAAAAAAATCATTTTTATAACTATTTTAATACCATCAATCAAAATTCAATATATTTTTAACCGACTTCAAAAAAGGAGGAGGTTCTCTATTCGACTGATTTTTTTTTTTTTTTTTTGTGGCTATGTCACCTCATATCTCCCTCCGCCAATTGTCAACCGATTTTGAAAAAAATTTTGCATTGGGTCCAGTCTAGCTTCCGATTGGTCCCATTTTTTTTTCATAGGTATTAGACCTTTTTTATTAGGTTTGTTTAGACCTAACCTCTTTGTTTATGAACCGATTTCGATGGTTCTTTTTTTATCCGAAAGGGGGTGGCTTAGGGATGGTGTCATATTAATTTGGTCAAGTTCTGATGATATGATCACTATTAATAACATCACTAAAAAGAGAAAATAAAAATAATTTTTAAGAAAAAATAAAAACCGACTTCAAAAAATTAAATGCAACAAATAAAATACACTAAAAGGTATAAAATAATTATTAACTTATTTAGTTACAACTAAACGACGAAATATTAACATGAAATTACTTTTTGAAGTTGGTGCCAAACATATACCTTTTATGAATCGCACTCGACGGATCTTACTTAGTACGTTTGGCGGGTACACTCGCGTATAGGTATAGTTTGTTTGGTACCGACTTCAAAAAGTAATTTCATGTTAATATTTCGTCGTTTAGTTGCAACTAAACAAGTTAATAATTATTTTATGTCTTTTAGTGTATTTTTAACCGACTTCAAAAAAGGAGAGGTTCTCTATTCGACTGAATTTTTTTTTTTTTTTTTGTGCCTATGTTTACCTCATATCTCCGCCAATTGTCAACCGATTTTGAAAATTTTTTTTGCATTGGGTCCAGTCTAGCTTCCGATTGGTCCCATTTTTTTCGATTTTTTTCATAGGTATTAGACCTTTTTTATTAGGTTTGTTTTAGACCTAACCTCTTTGTTTATGAACCGATTTCGATGGTTCTTTTTTTATCCGAAAGGGGTGTCTTAGGGATGGTGTCATATTAATTTGGTCAAGTTCTGATGATATGATCACTATTAATAACATCACTAAAAAGAGAAAAATAAAAATTTTTAAGAAAAAATAAAAACCGACTTCAAAAAATTAAATGCAACAAATAAAATACACTAAAAGGTATAAAATAATTATTATCTTATTTAGTTACAACTAAACGACGAAATATTAACACGAAATTACTTTTGAATTCGGTACCAAACAAACTATACCTATAAGCGAGCATATCCTCCAAACGTACTAAGTAAGATCCGTCGAGTGCGATTCATAAAAGGTATATGTTTGGCACCGACTTCAAAAAGTAATTTCGTGTTAATATTTCGTCGTTTAGTTGTAACTAAATAAGATAATAATTATTTTATACACTGTTTAGTGATTTATTTAATTTTTACATTTGTTGCATTTAATTTTTTGAAGTCGGTTTTTATTTTTTTCTTAAAAATTATTTTTATTTAATCAGAATTCACTAAATAGATTCATGTTAATTTCATGAGAAAGAAACTTCTAAAAACATTTTGACTGACTTTTTTTCCTATTTAAAATTTTTTTTGATGTTTTTTTTACTGATTTTTTGAAAATTAGGTTCTGAAGCTAAAAAAGACCCCAAAATCTAGTCAGTTATTCTTTTAGAGATAGAAACATTTTGGCGCCAATACTGTCATTCTTACGGTCTTCCGTTTTTGTGTTATCGTGCGAATTGGAAATTCAGTCAAAAGGACAAAAAATTATACTTGAAAATTTTAGTCCACGTTTCAGAAATAGCCGAGGGGTGAACCGCGACCTAATATCGTGTACACCTACTTCCACTTTCATTTCCAAGTAGAAGACAATAGATTAAGGGGCATTATCTAATGAATTCCAAAATAATTCCAAAGATGGTGTACACCTAATTTCAATCGCGGTTCACCCCTCGGAAATAGCTAAACACGATAAGATAAAAAAAAACATTGACAATTTTTGATTGAATTTAATATGTACTTCGGTAATCCTAGTTTTCTCTCTCACGGTTAATCAATCAATGTACATATTATAATAAATTATTGAAAGTTCCTTTGTTTATATAAATGGATATTAATTTTATTGAGGAAAATAATAGAATTATTTGTTTTCTTTACAATAAACTATGAGAAACACAACAAAAGAGTAATATGAAAAGGCAATTTGCCAGAAAGAGATGTAAGAAATAGACGAAAGGAGAGCGAGGTCGAAGATTGTGGATCGGCTTCATAAAGAGTGCAATGCCTGAGGCTTTGCAAATTAAGTATATCGAGACACCCGCAGGAAATAATCGGTCGAGCAGGAAACGGAGTTTCAGTTAGGACTGTACCAAGACGACACGACACGACAGCTGCAAATATCGAGAACACAATAAATGTGCGCTTGGGTCGACCAACGTGTAGATCTTGTTTATAATTTAACGATCAAGTCCAGGAGATCTTTGCTTAACCCTTGGTTATTCGAGCTGTTGGATCTCGTTCACCATTATCAGTCTTTGTTGTCATTTTGTCAAACGATTTAGGATGTGTTGGTGGCGTCCGTCATCTAGCCTAATTTTGTCATTCAACTGTTGTTTCAATTGTATGCTACCGAATATGTGACGTGTAATATACTACTTTGGCCTATGTTCACTAAGCGAGGAATAATTAGTTTACATATTATGATTATGAACCTCCGTGAGCCACATTCGTCTTGAAACAAATACTATTAATGTGTTTATATAACTTTACATGTATTAACTCATTCAAGCCTAAAATAAATCTAAAAAATCAATTCATTTTTTTTTTGTTATTTAAGTGATTTATTTTTTCTATATTGTTTAAATTCCAAATTGGAAGACGGAAGCTTTTTTAAGACACGTGACCCTCTTTACGAATTTTGGTGATTTGACAATTTTTCTCAGCGAAGAGTAGAATTAGAAACCTGAAACTCGGTACATAGGTGCACCAACTTTTTCTAACTTTGGCTTATTACCTACAATCATTCATCAATTTATATAATTCATTTTTTTCGGATTTTTTTTTAAAGTCAACTTTCGGCTTAAACCACCTTGATTGCACATTTTTATTGTGATTTGCAATCTAGATGGTTTATTTTTTTTATAAAAGATTTGTATTTTTTATATTTATATGATAGTACAAGATCCCGACTTAGGTCGACCTTCACCTATCGAGCTTCCTAACGAAATTAATATTTTGATAATATAATGTATTAATAAACAAAACTTGATAGGGTCGACATCCAATTTCCCTGCATAGCTAATTTTTAATAAAAAATTAAAGTTGTTAATTTGATTACATAAATGTAGTTTCCGGATAAATATATTACCAATCTAGAGTAAAATATATATATATAAAATGCCAAAGTTGGGCCGCCATGTTTTTTCCACGCATAAGTCAGGTAAACAGGCTATCAACAGGTGACTTAGAATTAGTATTTTGTAGTTATAGTTTCCTTTATTGTTATACATGAAAATATAGATAATTTTATTACGAACACGGTGGTATAATTTAATATACTTTAATTTTTTATTAAAAATAGCTAGGCAGGAAAATTGGATGTCGACCCTATCAAGTTTTGTTTATTAACCTTCCGATAGGCCCGCGTATCTATCAAATACCCAACTAAAGTTTTTGTTTCCTTATCTTGTTCTTGGAAGCCCCCTTTTCTACTAGAGCTCACCATACCTCAGTCCTAGGCGCGGCTTTCTACGGTGACCATAAGAACAAGAAACAATTGTTTTGTACTCCAGAAATAGGTGCGCCCATCCATCTAAGTTTTTTTAAATATTTTATTTTATTGATTTGTTATCAGATTTGTAATCACCCGTTGTAAATGTGAAATATGTAAACAATTTATTTGCTTACAACATTCAAAAAATGTTTGCAAAGATTGTATTTCACCTTAAGAATAGTTTTATAATTTTTACACAAGTTTACTTTTTTCTTTTTATTAATTTTGAAATACATTTTTTTTAAATAATCGTTTCGCTTTTTTTATTGAATAACCATGAACTATATCAAACATTACTTTTCTTACAATAATTTGATGTTTAAAAAGGTAAAATTGTTGTTGATAGGATGTCGTATCTGCGAGATACGCGCGCCTATCGGAAGGTTAATACATTATATAATCAAAATATTAATTTCATTAGGAAACTCGATAGGTGAAGGAAGACCTAAGTCGGGATCTTAGAATATGAGTAGATAGAATAAGAAATTGTCAATTTTTTGGTAGTGAGCAATATTTGTCAAGTGCAAGAGTCTCGTGTCTGGTGAATGGCAAAGCGTGCAAGAGTCAGTTGGCGAGGAAGAAATTCTTCAGAAACGTTTGAATATTTTTTTAATTTTTTATAAAAGATTTGTATTTATTTATATTTATATGGGTAGATAGAATTAAGAAATTGTCAATATTTCTGTAGTGATTGATGTTTAGTCAAGTGCAAGAGTCTCGAGTCTGGTGAATGGCAAAGCGTGCAGGAGTCGGTTGGTGAGGAAGAAATTCCGAAACGTTTGAATTTTTTTTATAAAAGATTTGCATTTATTTATATTTATATGGGTAGATAGAATTAAGAAATTGTCAATATTTCGGTAGTGAGTGATGTTTGTCAAGTGCAAGAGTCTCGTGTCTGGTGAATGGCAAAGCGTGCAGGAGTCGGTTGGTGAGGAAGAAATTCTTCCGAAACGTTTGAATATTTTTTTTACTTTACCATACAGGGTATGGTCAAGAATTGTAATCGTGCATGAAAAAAAGTGTTTTTTTCCTTCTTTTTTTCGAAATATCTCAAAAACGGCTTAAACTATTTTGATTAAAAAAATTGAGCGAAACCATGGCATTTCGTTCTACAAAAAAGCTCTAATAAGTGAACATCGAAAAAATTATATTTTTCGAGATAATAATTGTTTTGTCAAAATCTCTGTTAGTCTGTGCGTTACCAAATTTTTGTGGACGAGCTAGCTCAAAAACTAGTGTGAATATCGAAACAGTTTTGGTCCATCGAGATTAAGAGCTGATTAGATTTCGGTGCATATCGACCCAAAATTAAGGGGGGGTAGATGGGGGGGGGGGGGGGGTTAAAATTAAAAATCTAGGCCATTTGAGCAAACTCAACCAAATTTTGTATACATAATCAGTGGGTCCAGAGTAATCTAAAAATGTAAAAACTAACCCCCTCCCCTACATGATTATAAATAATTTTATTAAATATTAAATATAAGCCAGGTTGTATGGTAAAGTCAAGTGGATGGCCACATCAGAACACGTCAGCTTATTTTTTTTTTATAAAACATTTGCATTTATTTATATTTATATGGGTAGAATAGAATTAAGAAATTGTCAATATTTCGATAGTGAGTGATGTTTGTTAAGTGTGAGTGTCTCGTGTCTCGTGTCTAGTGAATGGCACGCTTGTGCAGGATCAGGAGTAGGAGTCGGTTGGTCAGGCTGCAGCGCAGGTCAATCACTTCTCTCGCGACGCCACGCAGCAGAGATCCGGGCACAGGGTGGCTGGGTCTCTCTCTCCCTCCATAATGAGTGAGGACCCCACGCCTTCTCATTTCTACACAAGCAACGCATTTTTCAAACAGATCTAATTAAATTATTCAATGCTAACCAAAAAGGGTAGTTTCTTTCCAAAAATAAACCGAGAATCGTTTTCATAATACATAATTATGGAATAACTCATTAAGTTTTTTTTTTCCGATCAGTCAGCTGAATGTTAGGGGGTCGGGTAGGCTAGGCGGTAGCATGTCAGCCAGCTAACCAAGAGGACCCGAGTTCGAATCCGACTCGAGGCATCCGGCTAAAATCTGACCCCCGAGGTAGAGACAAATTTAAATAAAATATTTAGTATCGTAAATGGCTTATGGCTAGAAAGGCCGAAAAGCCCAAAAAAAAAAAAAAAAAAAATGGACTAAAAGGTATAAAATAATCAACTAATTTAGTTACAACTAAACGAAGAAATTTTTACATGAAATCACTTTTTGAAGTCGATGTTAGACATACATTTTATGAATCGCACTCGATGGATATTACTTAGTACGTTTGGCGGGTAATGAAGATAACATCGCGTAAGATCGCATATATAGTTTGTTTAGCACCGACTTTAAAAAGTGATTTCATGTAAAAATTTCGTCATTTAGTTGTAACTAAATTAGTTAATTATTTTATACATTTTAGTGAATTTTTTGATTTTTGAGTTCTTATTATTTTATTTGTTGGATTTAATTTTTCTGAAGTCGGTTTTATTTTTCTCTTTTTAGTGATGTTGTCAATAGTGAGACTTAAGATAATACCTTGCATGAATCTCTTATGAGAAAGATTAGTGCGAATGAATCAGAAAATATATTAAACCAATTATTTTACATTAATTAATGTATACATTGTATTTTTTGCTTCGATTCCGGAGATTACCTCTCCACCATCGAGTGTCCTTAATCATCTTTAGTCCTTGTTTGTAATAAGAGGAAAAATCTAATTAGATAAAAAAACCTCTTTTCCGATAATTATTTCAATTCCATTATTCCCCAATCAAGTCGATTGGTTCAATCCCCAATCCAATCATCCATCTTTTCTCCAATCAGAAAATATAATAAAATTCAATTCATAAATAGAGGAATTCTCTCGAAACTTTAGCGGGTTTTAAATGAACGTTTTAAGATTTTTTTTATAAAAGATTTGTTATCGTAATTTCGATTATTTGCTCTTATGATTTGGAGATTTCCGCTATTTTGTCATTGATCATATCATCAGAACTTGACAAATTAATATGGTACCATTCGACAACTATACTGAACCAAATGCAAAAAAAATCATCAAAATCGGTTCACTATTGGCGAAGAAATCGAGTAACATGGACGCACAAAAAAAAATTCAGTCGAATTGAGAACCTCCTTCTTTTTTGAAGTCGGTTAAAAAAAATATTTTTAGTCTTAAGGATATTACGTTAGTAGAATATGTCTCTGATTGGAACGTCAAGAGGTAAAAACATATATTTATAATTTTCGCATTCATATATTAAAGAATAATTAACATATTAACGAGAATTGTTTTGATCCATCCAAGTGTTTTGCGGGCTATACGCAATAATGACGTTGGGTTATAGCTAAATGGATCATATCTTTTTCATTCTCTCTTGGTCCAGACTTAAGACTCAGCAGACTCCAATAGCTTCGACCAGCAGTAGTCTCGCGATATATATCTTGTTAAAAAGCGTGATCAAAACAATTCTCGTTAATATATTAATGAGAAAATTATAAATTTATTTAACTTCATTATTTCAAGTTAGAAATATATAAGTTCAGATATTATTTTCACTTAATATTTGACAAAAATCACCTACATTTGATTCGCGATTGAATCAAATATAGGAAACATACGATTAATATATATTTTAGAATTAGTCGAAGTTAAATATATACGTTTATACTCCTCGTCGACGCCTAGACAATCATAGCTCGTGGGAAATGAAAATATTTGCATAGTGTTTTATTATCCAAATCCTCGTTTGCTATAGTTGACCAATTGAATGGTAAAAGGAGCAACAGTTTGGTTTGTGTCAAACCCTCAATTGGAAATATGCGGCAGCAAGCGTCGGTCGACACGATCCCATCCATTGAGTTGATCCCGAGTGCCATTGACGGGGAGTCGGCGCCTCTCTCGGCTACACGCACGCATTTTACGCTACGCTACGCTGTCTAGCGAAAGGGGCTTCAAGTCAAAAAAGCAAAACAAACACTTTGGGAAACTCCTCCTTGTTTATGTTCCGTCGAAATTGTTTATTTCAAAGAAAACTACAAGCAATTAATAGATTTATTAAAAAAAAAATTACTTTACCATACCAGTATTCGCAATATCTTAAAAAATTTTTAAGAAAAAATAAAAACCGACTTCAAAAAATTAAATGCAACAAATAAAATACACTAAAAGGTATAAAATAATTATTATCTTATTTAGTTACAACTAAACGACGAAATATTAACACGAAATTACTTTTTGAAGTCGGTGCAAAACATATACCTTTTATGAATCGCACTCGACGGATCTTACTTAGTACGTTTGGAGGATATGCTCGCTTATAGGTATAGTTTGTTTGGTACCGAATTCAAAAAGTAATTTCGTGTTAATATTTCGTCGTTTAGTTGTAACTAAATAAGATAATAATTATTTTATACCTTTTAGTGTATTTTATTTGTTGCATTTAATTTTTGAAGTCGGTTTTTATTTTTTCTTAAAAATTTTTATTTTTATCTTTTTAGTGATGTTATTAATAGTGATCATATCATCAGAACTTGACCAAATTAATATGACACCATCCCTAAGACACCCCCTTTCGGATAAAAAAAGAACCATCGAAATCGGTTCATAAACAAAGAGGTTAGGTCTAAACAAACCTAATAAAAAAGGTCTAATACCTATGAAAAAAAATCGAAAAAAAAATGGGACCAATCGGAAGCTAGACTGGACCCAATGCAAAAAAAAAATTTCAAAATCGGCTCCTTTTTTGAAGTCGGTTAAAAATAGTTCAAACTATTTTGATAAAAAAAGATTGAGGGAAACCATGGCGTTTTGAACATAGAAAAAATTATATTTTACGAGATATTAATTATTTTGTCTAAATGTCGGTTATTATGTTACCAAATTTTGTGTACGCTCTAGCTCAAAAACTAGAGTGAATAAAACGAAATTTCAAATGTAGTTTTTTGTTTTGAGATTAAGGTAGTTATTTCACAAATGCAAAAATTCAAGAAGTCTTCGAAACTTAGAATATAAGTCATTAAAAGCAATTAAAAATGAATTTTTTACATATGGTAGATTGGGAAAGGGTGGGAAAAATGATCATTATTTTATTTTTTTTCATTGAAGGACTTTAACCATCTTGATGAAAAACTAATATTTGTTAGAATAATTTATTCGGAGTAACTTAAAAAAAAAAAAAAATGAAATTATTTACCTCGGAGTTTTATTAAAATAAAAAAATAAAAAAACATATTTGGGCGATTATTTTTAGTGGAGGGAATATAAGATCAATGGCTTGGAAAGTTTGAAACGACCCATACATTAAAAGGATATAGTAGTGTGAGAAGTACAGTCACGTTAAAAAAAGATAACCTAAAATTTTAGCATCGTTCATATGTATAGAGTGGTTACGAGGGTACAAATTTTTGTGTGGATTGTCGCGAAAGAAGTACCTTAAGAATAGATTGGATTTTGGTTGAAATCGAACTCAAAATTAAGGAGGGTTTAAAAAATTAAATTTTTCAAAAAAAAAAAAAAAATGGAATTTACTAAAAAGGGCCGAATAATAAAAAAAGAAAAACATATTCTTTCGGGGAGCAAAAAACAGGAGGATTCAAAAAATATTAATTAAGTTCAAAACCCTTTGATAGATTTGTACGAAGTTTTCGCATATGCATCCTATTCGATCTTACGGAAATGACTATCAATGTGAGGGGAGGGGGGGGGGGGGCAAAAATAATTAAAATGATACAATTTTCAAACAAAAATACTAGAAATCTATTTTTCATTAAATTGAAGGGTTGGTTTTGTCACAAATATAATAAAACAATAATTTTAATAACTATTAGAATTATTTAAAATTGAAATGAAACATTTATTTACATTTTTTTCTTTTTATAGAGAATTATATAATACAAAATTTTTTTATTTTTTTTATTTTTACAATAATTTGAAATCATACATACATCTCGTTCAAGAACCGGAATTTGTCATTTCACATGAAACATTCATTCTTAAATCTTCAATATAGATACATCACACAATTCATTACAATCACACACATACATATATATAGCAACAATTTATAAAAACGTTTATCACTGAACTAGAAACTATTTTGAATTAATGATTATATTAAATATTATTTTCAATTTTATTTTTTTCTAATTATCTCATTGTATCGTCAATTATTATACAATTAAAAAACCCATTATAAATAATCCATTCTAGAAACACATTATAAGTTAAATTCATTCTTTATTTTTAATTTTTTATTAATGAAATATCAAAATACACATCTTCCTATTACATTTTTCTTATAAAATCAATACCTGTTTAATCAACATACTAAATCAATTCAACACTCTCACAACAATGACACAATTAGACTGTAGCATTCTGATATGTTTTCCGAATCCATTTTGAAATTTACACAATTATCGATATCCTTCAATATATAAAGAGATTCTTTTATTTTTCTCTTGGTCCAATTTTTCTCATAATCTAGTATCTTTACTCCTTCAAAATCGAAACTATGCTCGTTGTCAATAGCATGAATGGATAACGCGGAGACCAATTTATTTCCATTAATCGATGAAATATGTTCTTTAATTCTTTGTCTCAAATGTCTTGAAGTCTCACCTATATATTTGTGTGTTTTTTTATCTTTTTTACATGAATCACAAACCATCTCATAAATAACCCCCATTTTATCAAGTTTTTCAAGATGAGTCTTATTATTGAATATGTTCATGAGTGGCCTGCCAACACTGTGTACTAATTTTATGTCATTATTATTCAGAATTCTCAAGATTTTCGCAGATAAATCATGAATATATGGGATGGAGCCTTTAATAATTTTATCTTCTTTTTTAATCACTTCCGTTACTAATTTATTTTTTCTATATTTAGTTAGAACTTTATTGAAAAATTGTTTCGAATATCCATTGCTTTCACATTTCTTTTGCAAATCAATCAATCTTATGTCTCTGTAGCTCTCATCACATATTCTATCCAATCTACCTATTTCTCCATATATTAAACTAATCTTATGCTGAAGTGGCTGTATTGATTTAAAGTTCAACATTCTATTTGTTTTTGAATCTTTCACATACAGGTCTGTCCTCAAACGTTCCTCAACTCTGACAATTATAATATCCAAAAAACTGATGTTATTGTTTATTTCTTTTTCATATGTGAAGTCTAAATTATCATTGAAACTATTAAGCGCCTCTATACAAAGGTCTACGCTGTTCTTCTTAACAATAGCCAGGCTATCATCAACATATTGTATAAATAGTTTCAACAAGTTATTATATTTGTGACAAAACCAACCCTTCAATTTAATGAAAAATTTAAATCAAGTCACTTAAGTTCTGGAAGAAATTTAATAGAAATCTATTACCGTAGAAGTCGCATATTTAAAAGGAGATATGATTAATTGCTATTGGGCTCAAAACTCAAGATGGGGTTCTTTAATAGATAATAAAAAATTATTTGATGACGATAAGTTCAGAAGAAGGTGCAACATTTTTTATTCAAGACTGATTTGAAAGAAAAGGAGAAATATCCAAATTGATTTTCAAGGATTGAAAGTTGTAGGATCCGGCAATTATGAAAGCAATAAGTGAAAAAATGAAATGACAAATATGGTGGTTCAAGATCCAAGGGGTGTTGAATATTAGGCGGATTAATTTTTTGGTTGATCAGAGTATCGTAAATTTTTGGATTTTTTTATTTGATTTTTTTCGAATCCAGGGTGGATTTTGTTAATATGGACGAAAATATTAATTTCATTTGTCTCAATAATTAATTAAAAATGTTTCAAAGTTGTTAATTAATATTTATATGACTTTTGACATGACTAAAGGTAGTTTAGATTAGACATTTAGCGAGAAGAGAAAAGTGAAAAAAGACTAATTAGAAAATGATGAAAGGAAGAAATAAGTCTAGATACTCAGACAGACATTCACACATATATAGTGAGAGGTGACTTTCAACGATACTGGGGGAACTAACATGTAAAACAATAATTATTCAAATTCCTGTAAAAATGAGTAAAATTAAAAATAAAAACTACGAAGAATAACTACAATTTTCCCAAAATGTACAAATTCGATTTCATTTTTTTCTTTTTCTATTATGGCATCGGATACTGGTTCATTTAGATTTTAGACAAATAGTAATAATTTATTTGTGGTACTTTATTTATATGTGTGTGTGTTTTAGTATAAATATAAATAAGTGTAGGAGGCAGATTATACTCGGTTAAATTTTAGTGTGAAACTTGAATTTGTGTTCCCAGAGCATGAATGGTATAATTTCGGTGGTCCACTTAACTTAAGTTTAATAAAAAATATGAAACGTCGATTTTTAAGATTTATTGTTTACATAAAATGGATTTACATTAGACAGTTAATGGATTTTGATTAGTTCTAAATGGGAATCTATTTGAACATTTTCTCTAATGGCTACTCATTAGTTGTTAATTATTTTATTGTTCATTTGAATTTCTAATTATACCTAGTTTCTTGTGTCTTAGGTTTTTCAATTAAAGGCGATTTTTGGTCTTTTTATAAAAGTTAAACAATATCTATCCTGTGTAGTTTTTAAGTATGCTTAATTTTTGTCTCTTGCACTTTTGTTATAAGATTATTAGCTAAGTAGGTTTTCCATAGATAGTCTGCTTTAAAGAATAAAATGTCATATTAATATAGAGATCCTGGAATATTGTTCAGGAGGTGGTTTCCGGTTGTTTTGCCCTTACAATATATACATTAATAATTATAAGAAATTCTATTTTTATCTTAGAGGCAAAATATGGAATTAAAAGTGAACGTAAAGGATAATGAATATTGTCATTGGGGAATAAAGTGAAAACACTAATCACCGTTTGGTGGGTTGAACCGTAAAGAGGGTGGGTTTCGATGAAGTTAGCTGGCAGATTTTGATTTCGCCCCTGTAAAACAAACACGGGCAGTCGTCTCTGAGCTGGCTTTTATGCCGGCTAATTTCAATGTGGCTAGCCTCGCACTGCGGGTGTCGCGGGGGCGGTGGTGGGGTGGTGGGGGAGGGGCGATCGCTAGTCTCGTGCCACCGAATCCTCTTTTATCTGCTCGACATCGGGAAAAGCAAAGCGGCAGCTTAACTAGCATCAACAGTAGAAAGAAATTCCTATCCAGTCAACTTAGAAATGATATGACACCTCACCGAAATCACGAGACAATAGGCCATCAAAATAGATTGGTACTTTGTCCTTTACGGTAACAAGGCTAATAATAACACGAGTTTGTCAGAGGTCTTTAGACTAGGTTATTATTGGGAATGACTACATTTTTGATTAATCGAAAAACGAATTAGTTAAAACCATTTTATATAAATTTAATAAATCACCTTTAGTGTCAAAGGTTTGAACATTATTTTATTATAAAACAAAAACAGATTGGAATTTGACTAAATATCACTCATTAATTCTTGAAAATGGTTCTTGTGGTAGGAACCGAAACGTCATGTCATGAAATCCTCAATTTATTATTTATACCCTGGCAGAGTTAAAAATAAAAAATATTAAATTAACTTTAATTAATTTTAAACCTCGAATATTTTAAAAATGAAATTCAACATGCGAGGTGTCTAGTAAATAAAAAAAATCGAAAAAATAATTTTGAAGAATAAAAAAAACAATACAAAATTCCTGATAAAAACTCTAAAAGAAAGGGTGTAAACAAATCTGATAATAATTACGTTAACCAATTTTATTTTCATAAAACGAACAAAAGTGTATATCGTATTATTATTTTTTAATAAGTCCATATTTATCTATTGACTTCATCAATATATTTATATTATAATAAGCTTAATGTTATCAATCGTATGATTAACAAAAAAAAAAAAAATGAGATCTAAAGGAAATTCAAGTAGTTAATTGTCATGTTCTCATTTGGCATAAGTCCAGGAATAGATTTTGTGCGATTGTATCAATCGGAGTCCGCGTCACGCTCTGTCTCTGCGAATTCGCCCTCCTCGGAGGCAAAAAGGGCCTGAAGGATGGGATGAGGAAAGGATCGATAGACAAGAGCAATGCTCATTTACTAATTTCAAGTCCCAGAATTGTAGACACAAACACCAATCGAGATATATTCCAAAGTTTTTGGCTTAAGGAGGTCCTTTCGCCGGCAATGTTAAATAAAAAATATTAGATTATAACTATAACTTAATTTTTTTATAATAGTTTAACTCTATCTATGCTTTGGTGAAGTTTCAATCACACATTACCGAGGAAATATTTGAAAATAATTTTTATAAAAAAAATTAAATGCAATAAATAAAATAATAAAACTCAAAAATCAAATAAAATACACTAAAAGGTAGAAAATAATAATCTAATTTAGTTACAACTAAACGACGAAATATTTACATGAAATCACTTTTTGAAGTCGGTGCCAAACATTACATTTTATGAATCAAACTCGATGGATTTTACTTAGTACGATTGGCGGGTATGTTCGCTTATATAGTTTGTTCAGCACCGACTTCAAAAAGTGATTTCATGTAAATATTTCGTCGTTTAGTTGTAACAAAATTAGATTATTATTTTATACCTTTTAGTGTATTTTATTTTATTTGTTGCATTTAATTTTTTTGAAGTCGGTTTTATTTTTTTTTTATAAAAATTATTTCAATTTTTCTCTTTTTAGTGATGTTATTAATAGTGACTTAATATAATACCTTGCATGCATCTCATAAGAGAAAGGATCGGGCGGATGAATCAGAAAATGATAATAAAATAAAATTCATTAATATAGAAATTCTCTAGAAAAGTTTGCGGGTTTAAATGAATGTTTTAAGTTTGATTTTTTTATAAAAGATTTTGACTAAATTAATATAGGACCACCCCTAAGGTACCCTCTTTACAATATAAAAAGAATCATCGAAATCGGTTCATAAACAAAGAAGTTATGCCTAAACAAACATAGCAAAAAAAGGTCCAATACCAATGAAAAAAAACGTGACCAATCGGAAACTAGACTGAACCCAATGCAAGAAAAATCATCAAAATCGGTTCACAATTGGTGAAGATATCAGGTAACATAGACACAAAAAAAAATCAACCGAATTGAGAACCTCCTTCCTTTTTTGAAGTCGGTTAAAAATAAATTTTTTAAAATGTAAACATTTTCTCAGAGTCTTATGGAAAATTAAGATCTTGACACTTTCTCCTGAATTATACTACTATTAGTTGATTAAATAAAGTTAAAAAAAAAAACAACTAAAAATTAGCTTTTTGAAACATGCAGGTTTCTTTTTTTGCAATAAAATATATCATTGACCGAGGAATTTACTTTAAAAAATCACATAACTGCTATGTTTGGATATAAACATAAATAGTATTAATACAACGCATTGCCAAATCATACAAGAGTTATTATCAGCTGATTTGAATAAATCAAACTAACTTTTGTATTTAATTATTTTTTTATTTCAAACATTTACGGCTTTCATACTATTTATTTTTTAATTCTATTATTTTTCATTTGTATTTTAATTTATTTTATTAAATATTAGATACTACACTCCTTTTGACTCAACTGGAGCGAAAAGACCTCCTTTAAGAAGAGTAACAAGTATTAGCTTATTTTTTATGATAATGATGAGAGAAGGAGTTACACCAAAAAGGTGCAACCCCTAAAGGCATGGGTTGGCCCCTCCATCGTGAAAAGAAGAAAGAATTTTATGGGTTGGGCGGGGGTCGAAGGTATCTGTGGATACGGGTCTTAAATAGCTGAAGGTTATAAGTCGCGGGAAAGATGGTGGCAGGGAGCGAGTTCCAGTCTCTTGTACATAAAATAGTGGAAGAATAATTAGAAAAGGTTATTATTATAATGAAGATAAAAATCTAAATATAAATTATGATAAGTAATTATGGACGTATTCAGACACGCATTATGTTAAACTTTAGAAAATTATAGTTGTAATATATATACTCAGGGACAAAATTAGCGGAACGTGTACCTAATAAAGAAAAATTTATAAAATTTAAATAAAATGTGAAATTTGAGGAAAAATCAATATTAGAGATTTTAAAATGAATAAAAGTAAGATTAAAAATAATATTTTAACAAATTAATCAAGAAACAATGATTAAGTCATCGCTTTAAATCGAATTATAGTTTTTTTGTCCCACTAATTTTTGTCCATGAGTATATATGTTAGCATAGCATAGATGACGGTGTTTGATTTTTTTTTTTTTTTTTGGGGGGGGGGGAGAGGGGGGTTCTTAGAGAAAAAAAGGATGGACGAAATGTCTCAAATTTTTATTAAAATGAAACTACAAATTAGAACTGACGAAAAACTTTAATAAAGATGAATATATTTTTAAATATGTATTATTTTAGTAATAATAATTAATACTGTACTGCTGGGTACGTGCGCGACAGTCCGAAGTTTCCTGAACCTCCCCTCATCAAATATATAATATATAGAACCTATCATCTTTGCTATTTATAGCAGATGTATGTGCAATAGTATAGTATAAACCTCCTTCAAAAAGGAGAGAAAAGAATTAAATAATAATAGAATAATACATTTAAATATTTAAAAATAAATAATGGTGAAAAATAGTGAACAAAAAATTATTATTTCATATATTTTAGAATTTTTTTTAAGAAAAGACTTGGTTACCAATAACCAGACGACATGGTCAATGGATAGGGGGCTCAACCCCCCCCCCCTTCCAAGGTCAGGGGGGCTTAATCCCCCAAGCCCCCGATTCCGGCGCTTATATATGTTAGCATCATGTACTGACAAAATCCTATATCATAAACCGGAGATAGAGTGGTTACATTTCTGGCGGAGGTGTGAGATTCACAATAACTCCTCATATCACCATTAGCAACCAATTCCATTGGTAAATCCGGCCAAGTCCGCAATACGAATAGTATTGCGAACGTTGTAAAGATGTCAATAGCACACGGTATAATAAATGATCACCCTTTAAAAAACGCACTACATGTTGCTTAATTTGAGGCATCTGATTGGTTTGGGTGTTTTCAACTCACCAAGGTCGTTATAAAATATCCATATCTATTTAGTATAATATCAAAATAATTGTTTTTTGTAAAAATTTTAACTTGACGATAAGATAAATAATATTTTTTAATACAATGAAAATCATAATAATTAAGTATATATCTTAAGACTGGCTTGGCACAATGAACCTCCTCCAAATTATTATTATTTTTTTTTTAATTTGTCAATTTGATACCGGCAATTTGTTTAAAATATACTTGAATTGATCCAAATTATAAGAGTCTACAACAAATTTTATATATATATAAAAAAACATGTCACTTGGTCGGGAAGACAAAAGGAAACTATCTAAGTAATCAATTTATTTCCCTTGAAAAGTTTTTATTTTTATTTGGACGAAATTTTCTCTGGGTAGAAATTTTAACTGAAAGTAATGGAAGGCAGCCCAAGGGTAGTGAAAAAAGAAAAATGTATCACATATCCAAACAAGGTGTAATTTATTGGATTTTCATTCCCTTCTTTCTTTTCAAACCGACGTTTCGGAGGATTCTTTCCTCCTTCAGGGTTTCAAAGTGTCAATGAAGGAAACAAACAAAATGTTTCCTTCCTCTCTCCACAGCAGTGTTTAAAACTTTCTTCTTCCTTAGTAGAAGCATTAAAATAGAAAAACAATTTTTTTTTTAATTGTTTTTCTATTTTAATGCTGAAAAACAATTTTTTTTTTTTTAATTGTTTTTCTATTTTAATGCTTCTATAAATATAAAAACAAATTTTTTTTTATTGTTTTTCTATTTTAATGCTTCTGCTAAGGAAGAAGAAAATTTTAAACACTGCTGTGGAGAGAGGAAGGAAACATTTTGTTTGCCTCCCTCATTGACACTTTGAAACCCTGAAGGAGGGAAGAATCCTTCGAAACGTCGGTTTGAAAAGAAAGAAGGGAATGAAAATCCAATAAATTACACCTTATTTGGATATGTGATACATTTTTCTTTCTTCACTACCTCTGGGCTGCCTTCCAATACTTTCAGTTAAAGTTTTATTTTTGTAATGCATTGTGAAATGGATGTGTGAAGGGATGCACCAAGAAGTAGCACTATGTTGGGTCTCGATCTTTTATTTTATCAAAATAAATAGTTCTATCGTTCTTGAAATATTTCGAATAAACTAAGGAAAAACATTTTTTTTTCATTCAAAATTATAATTACATACATTTGTGGGGTAGGTAATAAAATAAAAACATATAAATATGCGTGGAGCTAGGACTACGATAAAGTCACGTTGAGGCAAGGGTACGATATAAAGTCAACTTTTTTTTTAAATAATAATTATATATAAATATAATATTTGTACCTGAGGCGATTTTTCTAAATAAATAGTTTAGTTTCTAATTTAAATTGAACTTTTTTTAGTCATAATAATTATAGAACAATTATTGGCAAAATCATTTAAGCTTTGGTATTAGAAAATAATATCAATCTATTTATGGATTCAATAGCTGCTATATTAATCACTTAGCACTCTATGAATTAGTATCGAATTCATATGAATTATAAGATTAATAATAGTTTTAAGCTTAAGCGAAAAGTTTGGTGCAAAATTGGTGGCCAGCAATCAAAAACAAACAAGTGAAAGGGTTATAGAATTTGACAAAAAGAAATAATATTATGTTCTTGACTGTATTATGTTAAGAAACATATATATTTTTTTTCAGGAAACATTTAGTAAATATCGGGGGGTGAACCGCGATTGGAATTAGGTGTACACCGTCTTTGGAATTACTTTGGAATTCATTGGATAATCTATTGTCATCTATTGTATTCTACTTGGAAATGAAAGTGGAAGTAGGTGTACACGATTTTAGGTCGCGGTTCACCCCTTGGTAAAAATGTTTAATAGAATGAATGGTACATGAAACGTTTCGGGGAAAAAAAATCCTTAAATCAATCAGAAAATTAAGAAAATTCGGAAAATCTTCTCAATGCAACAAATTCTCCTGGAGAGTTTTAGGATTAGAGCAATCAAAATTATACATATAAAATTTTTTAGAATGTACCATGACAATTTTGATTGCTCTAATCCTAATATAAAAACTAAAAAACATGTTTCTAAAAATAATGTAATACTTAATCAAAAAGCTTGGGGCGCCGAAGCAGGTAGTTTTAATTAATTTCGATAAAGTGCTCCACGCTTTTTGATTAAGTATTGCATTATTTTGTACTTTTTAGAAACATGTTTTTTAGTTATTAAAAAATATATTTTATTTTTTTACTTTTTATTCTTAATTATTTTTATAGAGAAAAGTTTGCGGAATTTAACAGCATGAAATGTATTTATTTTTATATAATTTCATTTAAATTGTGTAGGTAAGTCAGATTGATAAGATAGATACAAGTGTATCTAATATAAAGCATGTAAAAAGAAACTTTTCAAATAAAGATATGCATTTAGAAATGTTCAAAATGTTGAATAAAAATTGATTAACAAAGATAAATATGATATATTTCTTAATAAAAAATCTTCAAGATTTTTTTGAAAAGTTGTATAGGTATTGTATATGTATTATTGAATAGGTACTTTATATATTATCAAAATTTCCCAAATTATTTATATTTACTTCCGCTCCAATTTCTTGATTGATAAAAGGAAATATTTCCTGTTACGTTTCATGTTCTATTAAACGATGATTCTATGAAAGTGTGTGTGCATATATTTTAAAATGTTTAATATCAATGGATAGATTGGAGAAGTTGATAGAATTTCAATTGATGGAAAGACAAGGATAATGAAAAATAAAATTCCGATTTTATTGGAACGTCATTTTCATCCTCTTAAAAACCGACGTTTCGGAGAATCTTCCCTAAATCTTCAGGGTTTATACGAGCCCCAGCCCATCTCAATTGGCCCACCAATATTTTTTCTTTTTAAATAAAATTATGCTAATTCACGGTAAATTTAATTTAAATATTTATTTTTATTATCATTTGGAACAACATTTTAAACAATTTAAAACATTTTATTGTAACATTTAACTCAAAATTATTTTTTAATTGTTAAAAACAAGGAAAACATACAAAATCCAAAACCTTTACCACTGTGTGACGTCGCCTTTATTTTTAATTACGACTTGAATTCTTTTGGGCAACATTCTTATTAAGTTTTGACACTCATCTTAAGTGAACGTATCCCAAATATTTTGAAGTTTGTGTTTTAATTCGACTACGTTTCTAGCTGGTTGTATTCGTAATAGCTTTTTCATTGTGTGCCAAAGAGTTTCTATTGGTGACAAGACGGGACTGTTTGCCACCCACTCCAAAAGTGGAACATTATGATCAGAAAGCCATTTTAAAGATTTTCTTGATGTATGGAAGGCCGCCCCGTCTTCACACGTCGACACAAAATTATTATTATTCTACAATGCATCTGCCATTGTTGGAAGTAACGATTTTTTTAAAATCTCTAAATATTTATTGGTGTTTACAATTCCATCAATGAAGTGAAGTTTTCCAACACCTCTAGCAGACATTGAACCCCATACCATAAGTGAAGCAGGAAATTTTACTTTCTTTTTTAAACAATCTGAATTGAAAGCTTCATTTTTCTGACGAATAACTCTGCTTCGATTGTCCCCAACACAAACTTCAAAACGAGATTCATCACTCGAATGGAAACTATTCCATTCATCACTCGTCCAATTAATGTGACTTTTAGTCCATTTAAGCCGGTTTTTCTTTTGTTTTAATGTCAAGAGTGGCTTTTCTTTCGCCTAAAAAAATTAGTAAAATTACAAAAAAAAAAAAATTAGGAATAAGTTGCAATAAAATTACCTTGTAAGTTTTAAAACCTAACTTAAGGGCTTCTCTATGGCACGTGGATCTTGAATCTTGAAACACCCCACAGCATCGCTTTAAAGAACAGATAATTCACCATAGTTCGAACGCCTGTTTTTTCTAATAATCTTCTTCAATGCCCGTCTATCAGGATCTGATATTTTGGATTTCGACGCATACCGAGGTTTTGTAGCTATTGAACCCGTTGTTTTAAACTCGAATAATATTTCTGATAGTAAACTTTGATAAATTAACTAGATCGCCAATTTCCGCATTTGATTTTCCCTTTTTAAATAAAGTGATAATAATTGAGCGAATTTTTTCATCAACAACCTTTCCACGAGTCATTTTTACTAATAATAAACAAAACAAACTTTCTTTTGTTGGAAAAAAGCAAAGCCTACTTGATTATTTCACATATTCAAAGATTCTTAAAAAAAAATTCGTGAAAAGCAAAGAACTATTTTTTATATAAAAATGTTTTTAACAATTAAAAAATAATTTTAAGTTAAATGTTACAATAAAATGTTTTAGATTGTTTAAAATGTTGTTCCAAATGATAATAAAAATAAATATTTAAATTAAATTTACCGTGAATTAGCATAATTTTATTTAAAAAGAAAAAATATTGGTGGGCCAATTGAGATGGGACGGGGCTCGTAATGGTTAACGAAAGAAACATACAAGTAACATCCTTCTTCTCTCCTTTAACAACATTCGAACACTGTATGTTTTCATTGTTGAACATTTTAAACCCTGAAGAAGTAAAGAAGACTATCCGAAACGTCGGTTTTTATGAGGATGCAAATGACGTTCAAATAAATTGTTTTATTCGGAATTTCATTTTTAATTATCCTTGGACTGCCTTTTTCGATCAATTCTCCATAGGTATTGAATATTTTTAATTAAATTATCGATTAATAAAATATTTGTATGCATAACACTATTGTATTTATTTCTATCATATATATTTTATGAATATATATATATATATATATATATATAACTAAGTAACTAAATGAAGAAGAAGAAGAAAAAGAAGAAGGGGTAAGATGTACTGACCGAGCGGCGGTGGAGGCGAGGCCTCGGGGGCGAGGGCGGAGGCCCCAGCCCCGGGGGCCAGAGTGGCCGAGGAGGCCTCAGGGACCGAGCCGCCTTCTTCGGGGGCAGAGGCGGAGACGTCCGCCGATCTGCCTGATTTGCCCGACCACCATACGGCACAATCCTCGGCCGTCGAATTCACTGCGAACCAACCCATTGTAGACCACAAACAACACTTATCAACCATACAACCAAATGACCCAAAAATAAAAATTTAAAAAAAAGCTCTGCACCTTCCTACAATAGTAACTCAATTTTAAAAATGTTTTATTTAATTGGAGACATGAGACTCATAAGAAAAAGTTTATTATGATATTCCTCAAAGAGATAAAAAAAAAAATAAATAAAAAAAAATAAAAAAATAAATAAATAAAAAAATAAATAAATAAAAAAAATAAATAAAAAAAAATAAAAAGTTCTATTATAATTAACTAAGAGAGGTTGCATGTTTAATGTTTTTATTTTTATGATTAGAAGGAGGTATCAAATATAATTAGATTTCTTAGCCGACAAGAGTCCGGACAAATTTTTTTTTCCCTATTGTGTTTAAAAATGTATGAAACGTGGAGAAAAATCAATTTCAGTCATAATTTTTGCTGTCTATGTTTCTAGATTCCGATACCCATTGAATTCAGTTTTTCAAGATCGAAAGGACGTAGAAATATCGTTGTGGTGTCAAAATGTTTGCATTTCCAATGTGGAGAATTGATTAGATTTTGGGCTCCTGGGTTTCAAAAAAGGTAGTTAATGACATTTTTTTGAATGATTTGTTGAAATTTTAAAGCGTTGTGATGTCATAAGCATATACAGTTGATCATGAAACTTTCAAATCATCCCCTTACTTATAAAGATACTAGAAAGTGTTTGAAAAGTTGTGTTATAAAATTGATATTTTTTATTACCTCGGGGACAATACCCTTTTGATCAGATTGTAAGTGAATATTTTATTTTTATGTGTGTATAGCTGGGTAAGCGTGAGGGTGTAAATTGGGATAGGGAATTTTGAAATTAAACTAATTATTATAATGATTTATTTTTGAACTCACTAATAGTTTATAACAATTATTTTATTTATTAAAAATTAATTCAGAACTTGATTAAGCCATAACTTTTTTTTCTATCCCCTTGGCCTCGGGAACTAATGCCCATTTAGCCAAAGCCCTAACTTATTTATATTATTAAATAAACTGCAACGGATCGTTGCTAAACTTTATCCAAATTCATTTGAAATATTAATATGTTTGTTCCTTTATTATTAATCAGATATCACTTGCAATTTGTAGTTCATATTGACATTAATTCAAAAATAATTCTCATTTAATAGTCGAGGAATAACCATTCTACATTGGATTTTTGACATTTCGGTTATTATTGTAACCATTGCTGAAGACATGGAGGAATCGACTTAAAATCAAAAATAGCGATTGATTCTCATCCTTGAGTTGTTTACCAAAAAAGAATTTAGTCTTTTTGATTTTAAGTCGATTCTTTTACATTTTCAGTAGAGGTTTCCATTAATAGTCAAAACATCAAAAATGGAATGCAATAAGGTTATTCCTCTAGTATTAGATAAGAATCGATCGTTATTTTTGATTTTAAGTCGATTCCTCCATGTCTTCAGCAATGGTTACCAATAATAATCGAAACGTCAAAAACCTAATGTAGAATGGTTATTCCTCAAGTACTAGATGAGAATCAATCGCTATTTTTGGTTTAAAGTCGATTCCTCTATGTCTTCAGCAATGGTTACCAATAAAAACCGAAACGTCAAAAATCAGATATAGAATGGATATTTCTCAAGTATTAGATGAGAATCAATCGCTATTTTTGATTTTAAGTCGATTCCTCCATGTCTTCAGCAATGGTTACCAATAATAATCGAAACGTCAAAAAACTAATGTAGAATTGTTATTCCTCAAGTATTAGATGAGAATCAATCGATATTTTTGCTTTAAAGTCGATTCCTCTATGTCTTCAGCAATGGTTACCAATAAAACCGAAATGTCAAAAAACCAATATAGAATGGTTATTCCTCAAGTATTAGATGAGAATCAATCGCAATTTTTGGTTTAAAGTCGATTTCTCTATGTCTTCAGCAATGGTTACCAATAAAAAACCGAAACGTCAAAAATCCAATATAGAATGGTTATTCCTCAAGTATTAGATGAGAATCAATCGCTATTTTTGGTTTAAAGTCGATTCCTCTATGTCTTCAGCAAAGGTAAGGGATAAGAAAACAACGCAGTTGCTATGGTTACTTATAAAATTTCCTCCCAAATTTTTTAGCATTTCACAGAGAGAAGCCTATCCATTCTTATTTAAGCAAGGCTAAATGAGCTATATTAAAACGTTCAAATGAATAAATTTTAAAGAATTTAAAAAATTAAAAAAGTACTATCTTACTTTAGAGTAAAGTACTTTAAAATATAATTTTACTAAAAACTTTATTTAACCTTTTTTGTGGTCCCCAAGGTACTTAATTAGGATATTAAATTTCATCAAAATTGGTTAAGTCAATTTCAAGATATTTAGAAAAAACTAAAAAAGTACTGAAATAAAGTACTAATGTTTGTGGGCCGATATGTACCAAAAACTAATCAGCGCTTCTTTTTTTTTTTTTTTATTTTAATGCAATCGAATGCAAGAAGGGGTGCACCAGTAAAGATGTAGCCCCTATGGATCTCGGAAAGACCCTTGCATTACCGAAGAGAAGGGAAAGTTGATTAAGTGAGAGGGTGTAGACGTAGGTGTCTATGCACCCTGGTTTTGAAGGTTTGAAGATCATAGGTGCTGGGAAAGATAGAGGCTGGGAGAGAGTTCCAGTTCCTTGAAGTCATGGGGATATATGTATTCGCGAATGAAGTGGTCCGGCACTTTTCCAATTTGACCGCGAAAGAGTGTTGGGAGTCGGCAAAACGTGTGCTGCGTGCAAAGCATGCTTTGGGGGGAATTATTGATTTTATCTCATCAGAGCACCTGCTGTGATAGTATCTATAGAAAAGGGAAAGGGCAGAGACATCTCTTCGATGAGCTAGCGAGTCGAGGGAGTCGGTGAGGGTAGAATCGTCAATTAGCCTGACGGCTCGTTTCTGAATTGCATCAAGGGTAGCAAGAGAATATTTTGAGGCTCCTCTCCACAGATGAGAGCCGTATTCGAGACAGGGGCGGATTTGGGCCTTGTAGATGGTGAGAAGTTGTGGAGGTTTGCTTCATTTTGTTAAAAGAATGCTAGGTTTTCAATTTCATTTCAATCGGTGCAACGGTGTGGAAAAAATCGTGGGCCAAAAAAACGATAACTACATCCATCCATCCATACGCACTAAATGAAAAAATCGCACTTTTTGGCCTCTCGACGAGACCCCATGTAATTTTTGGCAAAACCGTCACGTGCTAAAATTCAACCTAATTAAATACTACAATTTGTGACTTTAATTGAGTCCATGGGTTCCGTAGTCTTTACCTGAGGACCCTTTGAAGCCACGCTTGCCCCGAGAACGATTGCAATACTTTACCCATGCTTTGCATTGGATAAAGTAAAAATGGCACTTTTTGGCCTCTCGACGAGACCCCTGCAATTTTTGGCAAAACCGTCACGTGCTAAAATTCAACCTAATTGAATACTACAATTTGTGACTTTAATTGAATCCATGGGTTCCGTAGTCTTTACCTGAGGACCCTTTGAAGCCACGCTTGCCCCGAGAGCGATTACAATACTTTACCCATGCTTTGCATTGGATAAAGTAAAAATGAATTTAACTTTTTAATATTATATAATTGGGTTGATTTTTGAAAAAATTCCGGCCTCGGGAACTAATGCCCATTTAGCCAAAGCCTAACTTATTTATATTATTAAAAAATGAATTTAACTTTTTAATATTATATAAATGGGTTGATTTTTGAAAAAATTCCATCTTTTTTCAAAAAAAGAAACTCAAAAAAGATGCTTAAATATTTACATAAATTATTTATATTAAAAAATAATTTTTTAATGGATTGTTGTATATCTTTAAGTTTAAGCCTACAGTCTTGAAAATTTTTCTCGTTTTCCTCCGATTCTAGTTTTGTAACATATATTGCCAATTTTTTGATTCAATCCTCAAAGAAAGAGGGGCGAATGAGGGCAGCCAGTTGCGCACGAACCCTTTTCTCCGCCTTCCCATGCTCCCTTGTTTTGATTCTGGTGAATAGTGGTGCAGCAAGTTTCATCGCAAGTGAGAATACGAGGCAAATATTTATTATCCATTCTCCTCGTAGCTTGTTAGAAGCTTTTGACAAACTTCCAGGAGGATAGTTTTTTTTTGTCCTGGGTATGGGCAAGATGAACCCACCTGGAGGATACTTTTCGTTATATAAGGTTATCATCATTGATGAAATGAGATTTCTTTAGCTTATTCTTTCCTACTGATAAAGAAATTTTCGAAAATAGATATGATCACAACTTCACGAATGTTTTATGTGTCATGTGTAAATTGTCCCCGATGCTTGAGGTAATTTTCCACTTTGGACAAACATGTTATGTGCCTATCACAACTTGGTTTTGGATCTTTGGAAAGGTATCGAATTGTGCGTGAAGCATTCTCAAAATTCCGGGAGGTTGAACGCCTTCTTTGACAAAAACTTGATAATTAAGTATTGCACCTTTTCTTGTTGCTTTAAGGATGGAATCAAAAAATCGTCAATTCGATGGGAAAAATGTGTTTCTAAACTAGAAGATTATCTAGAAAATTATGTATTAATTTTGCATTTTTGTTTATTCGAAAAAAATCGGGTTAATCTATGATCATATATATATATTTTGTCTTCCCGTTTTAGTCGTAGATTTTAATTTCATTAAATTTGTCGAAATGCAATAAAATAACTATCAATGCTTGTTCGTGATTTTTTGACCAAAAACAACACCCTAATCATGCTTCAACCACCTTATTCACCAGATTTGGCTCCCTGTGACTTTTTCCTATTCCCAAAACTGAAGAGACCAATGAAAGGAAAGCGTTTTGCCACAATTGATGAGATAAAGTCAGAATCGAAGAACGAGCTGATGGCCATACCGGAAAGCGCATTTCAGAAGTGCTTCGAGGATTGGAAGAAGCGCTGGCATAAGTGCATTATATCTGAGGGGGATTACTTTGAATGGGATAAAATGGATATTGATGAATAATTAAATACTTTTCAAAAAAATTCAAACTTCACCTTTTCTTTTGAACAAACCTCGTATATATTAGTGAGTAGTAAGATTGAAATAAAAAGTGAAACCGTTTAAGACTCGGTTTGTTCTCTGCGAGTTTTTGGAAATTGGGAACTTATTTTCAGTGAATGGTGTGAGCTAGTAGAAACTTCCGCTTTTCAATCATTCAACAGCTCTGCATAAATGGATTCGGTTTTTATTTTTTGAATTTTCTGCATTTTTTTCTTCAAAAGCCCTGAAGGCCAAATTTAATCAGTTTTGAAAGCAAACAATTCGGGACCGTAACCAACATTTTACTATCTCGAATTATTGTAGACAAGAGAATGCAGACAGAAAGAAATATGCTTTATTTCTTCGCATGTTTGAAACATTTCAAAACACTTATTAAGCAAAAACTAATTTTTCTATGAGTACCGAACTATCATATATCTTGATAAAAACAGTTAGAATTCAGGGATGACATATGGTTCAAATCTATCAAAAATAGAAAAATAAATCATATTCTTATATTAAAGAAACGCAACAGAACATAGAGTGAGTGGTATTTAGATCAAAATATATTAGAAAAGCGTTAAAAAAAAAAAAAATTTAGAAAAAAATCAAATCGACTTCAAAATAAACTGCAACGGATCGTTGCTAAACTTTATCCAAATTCATTTGAAATGTTAATATGTTTGTTCCTTTATTATTAATCAGATATCACTTGCAATTTGTAGTTCATATTGAAATTAATTCAAAAATAATTCTCATTTAAGAGTCGAGGAATAACCATTCTACATTGGATTTTTGACGTTTCGGTTTTTATTGGTAACCATTGCTGAAGACATAGAGGAATCGACTTAAAATCAAAAATAGCCATCGATTCTCATCTAATACTTGAGGAATAACAATTCTACATTAGGTTTTTGATGTTTGGATTATTATTGGTAACCATTGCTGAAGACATGGAGGAAACGACTTAAAATCAAAAATAACGATCGATTCTTATCCAATACTAGAGGAATAACCTTATTGAATTCCATTTTCAAGCTTGAGTTGTTTACCAAAAAAGAATTTAGTCTTTTTGATTTTAAGTCGATTCTTCTACATTTTCAGTAGAGGTTTCCATTAATAGTCAAAACATCAAAAATGGAATGCAATAAGGTTATTCCTCTAGTATTAGATAAGAATCGATCGTTATTTTTAATTTTAAGTCGATTCCTCCATGTCTTCAGCAATGGTTACCAATAATAATCGAAACGTCAAAAACCTAATGTAGAATTGTTATTCCTCAAGTATTAGATGAGAATCAATCGCTATTTTTGATTTTAAGTCGATTCCTCTATGTCTTCAGCAATGGTTACCAATAAAAACCGAAACGTCAAAAATCCAATATAGAATGATTATTCCTCAAGTACTAGATGAGAATCAATCGCTATTTTTGGTTTAAAGTTGATTTCTCTATGTCTTCAGGAATGGTTACTAATAAAAACCGAAACGTCAAAAATCCAATATAGAATGGATATTTCTCAAGTATTAGATGAGAATCAATCGCTATTTTTTATTTTAAGTCGATTCCTCCATGTCTTCAGCAATGGTTACTAATAAAAACCGAAACGTCAAAAATCCAATATAGAATGATTATTCCTCAACTTACTAGATGAGAATCAATCGCTATTTTTGGTTTAAAGTCGATTTCTCTATGTCTTCAGCAATGGTTACTAATAAAAACCGAAACGTCAAAAATCCAATATAGAATGATTATTCCTCAAGAACTAGATGAGAATCAATCGCTATTTTTGGTTTAAAATCGATTTCTCTGTCTTCAGCAAAGGTAACGGATAAGAAAATAACGCAGTTGCTATGGTTACTCATAAAAATTCCTCCCAAATTTTTAGCATTTCACAGAGAGAAGCCTATCCATTCTTACTTAAGCAAGGCTAAATGAGCTATATTAAAACTTGCAAATGAATAAATTTTAAAGAATTTAAAAAATTAAAAAAGTACCATCTTACTCTAGAGTAAAGTACTTTAAAATATAATTTTACTAAAAACTTTATTTAACCTTTTTTGTGGTCCCCAAGGTACTTAATTAGGATATTAAATTTCATCAAAATTGGTTTAGTCATTTTCAAGATATTTAGAAAAAACTAAAAAAGTACTGAAATAAAGTACTAATGTTTGTGGACCGATATGTACCAAAAACTAATCAGCGCTTCATTTTGTTAAACTAATGGTAGGTTTTCAATTTCATTTCAATCGGCGCAAAGGTGTGGAAAAAATCGTGGACGAAAAAAGCGATAACATACATACATACATACATCCATCCATCCATCCGCACGCACTTCCAAGAAAAAATGGCACTTTTTGGCCTCTCGACGAGATTCCAGGTAATTTTTGGCAAAACCGTCACGTGCTAAAATTCAATCTCATTGAATACTTCAATTTGTGACCTTAATTGAGTCCATGGGTTCCGTAGTCTTTACCTGAGGACCCTTTGAAGTCACGCTTGCCTCGAGAGCGATTCCAATACTTTCTCCCATGCTTCGCATTGGATAAAGTAAAAATAAAATGCAACAATTAAAACAATACAACTAAAAATAAAATAAAATGCACTAAAAGGTATAAAATAATTATCTAATTTAGTTACAACTAAACGACGAAATTTTTACATGAAATCACTTTTGGAAGTCGGTGCTAAACATATACATTTTATGAATCGCACTCGACGGATCTTAGTACGTTTGGCGGGTAATGAAGACAATGTCGCGTAAGCTCGCTTATATAGTTTGTTTAGCACCGACTTCAAAAAGTGATTTCATGTAAAAATTTCGTCTAGTTGTAACTAAATTAGATAATTATTTTATACCTTTTAGTGCAGTGTTCCGCAAAGTGTGTGCCGCGGAAAAATCTCACGTTTTGTTAGATAATAATCTACACATAGCTGATAGTTATGCGAACATCAAGAGATGAGAGCAGCCTTATCAACGATTGCTCCAAATTTTGATCGCCTGTGCTCAGTTAAGCAAGCTCACGTTTCTCATTAAACATCTTTTCATATTATATTGATTATAATAATAAATCAATATTAAATAAACATTGGTTTTTTTCATTGGTGTACCTCTAAAATTTCTTTATTTGGAAGGTGTACCTTGAACACAAAAAGTTTGCGGAACACTGTTTTAGTGCATTTTATTTGATTTTTAGTTGTATTGTTTTATTTGTTGCATTTAATTTTTTTGAAGTCGGTTTTATTTTTTTTTCTAAAAATTATTTTTATTTTTCTCTTTTTAGTGATGATGACAATAGAGAGAAAGATACCTTGCATGAATCTCCTATGAGAAAGATTCGTGCGAAAATGATAATAAAATTCAATTCATAAATAGAGGAATTCTCTCGAAACTTGAGCGGGTTTTAAATGAACATTTTAAGATTGTTTTTTTTTTATATAAAAGATTTATTTTATTTTATCATAATTTCGATTATTTGCTCATATGAATTGGAGATTTCCGCTATTTTATCATTGATGATATTATCAGAACTTGACCAAATTAATGTAGTACCAATCGGAAACTATACTGAACCCAATACAAAAAAAATCATCAAAATCGGTTCACAATTGGCGAAGAAATCGAGTAACATAGATACAAAAAAAAATTCAGTCGAATTGAGAACCTCCTCCTTTTTTAAAGTCGGTTAAAAAAAATTAATTAAAATTCTCATCAAATAAATAAAATTAAAATTTTTTGTAAATAGAAAAAAATAAGATTTCAGTTTTTTCGATGGTCTCTTTGAGATAAGCGGTACGAGTCCATAGCTAGATTAATTGTAAATAAGCCATGCATGGGGGAGGGCTAGGGTGGCACAGCCTCACCGCTTTGGCGGGAAACAAAATCGATGCTGCAGCGGCGGTAGAGGATGTGGGATGAGAGAGGTAGCAGAAGCCGGGGATGGGTTGACTTGAGCTTTCTACATCATCAAAACCTGTGACGTTTAATTATTATCTGACAAATCCAAACTTCTCTTAGAATAGAATAGGGTTAAAAATTAGGAACTTTAATGGGCTAGAAATATCAATGCCTTCATTTGATAATAATTTTCCTATTTAATCGAAATATTTATTTCATATCACTTAGTTAATATTCTCGAGTTACCTTCAAATATTGAACTTTTCTGTTGTGAAGGGTCAAAATGTACGATTAAACGGTTGTTTGTTGAAAAGTCAATTCGGGGAGGTCCGAGCATTGAGGTCCCCACACACTAAATCGTCTCTATGCTACCTACAAAGCATTTCAAGTTAACTACAACTTGTGAATTCTCTACTTCTTTTTGAAACAACAGTATCATGAATTTGTGAATATTTAATTAAATAAGAATAATTAAAATAAAAAAAATAAAAATAAAAAAAATCGATTACATAATGAAAAAAATTAGAAAGGCAAGCTTATTGAAGTGTTACCTAGGTTGAGGTCCTAGAGAAGAACCTCTTGTAGTATTGTGGTCGTGGGGGTGGTTTTGGGGGTGGGATAGGGGTTGCCGGGCGCCGCCGGGCCCGTATCGATCGCTCAAGATGAACCAGGCAGGCGACCCTCGGCCACCCTCCGCGACCCACCCCCACATATGAGGCTCACATGCATGTTGGGGTAAAAACTCAAAAAAATTTAAGATCCGCTGACACTCTGATAAATCTAATTTTAACACTCGTACATGACATAGGCAAGTGTACAATGTATACCATACACACTGCTTAAAATCTCGCCAACAATTTTTCCTTTACCCGTTATGGTGAAGATTTGTAATTGTGTATTAATTTTTTTTCCTATTTTCGAAATATCTCAAAAATAGCTAAAACTATTAAAAAAAAAAAAAAAAGCAAATTCAAGACTTTTCAGCCAACAATAAAGAAGAAACTTAGAAGACTTTATTCTTAGTGAACCTCGAAAAATTTATATTTTAAGAGATATAAATTATTTTGTGAAAATGTCTGTTGTACGTTTTTAGAGGGTGAGTGCATGTGTTAAAAAATTTACTTTCAAAAAAATCGGTTGTCTGTAAAGTCGGTTTACTGACGATAGTTGAACGTGACAACGTCATAAGAAAATACCATTCCATCAATATTTTCTTATGACGTTGTCACGTTCAATTATCGTCAGTAAACCGACTTTTACAGACAACCGATTTTTGTCATAAAATTCTTCGTTCAGAAAATCATTTTAAATTTACAAAATACTTGAATAAAATTTATTGTTTAAATTTCTACTCGACTGTTAAAATTTAATTTTTGATTTTATTATTTTATAATAATAAATTTTGTATTGACATTATTTCTTTCAGCAAGTAAACTGAATAAAAGTTGTTGTTCAATTAGTTACTTAATTATTTTTGCAAATTTCATTGTAATTTGTTGTAAAAAAGTAATTATTTTGAATAATTTATTATAAGAATAAACTGTGATTAAATTATTGTTCATAAATCTTAAATTTAAAATTTGGAAACATCATTAAAATTTTTGTAACTGTAGCTTTTAAAAACCCCGCCTCAATCTTTGTCGCTCGTTCCGCGCTCTCGCTTGCACTTCAAGCCTTAAATGGAACACCTCAGAGCGAGGTAACGCCGCATGAGTCATGTTTTTTCGTGCGCGCAGCCGGCTCCATCGAATTATAAGACGTTGTCATGTGAAAAAAAAATGTCAAAATGCAGAAAATCATTAAAATTAAGTTCAGTCAATTTTCATCTGCATTTAAAAAAGTTAAATAATGTTTTTTTATATTAGAAGTATCTTTTATTGGAGACGGACTGGTATAATTTAATAATGACTTGATGGAAAGGCCATGGATAATGAAAACTACAAATTCCGAATAAAATATTTTATTGGAATGTCATTTCATGTAAGTATTTATTTAATATTTATGTACTTAATGTTTTAGTGCATAAAATAAACTTGGTGAAATTTGTAGGAGCGTCAGATCAAACGAGTCAGCCAGACAGACATCTTTTAAAAAAGTATATATATATATATTTGTAAAAGCAAAAATGAAAAATAAACCTGTTTGAAACAATGCCAGTCTGCCAAGTTTACTAACTCATTAAAGATAAGATAAAATGCAATTAATGGCTGTTTTCCGAAATGGATTTAATACTAAGAAAGCTTAAACAAAAAACATGAATCTAAATAAAATAAAATAGATCAAATTCTTGAGAGGAAAATATTGAGAAAAAACCCTTAAAATGGGATAAGGAATGCCAGTGAAAGAATGAATAATAAGTTGCGAAATTGATTGAAGTCCATTCTAATGTGATTTTCATATTATCAATGGGAATTTTATTTTCTAAATTTCAAGAGTGTTCTCCTTTAGCATTTTGGATCAAGAGTAAGGCATTAACTACCTTTTCTTTACTTTAATTAACTACTTGTCTGAATCACATTTTTTAAAGATATTATTGGTGATGTAGTAGCTCAACATTTTTCTAAAATTTTGTTCAGGGAGAATGGTGTAGCTGAAATATTTAATAAAATTAAAAATTAAACAAATATAAATTATAAGTTAAGATTTACAAAAACAAAATATTGCTTATGAATAGTCTATATATTTTTCGGGGGACGAGTCCGTCATCTTCAGGAGTTTACATTGATATCAAGAATAGTTTTGCTCATAACCTCATAAGAAATATTTTGTTTTTTAACCTATCTCATGTAATTTACATTTTTTTAAAGTTTAGATTTTAATTATATTTTTTAAAATCTCGTCAATCGTTTGAAAATAATTTAAATTTTTTTTGTAAAAAATTAATATGGACAATTTTTATTTGATTAGCAGATTTAAGATATTGCCAGGAATTTTTTCTCTACTATAAACAAATTCTCAAGTCAAAATAAAATACACTAGGTTAGCGAAAACAAAAAAGGAGCCTGGCTGCACGTGGCCATACTATGAATTCAACCGATTTTTTTTCTCATTGTGTTAAGAAATGTCTGAAAAATTATTTTCAAGTATGATTTTTTAAATCGCTTTAGTGAAATTTTTACGCGGAATCCACCAAACGATGCCCCATTCAAACTGAACTGACCCCAATCAAACCAAATTGGGTATAACCTGACGGAGAACAACGGATATATAATCTTGTAAAAATTTTGTATTTAAACTCGAGCTTGTTGGCCACTTTGAGTGATGTATGTTCGGTCCTATACTTTCGGTTAGAATTATTGCATTGTTCGCAGGGGGTAGTCAGATTGTTGCTTCTAGATACCTAAATAAACATATAAATTTGCTTATGAATATCCTTTAAAAACATCAATTTGTCATTTAAATATCGTATAAAAGCAGATTTAACGAAATTTGCCCCTGAAAAGACTATGGTATTTGAACTCGGTGCCCTCGTCAAATGCAGCAGAAAATTTAATGTAAATTCAGAAATTTATGGGGAGAGGCGGTCTATTCTCGTTCTTAATAATAAGAGATCATAATAATTAAATCTATTTCTGGACAGTATATATAACTGTTGTAAACTTATGTTAAACAGTTTATCATAGAAACTAGAGCAATTGATATTGCTATATTCGTAACCTAATCAGCAATATAAAAAAAAATATATATATATATATGAAAGTTTTTATAAAAGAAACAAAAATGTTGTTGACTAATGTTATAGATCTTTATTGATAACTTATTTCCAGAAATAAACAAAGATTTCTCTTTACAGGAATTGCTTGGAGTCTTTGTCATTTCTGCTAGTCCTGAAAACTCCGTTAGCTCGAGTGAATTGTTTTATTTTATCAAAAATATAAAATCAGTCGGACCAACGACATTTATCAATTTCTCCGAAAAGTGTAGAAAATATATTGAATAAAATAGTTATTTAATAAAATAATAAATTGAAAATGTACTATTTGTCATAAACAAATAGTTCTTTTATTGATTATTTTAAAAAATGTTTAAAAAGGGAATTGATTGTTTCAGTTGAAAAGTACATTAAAATCAATCAATCAATCATGATCATTTAAAGAATAAATTATTGAGAAAATAATAATTTTTTAATAAACAAAATATTTCTCATTACGAGAAATGCTTAGGATTTTCTTTGTCATTTTTACTGGTCCTGAAAGACTTTTTTAAGTTGATTTATTTTTAACCGACTTCAAAAAAGGAGGAGGTTCTCTATTCGACTGAATTTTTTTTTTTTTTTTGTGCCTATGTTACCTTATATCTCCGCCAATTGTGAACAGATTTTGAAAAAAAAATTTGCATTGGGTTCAGCCTACCTTCCGATTGGTCCCATTTTTTTCATAGGTATTAGGCCTTTTTTATTAGGTTTGTTAGGGCCTAACTTCTTTATTTATGAACCGATTTCGATGATTCTTTTTTTATTAGAAAGGGGGTATCTTAGGGTTGGTGCCATATTAATTTGGTCAAGTTCTGATGATATGATCACTATTAATAACATCAATAAAAAGAGAAAAATAAAAATAATTTTTAAGAAAAAAATAAAAACCGACTTCAAAAAAATACACTAAAAGGTATAAAATAATTATTATCTTATTTAGTTACAAGTAAACTACGAAATATTAACATGAAATTACTTTTTGAAGACGGTGCCAAACATACCTTTTATGAATCGCACTCGACGGATCTTACTTAGAGTACGTTTGGTGGGTACGCTCGTTTATAGGTATGGTTTGTTTGGCACCGACTTCAAAAAGTAATTTCATGTTAATATTTCGTAGTTTACTTGTAACTAAATAAGATAATAATTATTTTATACCTTTTAGTGTATTTTATTTGTTGCATTTAATTTTTTTGAAGTCGGTTTTTATTTTTTATAAAAATCAGTCTGACCAACGACATATAATTTTCTCCTATGGTAAATTGAGTAGATAATTATTTAATATAATAATAATAAATTAAAAATGTAATGTTTGTCATAAATAAAAAGTTATGTTTTTTGATTATTTTGAAAAATGTTTAAGGGGAATTGGGGAATAAAATTGTTTCATCATAAAAGAACTTTAAAATCAATCAATCAGAAGTAAAATTGAAATCAATGAATTACAAAAAAAGGGGACTAGAGCGCTTAAGATTCACATATAGTACCTGAGTTCCGTAATTTTATTCGATTCGCCCGGAATGGCTTTGCTTCCCTAGAATTGAATTCACTCAATTTATTTTTACAGATATTCACATCCCATGATAAAAAATATTTTTATTTTACCATGAAGTATTGTAATCAAGTAAGAAAAAAAAGTTGTTTTTTCGTATTTTTGAAATATCTCAAAAACGACTAAAAATATTTTGATAAAAAACTGAGCGAATTCAATTCGTGTTTCTGTCTAAAATAAAGCCATGCTAGACACATTTAGAAATATTAATTACCATATTTTGTTATAAAATTCTTCCACTTAAGTGATTTAATTTTTAAATTGAAAGATTTTTTTAGTCACAAACTAATAAAAGAAATGTTTCATTTTTCAAATTTTAGTACTACTGAAGATGGTCAACCAGTGGTGACAGAAACTGTTTAGTGAATTAATAAAATAAACAATAATAATTAAATTAAATTTATTCTTTTATTAGTTTGTGACTAAAAAAACCTTTCAATTTCAAAATAATTACCATATTTTGTCAAAATTTCTGTTGGTAAGCACATGTGAGTACATGTGTTAACAAATTTTGTTTGCTCTAGCTCAAAAACCAATGAAGGTATTTTATATTTATAGATTTTATATCAAGATTAAAAGCTGATTATGTTTTGGTTGAAATAAGACCAAAAATTAGGGGGGTGGGATTTTAAAAATTTGAATCCTTTGTCAGATTTGGACAAAACTTGTTTTTGGACTCCGTTTTTACAAATTTCGGTACGGAAAGCTAAAAAGCAATTCCAGGTAGAAATTAATAAATTGCACTTCTAACGAACCCTTTAGAATATACGATGCATTTTTCAGGAATTTGACAAATTAATAATACGGTAATTGTTATCAATTGGTATACAACTAGTCCGGTATTTATTAATTGTCCAAATTTCTAAATTGAATATATTATAAAAATATGAGAATTAAATAAATGAATTTCCCTAAGTTCTCACCGGATTAAAATAATAATAATGGGTGTGTTTTGGTGGAACGGTACGTTTATATTTATATATATATATAAAAAGAGAAGGTGGTGTTTCATTCATCATTCATCCATCTATCAACGCACAGCCCAAACCGCTGGACTTAATTTTTATATATATAAAAAGAGAAGGTGATGTTTCATTCATCAACGCTGAATATAAAAGGATGAAATTTGGAGTGTATATTATTTCTACGAATTATGGGTTTGGTAAGAAGGGATTTTTTGAAATTCGAAACTTAAAGAAACCAAAATGTGTTTTCAGAGTCCGGGTCCAGAATTCAAAGGGGGTGATATAGGAGGTTTAGGGGTATAGAATATAGGAACTAATTAAGGGAGAGTGGAGAGGGGCCTCCAAGCATTCTCTTCCGACCTTGGATGCAATTCAAAGGCGAGCTATCCGACTAATTGGAGATCCAGCAATAACTGAAGTTGTCAACTCCCTTGCCCTTCGTAGGACTGTCTCCGACCTTACCCTTTTTTTAAAGATACTACTATGGCGTTTGTTCTGATGAGATATAATCAATAATCCCTCCAAAAGCTTCATTTGCGCGAAATGCACAATCTCCTATTAATATTAAACACCTCTTCGCATTAAATTGGATACTAACCGAACAAAGGCATTCGCCAATTCATTTATCCCTATGACTTCTAGAGAGTTGAACTCGCTTCTCAAGTCCGTGACAAGTCCGAACAAGTTTTGTCTTAACAGAAATACTAATATGATGGAATTAAAACAAAAATTGTTAAATCGAATTTCTAGCGATATTTTATATTTATTATATCGTAATTATAACAAAATGTCAATAAGGCTCAAGAATTTGGGTGTTGGGGTGAATAAATATTAGATTTATAGAAAATTTATATTTAACAGGTAAGTTAAGGAGGATTTATCTATAAAAAGAGCTACAGATTTGCGAGTGATCTTAGAAGTGTTCTATTCATATATAGGGAGAAGTTGGCAAAATCGTACCTGTCACCAAAATCGTACCACATTCAAATTTCGCTTAGGATCAATTGTTCAACATCTTTTATTACCTAACCCATATTTATTTCAAATTAATCTAAAATAGTATATAAAAGTAATATACAGAAGCTCTTCGAAAGAATTGATAAAAATAGGTATGTCTACTATAAAATTTTGATCATATTGTAGTTGCATTGCCTCTTCTAATAAAAGATAATTTATTTTTTATTTTTTACATTAACATAATCTTACTTTTCTTATGTACATGTAACAATTCTTCAATAACCTTAAAATTCACTTTGAAATTAAATATAACGAAATTTCAACGTATCTGCTGAGTACCCGAAATCGTATTGCTGTGTAGTTTTAAAAATCGTACCGTAGATATGATACAATTAAACTATATTCATACGCCTTCAATTATTACACTATATTCAAAAGCCTTAATAATTGAGTCAGGCCACTAAAGACCCGCGAAAATGAACGAGGAAGAGATTAAAGATTAAATAAAAATGAAATTCTAAATTCATATAGACATTAGGTATTAGCTCGAGTTCGGGGATCAGTGGCCAAGAGGATATTGGAGCTTAGACTCTTATGAAAGTATCTCACCGGATATGCGAAGATCGCGGGTTCGAACCCCGGCTGAATAAAAAATATTTTCTTTGCTCTCTAATTTAATATGAAACAATGTTCAAGATGTTTTATTTGGGTACATGAGGCCTGTGCATGTGTCACAAAAACCACCAAATGTTATTATTGTCCTCAATGTTAAATAAAATAACTTTATTATTTTTTAGATACGATTTTGAAAACCAACCTGTACGAATTAGGATACCGGTTGTCAAAATCGTACCTTTGTTTTCCTTTTAAAAAAAGTTTGTAAAATTATTAGAACATTCAGAATAAAATTAATGTTGTATACAGGTTATTTAAATGCTATTCTATAAAATTGCTAAGCTAAATTCTCAAACTTAACCAGAACTTTACATTATGCATAATTTGTTAAGTGGTACGATTTTGCAAACTTTCCCTATATATATTAAAAAAAATTGATAGAAAAAATTATTAACTTAGCGGTTCTCAGCCTGTGGCCGCAAAATATCTGAAGGAAGGATGGCGGAATGTACTAAAGTCGAAAAAACTATTTTATTGATTCGAATACAATTTCTATTCAACAAATCCAAGTAACTACAATGATTTTAAAAATTAGAGTCTTGCTTGAGACTATGTGATTATATGGATGGCACAGATTCCTTTTAATGCTGTTTTAGCAGAATTTCTACAGGGGGTGGATATGGTCAAATAGGCAACAGAAATACTAAATGAAATTTTGAAAAAAATTTGAAATCATTCGATCGCAAGATTTTAAAGCAAATTTTTTCTAGTTATAGATTATTTGTTAAATAAAATGGAGGAAAAAGTAAACTTTTTCAAAATTCAGCACGCTCGCCAGTTAGAGCCGGCGTCAGTAATATTCCCTTTTTAGATTTTTTTCTGAATTTTAATGAAGTCCAATGAAATACTCTCTCTCTCTATAACGAGTATCGTTTGGGGAAAAAGGGGCAAAAGGCCAATCCTATTATATTAAAAATTAAGAAAATTGATCCCTAACAGTCTGGAACAGGTCACATATAATGTTTTTTCAACAAGAACTTAGATTCTAAGACTCGTTCTTGAGTTATGATGGGTATCAAAATCAGGATATAAGGACACAGACAAAAAAAAATTATATTTGAAAAGGATTTTTTCCACGTCTCAGACATTTTTTAAGCTCAGTGAAGATTTTTTTTTGTGTGTGTGAATTCAATACTAGCTAGGGCCGCCTGAGAGCTCCTTCGCAAAATACAATGATTCATTATTTCATCTGGTCATCAGCATATTTCCTGGTGATAATTTATATCAGATCTTAATATGTGAGTCTTATTTCATATGAAACTAATAATTAATTTTGTGATCACAAAAATATCAAATAATAATAATTAAAAAAAAAGCAAATATCGAGAGATTTTGTTCTATTTTACTACAAACAGTGGTCAAATATTTTGAAATGTGTAATAAAAATGAAACAATTGAATTTGGTAATCTATTATTTTTCGTTTTAGCTCAATGTATTCTTTTTAAATGATAGGGATGCCTTCAAGTTAGAACTGACGGCATTTGAAGTCGAATTGGAAATAGAAAGTGATAACAGTGATCTAAGTGATTTGAAGAAATACAGTGTGTAGGATTTAGGAAAGTTATTTAAAGTGAATGTGAAACAAGAGTTTTAAAATAACGTATTTAACGAAAATGAGGTTTTACCTATTATTATTCAAAAAATGATCATGATATAATTTCTAAAGATGGTTAAGAACAGAAAAATTTCTAAGTCAAGGAATCAGGGCAGCTTGTTAAATTATCTATTATATATTTTTTGGCTTGTTTCTGAATTGTATCAAGGATGGCAAGATTTGCTTAGCGGTCAATGCTACTAGACACTTTTTTTTACACTTATTTGAGGGAGAGCGATTTGGGCCTTGTATAATGTGACAAGCAAACAAACTATTTTGTGGAGAACTATTATTAAATAAATAAAAAATAATATAGGAAATAGTGCATTAATTAGTCAGATGAGAAGTCGAAATGTGTAAAGGATGTAGAACAAGATGCAATTTTTAAAAAAAATAGCCCAGGATGAAAATTGTTCTAAAAATAAAACTTAGAGAAAAGACTTATTAAAATAAGATATGAAATATTATAGTGGGAAGAATGGGAGTGACTATATAATGTTGTAAATATCATCATTTTTAAAGTAAAAAAAATCTAATCTAAATTAAATAAACTGGAATATAATGTACCAATTTATTTATTTGAATTCACAAGTAGGTATAGAAAATATTCTCATTTAAAATACGATAAGCACTCAACTTAAAAAAAAATTCAGGGGAAATTTTTAAATAAATGGGTAAGTACACTTAATGAGATTCACTAACATCTTCATGCACAAAGGAAACAGAAGAATATTAATTTTAAATAAAAATAAATGGTTTTAAATATTTGTTTGCAATTGTAGCATTGCCTCATGCATAAATTAAGTATATTTTTTTATTGATTTGTCTTTAGTAAAAAAAGACGTCATCTCTTGCTTTCTTGATAAATAGTTCATTAATAATTTAAAAATTCGATAGATGAATAGTTTGAACTGTCATCTAAATTCACTTGTTTGATATGTTGTGAAATATATATTTTTAAATTAGGTTTGTTAAAAAAATGTTTTGTTTAGATTCTAGAACAAAGACCATTCTCCTAACAAATTATATATGTATATATATATTTAAGACTTTCTTTCTTTAAGAAAGAATGGAATATTCAATAGATTCAGATATATATCGTATATTGAAAGTACCATCCTTTACAAAACTATGAAAAGAGCATTAATCAGCAAATTCTTAGTCATACATATCGAATACAAAAAATTAATCCATGATAGGCCTTAAGATTTTAGTTAATTTAGTCTACAGGTCATGTTCTGAAGCTCTTATTTTCAATCAACAACTCATAACCAGTAATCCTGCGGTTGCTTCAGTCATTTGACTTACATAGGTCAGGATTGAAACAAGTTTTTTTTGATCAAATTACTTGGCTTTCTTTGACTTCAACCCAAATTATGCAAATTGTTTTATAGTATTCTTTTGAGCAGTAGTATTAAGATTGTGATATATGGAATATTATCCTTTTTCTCCTCTATTAATAATACTAAAATTGCTCAGATTCAGGTAATTTTCCTGCGATCTTTGTACTATATAATGAGTTTGCCCTCTAATCAAGTTATTGTTATGAAAACGATATTACCCTCCATAGTGATGAATCTTTGTAAGACAATCACAAGGGCTTTCTTGGTACAAATTATGTTTGAGGTGAGCACTCTGAAAATTGAGGATCTATGAACTTAGTTAACAATGCAATGTTATGTTGTCTATTAGTTTCGTTCGAGGTACATTTTCCGAACATGTTCAAGATTTTTAGTGCGGTGTTGTCATTGGTAAAAATTTAAAACAAACTCACGTTTTTTAAATATTTTTTGAGGGTTTTATTTTTATCGTTGGCAACACCGCACAAAAAATCCTTAACACCTTCGGAACGTGAACTACACTCGAAGCTATTTTGATAGGATTCTAACAGATATAGTTTGATATGAAAGATATTAATTTGCCGATGGTAATAGATTCAAATTTACTCAGAAAATCATAGATCAAAGATGGTGTCATCTATGTAGGGGTACAGGTGGCCCGGATTGCTAGTTACTGGCACTCGGGTTCGATTCCTGAGGGGGTGAAAAACAACCCCTCTGACATATAATTAAAAATATTCCACTCCATCGGAATTAATAGATGACACCATCTTTGATCTATGATTTTCTAGTAAATTTGAATCTATTACCATCGGCAAATTAATATCTTTCATATTAAATTAGAAAAGTCATTCCATTGCCCTTCGAATTTTGAATTTCTTCAAAATTCGAAACACTCAACCACCTTTATTTAAATTATATGGCATGGCTATATGTTTAAATTTAGAATCACTATATCGCGAAATTTTACAAATTAAGATAACAATCTTTGAGTAAAATATTTTACGCGTTTGCATATGTCAGAGAGGTTCGTATCCCGCAGGTGAGCCAGGTGGCCCGGATTGCTGTTACTGGCACTCGGGTTCGATTCCCGAGGGGGTGAAAACAACCCCTCTGACATATAATTAAAAATATTCCACTCCATCGGAATTAATAGATGACACCATCTTTGATCTATGATTTTCTAGTAAATTTGAATCTATTACCATCGGCAAATTAATATCTTTCATATTAAATTAGGAAAAGTCATTCCATTGCCCTTCGAATTTTGAATTTCTTCAAAATTCGAAACACTCAACCACCTTTATTTAAATTATATGGCATGGCTATATGTTTAAATTTAGAATCACTATATCGCGAAATTTTACAAATTAAGATAACAATCTTTGAGTAAAATATTTTACGCGTTTGCATATGTCAGAGAGGTTCGTATCCCGCAGGTGAGCCAGGTGGCCCGGATTGCTGTTACTGGCACTCGGGTTCGATTCCCGAGGGGGTGAAAAACAACCCCTCTGACATATAATTAAAAATATTCCACTCCATCGGAATTAATAGATGACACCATCTTTGATCTATGATTTTCTAGATATAGTTTGAATACTTTGTGAGAAATTGTCTATATTGGCTGTTATTCTAGGTATATGACAGCTTTTAATGACCATATTAGAAAATTGGCAAAATTTGTTCCAAGCATATTAGTGTTTTGTACAGGTTAAAAAGGTATTTTAGAGCCATTTTAAGATTTCCTCATAAACAGGGTTAATAATTGTTATCCTTATCTAAAATAATAGAATACAATCTCACATATTTGT
Organism: Forficula auricularia; assembly: GCA_024734495.1. Lineage (NCBI taxonomy): Eukaryota > Metazoa > Arthropoda > Insecta > Dermaptera > Forficulidae > Forficula > Forficula auricularia. The sequence continues at coordinate 6,108,240 of JALMQS010000030.1, read as the reverse complement.
AGAAAAGCTTCGACATTATTTTGCCGCCAAGATTGCAAAGCAGAAACAAATCAAAAGTATTCTAAACGGAGATTATGAATCGACTACTTTTCATCTATTAACAACATTCAATCTTTCAAGATATCTCTCAGCTTTAACCCTTATATATACTTAAAGTTCTATTACTTCGTTTATTATGGTAGAATGAAAAAGTCACTCTTGATTTTAAGATAGTGGCAACTACTTATGATAATTAAAAAAAAGAAAAAAAATGAAAAGAAAATAGAAATAAATATTACAATTAAAAACAAAAGGATTTACAGGGATGAAACATTTGCCAAATTTATAGAAGAAATAAAATAAAATTTGGTAGAAACTGAAAAACTGAATTTCTTAGAAAATAGTAATGCTCCAATTGCAAAAATAGATTTATTTCCTTTATAATATTGATTTATTATTCATATAAATAAGAATAACTATTGAAAAATAATAAGATTTTATGATTTTGTTTTGATCCATTTCTTAGCTAACCGAACTAATTTTTTAATTAAAAAACAAAAGTATTTTATTTAATGGCAATTTTAGTTTATAAAGAATTAAAATTTATGCAAAGAGATTTTTGCTTGTTTAAATAAACTATTTATAGAGAATATATTTAAATTAATTCAATAATCGTGAGTGGGAAGGGGTGAGAAAAAGTAATTAATAAATAAGTTGTTGTGGGGAAATAAAGACAATAGCTTATGGAAATATTTTTTATTTTATGCCAACGAGATTTAAATAGGAAATATTTTCAATCTGTGCCTATATGTGTTTGCTAAGAATGAATATTTATAAAATGACAAAAATGCAAAGTTAATTTGTTTGAGCCCTGAGGAAGTCAACAAAGTCGACGAAACGTTGGCAAAAAATAAAAAATATTTGCATAAGCTATCGTCCTTATTTCCCTACAACAACTATTAATTTAATTGTTTGACATAAATAATCAAAGTAATTAATAAATTTAGTTTTGACAAGTTAGGAAAAGTAATAAATTTAAAATTTTCGGTTTTAAATTTCACTATAAACAATCTAAAGGTAAATAATAATTTACTCCTTTTTTTTCACTTAATAAAAAAGGCTGTCATTTTTTTGAAATGTTTAGAAAAAAGAATGTTGAATAAAAGGGTAAGTTATTAAAATAATATTACAGACATGTTAATGCTCACATTGTTCTTTTCTATTAATCAACTTCTATTAATTCTTTTCATTGCAAAAATAATTTATTAGGTAAAGAAAGTTGCTTACTTTGATGTTTGTCAGCCAGTACAATAAGTGGACTTGGAAGATCTCTTCTTCTAAAGAAACACATGACTTTTGCCTCAACATTTCCATTTGAAGTCTAAAATAATTTCAATAAAGATATATTAATTTGTATACAAACATGATAGCTTAAGAAATAGATTTATTTGTCAAAATGAATTTTTCTTTACCTTATTAAGCTCTTCAATTCGTCTAATTTGATATGGAGTACTAGATGAAGTTTCGAAATAAACATAATCTGAAATAAAAATAAATAAATATAAATCAAATATTCAAAATAATGATAATTAAAGAATTTAACTAATGTTTTTAGGTTATCTTTTAATAGATATAACATTTAAGTTTAATAAATATATATTTAATATATTTTTTTTAATTTATGAGCTTATTTAGTTTGGATATAATAAATTAATTGTAATTTATTAAATAAATAATGAATTAGGGAATAATTAACAAAATTGCTCAAATGACAAAGAAGTTGAGAATTAATTTATGTTTATTATTTCAAATGGTATCTATTGGAATTTCTTGGTTCCATGGTAAATTACATTTTTAATTAATTAAAAATATTAAGTTTCCAAATTAATTGTTTGGACGCTCAACACCTACAAACATGCTGCCAGGAGGGCCTCGAAAAATAGTTCGATTAATTAAAAAAATAATGTTTAACAAATTTAAAATCAACTTTTGAAATGATAATAAAATGTTAAAAAAATATTGTCTGGTTATTATGACAAATTTTAATTGGAAAAATTAATTAGAAAAATAATTAACATAAAAGCAAATATCAATGCGCATGCAGCAAGCTCAAGTGGAGCCGGCCCTGCTATTTAAAACTCCTACTGGAATAACAAATAAACATTCTTACCTCCTACTCGATACATATTTGCCGTCATATTGATAAATGTTCTTGTAGAAATTCACTCGAAACTAGAACTACATTGAAAATGAAATAATTCAACTAATTGAGCAGTGGAATCTCATTGCCGATCAGAGAGCTTGTACTGAGCTGGTTCTCGCCATTTTCTCTCCTGGCTGTCTTCCTGCTGAACCCTGTGACGTCACGAGCTCGAGTCCTTCGACGCACAAGAGCTCTGCTGCGCGGCAACTGCTGCCGCTGCTGCGGCCGGCCATTCGGCCATCCCCTCCCTCCCAAAAACATTCAAGTCCATGCTACCTACTATCGCTATCGCAACACCTTCACCACACTTCTTCTTATCTAAGCAATTCCGTTCGAATCCGAACCGAAAAATCTTTAAGGATTATCTTGTTCTAACCTCACCAAACTTTATTCCAACGAAACAAATAAGTCTTCATCACTAATTAATATTAGTATAATATAAAAATAAAAATAATATTTGACAAAATCACCTAGAATTAAAAAACGAAAATTTATCATTTACTTATAAACATTTCTACTTAAAAAGAATTAACTAAAAATATATTTTTTTTAATTAAATAAGCCGCTTTTTTTCGTTGGCATGGAAACGAAAAGATACGAACTATATTTACGCGGGTTTTTTAATTTTTTTTTCTATAATCTAAAACAGGGCTTCTAAAACTATGGGTCGCGAACAGATTTTGGGTCGGATAACTAAGCCTTGGGTTAGGGCAACAATTACAGGGAAAAATTAATTTAAAAAAATATTAAAGTGGAGTTAGTGGCTCTAGCTAGCCCTAATAGGCCTTGTATGAAAAAAGTTTTAATTTTGTAAGATCAAATTCAAACCGGATTAGATTTTTCTGAGATTAGCGCTTTCAAACATACGTACATACAAACTCTTAAGCTTTATTATAGTAAAATATGAAATACATGATTAATTTAATTATAAGCTTACTATATAAATATGAAGAATTTAATTAGAGAACTATAGTCTAAGTATATTATATAATTATATATATAGGTAGGTAGCCCTGTGCCTTTTTCCCTTCTTCGTGCGCTCTTTTTATGTTTCTTTTTAATTTTTCAGAAAATAAAAATCGCCCCTAAAAACAACTTTTGAACCCCATAATTTTACAATTTTCCGGGGAAGGGGAGTAGCTGCCAAGAGCTATATATGAGCCCCCCCCAAAATGAAAGTCTGGAACCGCCGCTGGTTTCTCCTTTATTTGAAATCATACCAATTTCCTTCATTGAATCACTTCAATTTGAGTTTCCCTAAAGTCGTTTTGAGAAAACCGGAATAAAGACGAAATTGTAAAATACCAAAAATCGTCAAGTAAATATACTTCCAGTTCTTTGATTTTAGCCAAAATCTCTTGGTACTTCAGTAGATAGCTTAGGTTTCAAATCCCAAAGTTCTGCGACTCACTGTATTCGAGAAATGACCATTAAAATATTTATTTTGCGACATGACTAATTTACTCTCCTAAAATTTGATCCAATCGAAATTTATACCTACTCTTTGAAGAACTTAAGATATTTGATAAGTGTACCGAGATTAAAAAATACCAAAAATCTTCAAGTAAACATCAACTTTCGTTTCGGGGATTTTAGCCAAAACCTTGAAGTAGTTATTTTAGTCTCTAACTTAGCTTAAGTTTCAAATCCCAAAGCTCTGTGACTTGCCGTATACGAGATATGAAGGATTAAAATATTTATTTTGCGCTTTTTACAAAAATGCTTCATTAAAAAATTGGCAAAAATTTAAAAAAAAAGAAAAAAGTTGCTTTCTCTAAAATTTAGAAAGCAACACTAAGATATTAAATATTTTTATAAATAGACAATTGTACAGACTGTCTTGGTGACCAGATTATCTTTAATTAAAAATATAAATATTAAAAAAAAAAAAAAATTTCATAAATATAAAAGGGCAAGTAAACAAACCATCTATCCTTTTCTGAATGAATAGGTCTGAAAAGGTCTATAAAGAACCCTTCTTTTGTTGTCTCTTCTTTATAACAAAAATCTATTCATTCATATTTATTTTAGGAGCTGTGAATAAAATTGAAAAATTAAATTGATTTTAAATTGATGATACTAAATCAGTCAGCTCCGCGAAAGTGAGAAAATAATGTGTGCAAAATTTCATCTCAATCAGACAAATGGTGTCACAGTTCATTAAAGTCAAATGGACAGACAGACAGACAGACCAACAAACATCGAAATTTATATATATAGATATTGAAACAATTTACATCTTTTATTTTTTTAATTGTAATGTGAAACAAAAGTGACCTAGAAATCTTAACTCATAGTAAATTAATATTGCATATAATATTTATTTACTTTTATCTTTATTAAAGATGTTTCACCTTGCACCAACACCACAATCTCTATTAATTGAAAACAATCAGTTTCTTCACTAGAGCAGCGAGTGGACTGAAATGACAAAAGAGTTTAATTTTTTCCTCATCAGATATTCAATTAATTCTATTGAAATTTCATATCTATGATATTTTCTTTTATCTTTTATATCAAATAGATTTTATTAAAATTTTTGCATTTTAAAGGGTTATTTGAAATCTAATTTGAAAAAACGCTACTACTTTGAAATAATTTTTAAAAATATAAAATTAATAAATGTTATAAAACAATCGAATATTAATAATTATATTCAATTTTGAATGAAATTGATTGATTAGTTTTTAAGAAAATGGTAAAAAGCTAGAAAACCGTAAAAAATTACTCGCTGAGGCCTGGTGACTTGCGACCCAGCCTCTTGATTTAAAAGACCAAAAGAATCATAAATGAATAAGAAAACAATCTTATTTTATCGATTTAATCTATCTGAAGGTTCACAATATGTCTATTATATAAGAAAATAGCATTTTGATTAAGAATTTTGTAGTTTAAAAGAAATTGTATGAAAAGATTCAATTTCTTCTCTCCGGGAGCGAATCAACTAGAAATGGCCAAAAAGTTTTATTTTTTTTCTCATTAGATATTTATTCAAATCTATTGAAATTTCATATCTGTGTGTTATTTTCATTTATCTTTTATATCAAATAATTATTATTAAGAAATTTGCATTTTAAAGGGTAGTTTATTTGAAGTCTAATTTGAAAAACGCTAATAACTCCGTTGAAATTTTTTTTAAAAATATGAAATTAATAGATATTATAAAACAATTAATTATTAATAATTTAATTCAATTTTGAACGAAATTGATTAAGTACTTTTTGAGAAAATGGTCAAAAACCATCTGAACCGTCAAAAAACGATGTTTTTGAAAGCACGAGATGCCTTTGAAAAAAGTTAAAAAAGTCATATGAAACGAAACATTGACTTGTGACATGGAGGTGAATTTTAAAATGTTTCTAAAACGGCCTTTCATAGACGGTTTTCAGGGTTTTTGACGATTTTCTCAAAAAGTACTGAATCGATTTCGTTCAAAATTGAATTAAATTATTAATAATTAATTGTTTTATAATATCTATTAATTTCATATTTTTAAAAAATTATTTCAACGGAGTTATTAGCGTTTTTTCAAATTAGACTTCAAATAAACTACCCTTTAAAATCTAAATTTCCTAATAATAATTATTTTATATAAAAGATAAATAAGATAACATAGATATGAAATTTCAATAGATTTGAATAAATATCTAATGAGAAAAAAATAAAACTTTTGGCCATTTCTAGTTGATTCAGTCTCGGAGAGAAGAAATTGAATCTTTTCAGACAATTTCTTTTAAACTACAAAATTCTTAATTGAAATGCTATTTTCTTATATAATACACATACTGCGAAACTTTATATAGATGAAATCGATCAAATAAGATCGATTTCTTTCCTAATTTATAATTATTTTGGTCTGTTATATCCAGAGGATGTCTCGCGCATCAGACACCTTATTTGTCATTGAATCAAGTCCATCACTCTATAATATTGGAATATTTTTTAACAGTAAACTATTGATTTTAGACATTTCAGTCATATAAACTTTTCTGTTTTAAATTAAATGTTTTTAATAAAGGTCATTATATAAATATGTGTACCTCAAAGGGTTAGGCAGTGATGGTGAAATTTATGTGGAAAGTTAGATAAATCCTGCTCTAGAGGCTTAGATATTTTTACATATTCAAAAAATCTAATGAAGAAACATTTTGATATTTTACTTTACTAAAAGAAAGCTTCTATTTATAATTACTGTCTGACTGTTTAAGTAGCTAGAGAGGATTAAAATTTCAAAAATCAATAATTTTTTGAGAAAAATTACTATTATTTTACAACAATAAAAGCGGTTTTAGATAAAGGTTGGCCCCTGGTATTAAGGTGAAAATTTGTATTGAAATCCGTATCATCAGCTAAATTCGAAATATCATATTAACTTTTCTTATGGAAATTAAATGTACTTTAATAAAAGTCCCTATATGATTTTGTTTTCCTCAAAGTATTAGGCAGTAATGGTGAAATTTAAGTGAAAATTGAGATAAATACTTCCTACAAAACTCATTATCCCCCTATAAAAATCGAAATTCCATTATTACTACAATGCATCACTTGTGTATTTCTCATTAAATTATTTCGTTACTTCTAAAATTTGTAAATTCTACTAAAAAGTTAGTTGATCTCTAATCGGATTACGGAAATTGAAACCTTGTGGTGATAATCAGCCTGCCGGGTACCTCCCCTAGGAAAATTCCCTAACTACGTCAATGGTCGCGACCACACCATTTTGAGTCACGAAACTAAATTCTGGGGTTGAAAAAAATAAAATCACAATGACAATGAAAAAATTATATTGGGCAGCGATCAAAAATAAATTCAGAATAAGCCTGATTACACTTAAATTTTACGACTAGGAATTATTTATTTACAAATGCTCTTACATATTATATTGATGAATATTAAATAATAATCCTTGCCACGCGTAGAGAGATTGACTAACGCTCAGCATCGAAGACCGTAGCAATGCAATAGTCTGATGCGTTTTCGTTTAAAACATATGAACTTCAAGATGGCAACTGACACACAACCACTAAGGCCCGGTTGTATGTCGCAAAGTAAATGCTTTTTACCACTAACAAACGGTAGATGGTAAATGGAGGCACTGGGATGGCCAATCAGATGACAGGCACTGAAATTGCCTGTCATCTGATTGGCCATCCCAGTGCCTCCATTTACCATCTACCGTTTGTTAGTGGTAAAAAGCATTTACTTTGCGACATACAACCGCCCCTAAGAAATGTCAGGCGTTGTTGCTATGTCCAGTTCCTATGCAAGTTCGTAGGAGCTGCAATTCGTCGACAGACTTACAAAAATTGGGGAGTCTTATCTCTATTTTTAAGCAGTTTTTTAAACAAATCCAAGTAATATTTTTTCGTATCCATAATTCGCTTTCAAGGGGCAAAAAATTCAATGAAAGTACAAAATCTGTAATCATGTATGACTTTTGCAAAAAACTATTGATGTAGCTTTTTAATTTCTCTAAAAAGTACATTTCTCATGAAAGCGTCTGGATTTTTTTATCTAAAGTAGTTTCCAGGATATGAGGACTTTATGGAGTTACACTGAACTTTGATGATTTTTGTCACTCATTTAAACTGAATCATCGCTACTAAAAAAATGTCTTGCATCTGTTAATGGTATCATCATTCTGTAAAAAGTTAATCAAAATTGGTGTTTTTTAATTGGGTGATTTTAGTAGACCGCGGGGCCGGGTTCCGGCGAACGCGCTGAACCCGCCTTGGGCCGGCCCTGTTTATATTCATATAAAAACCCAATCATAGTGGGAAAGAGAGGGCGATATAATGCTTTCTCTCTCTCTCTTTTTTGTTAAGATAGAATGGTGTGGGTTCTTGGTGAAACATTTTAAATAAAGTAGAGAACAATTTTTTTAGAAACTTTAAAATTTTCTTTACTTTACTTTCCTCTCTCTTCTACCTTTATTAGTAAATAAACTGTAAACACGCCTAATAATTAAAAGAAGCCATCGAAGGATATTTTTGTTTTTTAATAATATAAATAAATAAATAAAGTCAATTTGGTCAAGAAGTCAACCATTAGATAGTATCAGTACTCAATTGCTCTAGAATTGCCCGTTTTGCTTATTTCCAATTACAAATATTTAATAGATTTTAAATGATGAAAACTCGAGACTATTTCAAACGAGTCGAGACACGCATGGACAAGTTGAGACGTGTTGGCGGATTAGTTTGCAAAAAATGTTTTCTCGAATATTTCGAATTTATTCATTTTCTCTGATGAAAAAATATCAATTGAGTAAAAAAAAATTATTGATACCTATATAAGATACAAATTATTTTCATTTGGTATAAATGGTTTTAGTTATACCTAATGAGCTGAAAATTGGTATGCAAATATGCATTTTCACATTACAATGCACCAAATTTTTATCTTATACCTGAGAACGTTTCCTTAAAATACAAAATACCAATCTTGAATGGTTTTAGTTAATGAGCTGAAAATTGGCACGCAACTATGTTACAATGCACTAAATTTTTAGCTCTATATCTGAAAAAATCTTTCCCGAGAATAATTATGAATTTTCAATTAAGAATGGTTTTATTTAATAAGCTGAAACTTGGTACGCAACTATGTATTTTCGTATTTTAATGGGCCAAATTTTAGCTATATATCTGAAAAGGTTTCCTGTGATTATAAATTGCCAATCTTAAATAATTTTATCTAATGATGAAACTCGATTCGAATCTATGTATTTTCACATTACACTGTACTAAATTTTAGCTTTTTTATACCTGAAAACATTTCGCGAAAATACCAGTATATACTTGTATCGTGGAGTTGGACAAGACTTCTAACTTAAATCAAATACATGTTTTGATTAAATATACCATATGTTGCTCTGTTGCATATTTTGCAACTTCTTCAGTGGCTCATTCGGCTAAATCCTATTTGTCAGGATGCCACTGAAGAAGCTGCAAAATAGCAACGAAACGTATGGCATATTTAATCAAAACTTGCATTTAATTTAATTTAAAGTCTTGTCCAACTCCCTACGATTCCTTTAATTATTAATCATGGACACTGAATAATGAAATACTAGTATATACATTTTTTTGCATGACTTTAATATTTTTTTATATTTGATTGAACAGTAAAAAAGATATGATTATAAAATGGACAGATGAAATAAATTCATTTGATAAACACAAATTTATTCATTTGGGGGCCGGGCGGGCTAAGGCAGGTAGCATGTCAGTCAGCTAACCAAGAGGACCCGGAGTTCGAATCCGGCTCGAGGCATCCGGCTAAAATCTGACCCCCGGAGGTAGAGACAAATTTAGTGCCGAAAAATAAATAGGATTGCAAATGGCTTATGGCTACCATGGCCGAAAAGCCAAAAAAAAAAAAAAAAAAAAAACACAAATTTACTGCATAAAGAGAAACAACTCTGCTACTCTGGGCAAAATAAAAACTTTTCAACAAATTTATTAGTTGGTTTATTTGGAAATAAAATTGAAAAATTATTCATTTATTATGTCTAGAAAAAGATGGTTATTTCAAAAAGTTATAATTTGGATGAATTTATTAAGAAAGAATTTATTAAGAAACCAATAAATAAATCTCCATTGATTTTCTATTAATTATTATTGGAGTAAATTAATAAAAGAATTAACTCTAGCACTTTATGATTATGTGCAACGGCTGCAAATCGAACTGGATTCTAATGGTATCATCATTCTGTAAAAAGTTAATCAAAATCGATGTTTTTTAATTGGGTAATTTTTGCGTAGCCTCTCAAAACGCGGTGCCTGGTTCCGGCGAACGCGCTGAACCTGCTTTGCGCCGGCCCTTTCTCAAATTGTTAGGACCCCGGCAGGCGATCGCAATACTTCACATTATATACATGAAATAGAGAATATATATAAAATTAATAAATGAGCTGCACGTTGCTCACCTCAAAAAGACTTAAATAATTAATCGGTACTTTCAAAACCCTTGGCAAGTTTTTAAAGATAAAGATTTCATATATTAAATTCAGGGCTTTTTAAAACCAACAGTATTTTATGGATGTGGGTTCGTAAGCCTTACCTAAGCTTTGATTAACTTTCCAAATATTTTATAATAATCCTACTACTATGACACATTTTTTGTTCATTAAAAAAAAATTGTTAATATAAATTACTAATTGCTGAAATATAGATTTCATTTTTAAAAGCTTGACTAGAAAATTATTTTACTAATCTGTACTGTACTAGCCTCTCTTTACAAATAATCAGTAAAATGTGTTTGTATTTAAATAAGGAGAATTATGTAAAAAACATATACATATTTGATAGTGGTTAGTAATTACAGTTGTAATACTCTTCTAAGTTCTAACTTAAATTTACAAATTGTGATATTTAAACTTCATTGAAGGAGAAAGTATTTAAAAACTTTACAGAAATTATTATTATATTTAAATATATTTTTTATATCAACACATATATTTTCTTATAATAATTAATTTTTATTTATCTTTTCAGATTATAGAAATTTTAAGGAATTAAAAAATAAAAGATTAATTTTGAATTTATATAACTTTTTAATATAAGTAAAAAATATCATATTTAAAAATTCTAACTTTTATTATTGTAAACTTCAAAATATAATAGATTCAAACTATCTGGCCAATTCCTTTTCATACAATAATTATATTTTATCACAATAAATAAATGAAAAATTCCTTTCTTTAAATGGCACAATAAAATTTATCTCAAAAGAGAAAATTATACAAAAAAGTAAAAATATGAAGTTGGGTAATATTAAATTAAGTATCCACATTCCTTAAAATTACAAATTCAGGTATTTTTAATTAGTTTATAAAAATTTATTTTGATGCAACAATGATAATTTTGTAGAAAAAATACATTATATAAATGTAGTTTATTATAAAGCCATTTTTGGGCATTTACTGATGATTATTTTACATGCATGCTAATGGAAAATTTTTCATTCAATCATTGCAAATTTTTTATATATATTTACAAATAAATACAATAATAGAAAATGTACATTTGATTTTATGGAATTTCAGCTCTATAGAATTGAAAAATCTAAATCTATTTATTATAAGATATTATTATATTTGCCTTTACATGAGAAGTAAATTATTATTATAAGGCCACAAAGGTGAAAAAATTGACAGTTTAGTGAATGAAAAAAAAAAAAATAAAAATAAAAAAAAAAGAGAAACGAAAAAAGACCAAAACAGAATAGTAAAAGAAGTTCTAAAGAAGAGATGGTTAACTTTAAATATGACTTGTTCAAATTTATAATTAGCAAATTGTTATTTAGGCACTTGCTAAGTCATTCGAACCCTTGTTTTATAAGCTTGAGTTTTGAGGAAAAAGCAGAATTCTAAATATATTTTAGATTTTGCTTAATCCTAATTTAATATCATATATTTGCATAATAATATAAATTATGAGTTAAAATTACATATTAGTTATTCCATATAATAAAAGTATATATATATATATACAGATATATATTTTCAACAGAGAAAAAATGTTTACTTGAGTAATCAAAGCATTTCGATAGAAATAATTTTAGATTATAATCATTATTGTGGCGCACCCATCTTGAGCACCAATAAAAACGAAGCATATCGGTGTCTGATTCGTGTTCATTTGTAATGCCTCCTTACGAGAAAACAAAGTAGAACCGAGTGGAACTTGAGAAAACTTTCGCTTACTATTTGTTAATTGAAAAGAAAATGTCTTGACGATTTAATATATTCTAGAGTTGGATTTGGTATTTTCGCAACTTTAGTGAAAAAAAAAACAAATTGGAATCTGAATAGGTTGATATAAAAGTTAATGAGATAAATATAATATGATATAAATATTATGATATACTATAAAATATTACAAAGAGAAACAAAGAGGTTGTCCTCTGCTTGATGCAAATAAACATACACACATATATATATATCGAGATGATATATCTGTATATATATATTATTTATTTGTTTGAGACTATAGTTTCGAAGACTTGGTCTTCATCATCAGTCCTTTATAATTATAAATATTGTTTTTCATGGATTCAGCTTGGCAAGCTGGCTACCAGCTAAGAAACATCAAATTTTCAATATCCATACGGTATTGACTCCATGAAAAACAATATTTATAATTAAAAAAGACTGATGATGAAGACCAAGTCTTCGAAACTATAGTCTCAAACAAATAAATAATATATATATACAGATATATCATCTCGATATATACGATGTATATATCGTATGTGTGTATGTTTATTTGCATCAAGCAGAGGACAACCTCTTTGTTTCTCTTTGTGAATCAACAACTCTGCTACTCTCGGCAAAACAAAAACTTTTCAATTATATAAAATATTAATTTGATATTTTAATAGTTAATATTTATTTTTAATCGATGGAGAAACAATGAACGGGAAAGAACCCATTTTCCATTGATGTACTGACTTGCTTATTAGAGCATTGTTTCTGCTCGTTTGTGCTCAGATGAGTAATCGCCTTTACAATTTGTGTGTGTGATTATAATTTAAAATAATAAATATCTTTATTTATAATAAATGTTTATTTTAAAGGATAGCTTCAAAGGAAATAAATTCCTTACTGAAAGATATATCGGAGAGACGATATAAATGAAATGGATCACTATGGTAAGAAAAAGAGAAGTGGCAGTTAAGAAATGCAAAATATAATCCATATTAATTTTATATATATAGTTATTATATTTATAGATTGTAATTTGTTCTTCCATTTTTTTATATATAAAGTATATAAAATATTAAAGTAAATAACAGTTTCTTTGTTAGTTTATACAATTATGCCCCTTAAAATAAAAATGATGAAATTATAAAATAATGACAATTTGTTTTTAATGAAAAATATGTATATATCTTACAAGAGAGAGACAACCATGTTCCTTGTAATGTATTTTTAATAAATTTCTAGAGAGCTTATTTTTAACAATAATATTGCATTTTTGTTCAAAATACTGAATATTTATCTAAATTATATGTGCAAGATAATTGATTTACAATATATCATAAAAAGTATTGCTTTATAAAACAATACTTTCCAGGCCACTTGTTGAGCTTCAATTCTTAACAGAAAACAATTTTGGACATTTTTTAAAAGAGATATTTTGGATTATATAAATTATGGTAAATATGTTAAAAATATAATTTTGTGAAATTAAAAAAAAAAAAAAATATATGTATATTTAATAAAGTATTTTTTATGTATAGAAAATAAATATTTTTTTATTTTATTATTTTTTTTAAAGAATCCCTTAAGAAAATATCCCATAAAATTAATTATGGGAATTCAGAATAAAATATTGTCAAATTTTTTTATTACAAATGATAATTCTGTGGTCATAATTATATATATATAGTTATATAAATATTGCAATTTCCGAAGAATTTTTTTACCAAACGTAATCAATAGTGCATCTATTTAACAATTTGTAAATTTACAAGCTACTATAAATATATTCTCATGAAAATTAAATAAATTTCAGAATGATTGCACAATATTAGAAAAATATTTACAAAGTTTTTAACTAAATATATTGAGAATTCTTTGAAATAATAAAATCTTAAATCGTTGTATTAAAAGATGTTTGATCTTTTAGTAATTCTGAACAATTTAGGATCTTGTAGCAATATAAAAATAATTAAATAAAAAAGAGATTCTATTTAGAAACATCACACATTATATTTACTTCTTTACCATTTTAAATGGTATCCATAAAATTGTGCAATCTTAAAATAATTTTTGAGACGTTCTATATTATGTCATAACAAAAATAATTAACTATAAAAAATCTGTTCTATAAACGTAGTTACTTTTTTGTAATTACAAATATAGATACATTAAGTTCTTCTTCAAAAGTCAGTAATGAATATATTTTAAATATACATAGATCGTATTAAAACCGGACTATTTTCACCAGATGGAAAAATAATTCTACTGATATGAGTATTATGTCTAATAATATTCTGTCTCACACACACGATATCAATCAGTAGAATTAAAAAATGGAGACACTTCACACAAAAATATGTTATATTTTTGTAAACTAGTATCATTCGCTTTTGCTATCCTGCATGCTTTGAAAGATTCAAAGGAACATCTGAAATGAGAAAAAAAAATTGTTATAAAACATGTAAATGAAATATTTAGGTAACAATAAGAATATCCAGTGTACATACCAGAGGAATTATCTTCTTTTTTAAAGTCATCGAGAGGTGGATGGTTAATTGGACTCCAATTGTAAGGAGCAAGAGGTGCACTAAGTCCCGAGCAAAGAGGGCTCCGGGGAAGACTAGAGAGCGGGTAGGGAAACCAGAGAGGAGGCGTATTTCCAGATCCTCTATAAGGAATTGTTGATAATCCATTATAATAGTTTTGAGGATTAAATGCTTGGGAGTTATGATGAATTGGAAGATATGGTGATTGATATAATAAGTGGGGTGAAAGATAGTGACCTAAATGCGGAGGAGGAACTAATGGTGTTCGAATTCCAGAATGCTGAGATTCTGGAGATGGTGAGTGATAATAAGTAGGAGAAGATTTTCTGCTACTATTTAATTTTGTAACATTTTTTGAAATAGGCTCGGGAGTACTAGGCCTGGATGGTGATTTAAGAAGTGTGCGTAAAAATGAGGATTCGCCTTCATGTGGAGAAATTTTCTGTTCTTCATCTCTAGTGGAGCCTAATAATGAAGTGATGCTATAATTGGTTATATTACTTTTTGGAGTAGATCGAGGCGGTGACGGAACGACAGGTGAAGGAACAGCAATAGCTGGCTGTAATGTTTGACAAGTAACAGTACAATTAACATTACTGTTTCCATTATTATTGTTGTGAGCAAAAGCTGAAGCCGGAGCTGTTCGACCTCTTTGTCTTTTTGAATTTGTTTGATCGTCTAGGCTTACACGTTCTAATTCTCGCAAAATTCGTTTTCTTGGTGATATAATGCTCGGATCCAATCGTGAAGATGTATTAGTTGTTCTCAAGTAGCTTTGCACTGTAACACTAGAAGCACCACAAATTCCACTAGCCACACTCTCACTTCCTGGTCCTGTGATTCTATCCCATAAACTTTGCACAAGGTCTTTTAATTTTAGCCTTTTAATTTGTTTTCGGTTTTTTATATTATACTTTAAGTCTTTTATTAAAGTTACATCTTGTTTATCATATGGACTTCTTCGTTTTTTCCTGAGTATGTTAGTAAAACATTGTAATTTTCTTATTTCTTTAGCTCCTTTAAGAGGTTGCATAAAAAATGTCAACTCCTTGCTAATTCCGATTCGAGGTATTGTTTGTTTCCAACAGTGGTCTCTCTGCCAAGGGGAGGACTGAATGGATGAATTATCATCGGAAACTAAAACATTATAAAAAAAAAATTAGATAAATAAAAATAAAATAATACAAAAATATAAAAATTAGTCACCACTAAGGGAAGTTGAACTTTCTTGTCTCGGGGTCCCCGCAGCACCTGGAGGGGGCCAATATGTCTTTTTTGGTACAGAAACCCAGGATTGTCTGTCACCTTCTTTTCGATGATGCAATTCAAGAATGAATTTGCCATCTGAAAAAGGTGTTTTTATTTTCACATTATTAATAAATAATAAATTAATTAATTCAGTGTTAACCAAAAATAAAAATAATTTAAAAATGTATTAAAAATAAAAATAAAATGTTCAAATGATTAATATAATTTCATAAACTAAAAATCAACCAAATCTTATATTCTAAGGGCCAGTTGTTTGTCGGTTGGTAAACTCTTTTAAAAGTTGACAAAGGGTAAAACCTTAAAATTCACCTTTTGCCCGGTGGGATGGCCAATCAGATGACATGCACTTTCATCTAATTGGCCATCCCATCGGGCACAAGATGAATTCTAAGGTTTTACCCTTTGTCAACGTTTAAAAGAGTTTACCAACCGACACTACAACTGGCCCTTAATAACACGTAAAAGAAATTATAAAAAAGAGGTAAAAGTACATTTTATCTAAACTCGCTTCGAGATTTGTGCAGATTTTAACGCCATTTTCAGTAGAAAGTTTATAGCGGTGTTTTTTAAGTCATTTTGATCATTATGATTTAGCAAACATTCGTTAATTATATTCACAGGTAAATTAATCATACTTATTTAAATTTTTTAAATATTGATAATTTTAATTTACATTTTTCAAATTTTAAGTGTCACACAATTAAAATAAATTTAATAATATATTGGCGGAAATCAGTAATCTTTAAAAGGCTCTAACATAGCGTCTATTGAAATCATTGTTTCACTCAAAGTAAGTTTAAAAGTTAAGAGCAAATTATTTTGGAATCGAAATAAAATAATTGAAACAATTGTTGTAATTCATCAGAAATAAACCCTCTAGGATAGGATACAACCAGTATGGCGAGTCTGAGAACGGGTCCATCATAAAAGCTGGAACTTGGCATAAGCTGAAGCTTATGACAATACAGACTTGTGCCCAAGGGCGGATCCAGAGGAGGCGGAGGGTGCGATCGCCCCCTCCCCTTCATAGAGGCCCGTGCCTGATGAAAAAAAATTTGTAAATTTTTTTTTTTTTAAATTTTCAAATTGAAAATAAAGTTTTATATATGTGTGTGTGTGTGGGGGGGGGGGGGGGGGGCGTTTCTGACCCCCCCCCCCTTGGACAATTCGATCGCACTTCCGAGATAAAAAGTACATCTTATATACATCAGGCACCTCTATATACATTCTTCCCCCCCATAAAAATTCCTGGATCCGCCCTTGCTTGTGCCAAACTTCAACTCATTAACTAACAACAGTTCAAGAGCTTTCAATACAACGATACTATATTTTTTCTGCTTTTTTCATTAAATTTTGATCTAATCATCTAATCAATTAATCGCAATTTGTTAAAATTAAAATTAGATTCTAGGAAAGTTTCACAAATGAAAGAAGAGAAGGCAGCCTTGATCATAAGCAATATTACTTTTATTTATGAAAGATTTGCATTTATATATAATATATAATATATACCTACACGTTTATAATAAGAAAATATCTTATATTGAAGGAGACAATAAAAGAGTGTGTCTTCTTCTGGAATTATAAGTTTTATTTATTTATAACGAATAATTCCAACAGAAGACACACTCTTTTATTGTCTCCTTCAATATATAAAAATTCTGCTACTCTCGGCACAAAAACTTTATATTTAATATCTTATATTATTAAATGAGCAATTCTTGTATATACCAATATATCTATAGAATCGGTTTCTCGAAAACGGCTCTAACGATTTCGCTAAAAATTAGTGTACTTATCAAGTGTCATGAGTTTTAATCCGATTGAAATAAAGGAAGGAGGTGTAAATTAGGGCCAGTTGTATGTCGGTTGGTAAACTCTTTTTAAACGGTGTTAAAGGGTAAAACCTTAAAATACACCTTGCTGCGCCGCCTGATGGCCAATCAGATGACAAGTGCGTGTCATCTGATTGGCCATCAGGCGGGGCACAATGTGAATTTTAAGGTTTTACCCTTTAACAACGTTTAAAAAGTGTTTACTAACTGACATACAACTTGCACTAAGTCATGTCGCAAAATAAATATTTTAATCGTTCATATCTCGTCTTCGGAAAGTCGCAGAGCCTTGAAATTTGAAACTTAAGCTATTTAGATGCAAAAAGTTACCAAGCATCGCTCGGTGCTCCAGCCAATATTAAGGGCCAGTTGTATGTCAGTTGGTAAATTCTTTTTAAACGTTGACAAAGGGTAAAACCTTAAAATTCACCTTGTGCTAGGTGGAATGGCCAATCAGATGACAGACACTTTCATCTGATTGGCCATCCCACCGGGCACAAAGTGAATATCTAAGGTTTTACCCTTTGTCAACGTTTAAAAAAGTTTACCAACGACATACAACTGGCCCTAAGATGGGTTTTTTTTACCTATGATTTTTAACAATATATATAAAAGAAACAATTAAAGAATTCATGGTTAACATAAATACAGGAATTGAAATCCAAGAACAAAAGATAGCTATGCTTAAGTTTTGCTGATGAGATTGCTCTTCAAGGAGGCAATGAAAAATTAGGGCAAACTCTGAACGGAATCAACCAAATTTAGGAGATGGGAGCAAAATGAAAATAAATAAGAACAAAACTAAGATCTTATTAGTTTATACAAAGATAGAACAAATGAGACAGGAATGTATAAAAAATAAGCCGAGAGTACTTAGAAGAAATTAAGGAATTCCGCTATCTGGGAAGTAAAGTCACGCGGAACGAAAGAAGCCGAAAAGAAATTAAATCCAGAATTGCTCAAGCTAAAATAGGGTTTAATTCAAAACAAAAATTATTATACTCCTTAATCAGCTTAGAAAATAGAAAGTGGTTGCTGAAGACATATGTTTTGGCATGTACCGATGGGAAACTTAAGACGATTGGAGAGCAGAGAAAAAGAAAGTGGAAGCCTTTGAAATGTGAAGCTACAGAAGAATGTTTAAGATTAAATGGGTTGAGAGAATTACAAACGTGGAAGTTCTAGAGAAAATAGAACACTTTGGGAGGAATCTGAAGAGAAGAGGTCAAATGATCACCTTAAGACATGGAGGATTGATAAAGGATATTTTAGAGAGCGAAGGGGAAGATCTAAATTGGAATATTTTCACCAGATAATGAAAGATATGGAAGGCGAGACTTTTAGGGAAGTGAAAAATAGGTGGGTGGTTGCATCAAAGCAGTATTAGGATTGTATAGTCAAAAGTTAATCGTATGTTTCCTATATTTGATTCAATCGCGAATCGAGTGAACGTGATTTTTGTCAAATATTAAGTGAAAATAATATCTGAACTTATATATTTCTAACTTGAAATAATGAAGTTAAGTAAATTTATAATTTTCTCATTAATATATTAAAGAATAATCAACATATTCACGAGAATTGTTTTGATCACGCTTTTTAAACAAGATATATATCGCGAGACTACTGCTGGTTGAAGCTATTGGAGTCTGCTGAGTCTTAGGTCTGGACCAAGAGATTCATCCAAGTGTCATGCGGGCTAAACGCAAAATGACGTTGGATTATAGCTAAATGGATCATATCTTTTTCATTCTCTCTTGGTCCAGACTTAAGACTCAGCAGACTCCAATAGCTTCAACCAGCAGTAGTCTCGCGATATATATCTTGTTTAAAAAGCGTGATCAAAACAATTCTCGTTAATATGTTGATTATTCTTTAATTAGATGAAGGAGGAGGGTATCAGCCAAAGATGGAATCACTGGGTTCAATAAACACGTTTAATAGGTCTGAATTTATTTGGCCATCTTCAGTTAATTAGGAGTTATACACAAAATGCGGTACACGTATGTGATCGAACCAAGCCTTGTCAAAAATAAAAATTTTAGCTTCATGAAAATTTATAACGTGTCTGGACCCAAAAGTTTCAGAATGAAAGTTTTTGGTCCAGACACGTTATAAATTTTCATGAAGCTAAAATTTTTATTTTTGACAAGGCTTGGTTCGATCACATACGTGTACCGCATTTTGTGTATAACTCCTAATTAACTGAAGATGGCCAAATAAATTCAGGCCGAAATGTTTTATTAAAGGTGTTTTATTGAACCCAGTGATTCCATCTTTGGCTGATACCTCATCCTTCATCTAATACAGTTTCATCACAGCCACGAACAAGATTATTCTTTAATATATTAATGAGAAAATTATAAATTTATTTAACCAAAAGTTAGATAAAAAAAAGTGATGTTGGAAATTCAACACGCCTCAGAAGTTGCTATAAATTTATACTTTAAATTAAGATTAAAAATATTAATATTAGACAGAAGAAAAACTTAAATTTATCCCTCATAAATTAAAAGTATGTAATCTTTGGTGGAAATACTATTTTGATTTTCATAATTAATAATTGTAATATTTACCTTTAAAAAATTTTAATCTTCCCCCAGCTATGGAACAAGATCTATCTACCTCTGAAGATGCTGCATTTTTCAATTCATCCGAATTAATACCAAAAGGTTTTTTGCTGCCAGTAGGTAATTTCGAACTTCCATTCAAGTTCTTTTCTTCTGTCATTTTGGCACATGATGCAGATGCTTTTTCTTGTACACGCATTTCTCCTATCCCATTTTTTAAATTGAATCACTTCGATTCCAAATAAAACGGGTGGGATTTTGGCCCAGAGTGGGCTGTTTTAGGGCAAAGCCCCATCGTCTGGTATGTGGAAATGCTTCTTCTTTACTCGTCCATGTTCGTTCGTTTGTCCACCTGCCGTGATTGAGTCGAAAATCGCAAGATTAGAGCCATTATTAGAAATGGGAACTCAAAAAGTTTAGCAAATTTACAATTTTAATTATGTCCTGGCTTGATTAACCAATAGAGAAAATCAAATATTGCTAGATTTAATGGGATTGTTTCAATGAAATGGAAAAATCTTTCAACTTACCTCGTCGTCAACACTTTTTGGTTCATTCCAGTGTTCCTCGTTCCTCGATGTTTCTTTCACACCCCGCAGCCATTTTGCTCGTGATTCAATTTCAAATTCCTCAGTTGCAAACATTTGCTTTCTTCAAGAAAATCACAAATTTTCATTCATTTCATCTTTTTCATATATATTTTTATTCAAAGCAAAACAATTAATCAATTTTAAATTAAAATTACTTTTAATTTCAATTATTATTAAAAAAAAAAAATGATTCCAAACTAAGATATAAAATAATTTTTTTTTTAAATTTTTTAAAATATTATTGCAATCAAATCGAAAATTTTTATAATTTAAAGAGATTTTATTTTAAATCACTTGAAAATATATTTATAGCTTATAAATATAATTTATTATTATATGAATGTGAAAAAAGACACCGTTAAATTTTCTATTCTTTTATTATAGTAAATAAAATTGCGACCAATATCTAGGTATAATATAATTTATTTATCCTTCAGCCGACTTTTCGGATCCTCAACGGTATCCTTCTTCAGTAAAGAGTCAACTGAACAAACAAGTTTTACTATTCTATGCCCTGAAGAAAGATATATTACACCGAGATTATTGGAAAAACTTTTATTTTCAATGATGAAGCCATAATAAATTGGCGAAACGTTGCAATTTATATCATGTTTTAACACTGTTTAATTGTTCCTTTTTTCCTCTGATTTATCACATCTAATTTATTTCCAATCTAGGTATATAATGTATATATAATTGATTATTTTTGGATAAAAAAAACAAATAAAATTTACTTAATTTGTAGTTTAATTATATAAGATTATTAGATTTCAAGAAGCCAGAATAAAAAAATAAAAAATCGTTTTGAAAATAAATCAAAACTTCGTCTTTGGAGATATTTTTCTTTATTCTGGCTGCTTGAACCTAATAATCTTATATAATAAACTAAAATCACATTAATTTTCTTTCTATTTAATTTAATTAAATAATGAATTTTAGTTTTATTATTTGAAATATTATAATAATAAATGACATAATTTATAAAATTGATACATTTTTCTTTTAAAATTGGAGCTTTTCTAACTCTCCTCAGAGTAAAATAAATAACAAAGGAACAGATCCAGAACCAATGTTTTGTGCATGTGATTTAACGAAAGGAACATGGAAGTGTAGATAAAACAGTTTCATAGTATCTCTTACCTATCATATTATTGTATATGTTATTAACTATATACATTCCTAGATTTATCATAATATATTTTATTTTGAAAGTAAATGCTATATTTTTTTGACAAATTAATTTTATTTTAATTGTTCTCTATATAATTTGAGCTCATTTGCAATTATTAAAATGGAAGAAACACGTCGAAGAGTTATACCAAATGAAGATTTATCAAATGTTTTATTTGAAACAAGTGAAGATGTCGAAGTTATTTCAACATTTGATACTATGGGATTAAATGAAGAATTAATTCGAGGAATTTATGCCTATGGTAAGTGTGATAAAATATATATTTTGTTAAGGGAGAATGGTTTAGGTTTTTGGTGAAACATATTTTAATAAAGTAAAGAAAATTCAAAAAAATTTTAAAAATAGATTTTGTGAAACCTACCTAGAATTTTATATTTTTAGAATTAAAAAAAAATATGTGTTGAATATAATCCAATTTCAAATCTTAATAAGTAAACCACTAACCTCATTTTTTTTTCATCAAGGCTTTGAAAAACCTTCAGCCATTCAACAGCGAGCTATCAAGCCAATAGTTAAAGGTCGAGATGTAATTGCACAAGCTCAATCTGGTACGGGTAAAACGGCTACATTTTCTATTTCGATTCTTCAAACATTGGACACATCAGTGCGTGAAACTCAGGTTTTATGCTTGTCGCCAACCCGGGAACTTGCTTCTCAGATTCAAAAGGTAATTTTATTCATTTAATATACAGTCCAGACACTATTTTACGTCCAATCAACTTCTTACCTTATATGAATGCTTCTCTTGTCAAATCGATTAACTCCACTTTCTGGATTTTATTAAATTTTAATGTCAAAGCACTTGATTGACTATTACTTCTAAGGAAAGTGGTGTTGGTTGTAAGTGAAACATAGTAAATAAAAGAATAAATATAAAAATATATATATTTACTACAATTCCCATCTGTCTGATTCTTTTGGAGAATCGAAACAGATGAATTTTGTTCAGATATTCAATAATAAATTTTATTTAGAATGTTTATATGTTAACATTAAATGAAAGCGAAAGTTAAAACTTTTATCTGGTCACTGCCCTATTTTGGTGCACTTGGGACCAGACTCGTTTTTGATAGTGGACCAAGAGTTGAAAAAAAGATACAGGACTCAGCCGGGTATGATCCGACACCCTCCGCGTTAAGCCCGCAGATGCCTTCTCCATTTAGGCGATGGATCCCCTGACTAGATCCTATAATCAAATTTTATATATATTCAACTCTTTAGCTCAAGCGCGCTTCTCTTCTATTTTCCTAATAGAATGGTTCTTATAAATTTACTACAATTCCCATCTGTCTAATTCTTTGGGGAATCGAAACAGATGAATTTTGTTCAGATATTCAATAATAAATTTTATTTAGAATGTTTATATGTTAACATTAAATGAAAGCGAAAGTTAAAACTAATAATTAACCACCAGATAAAAGTTTTAACTTTCGCTTTCATTTAATGTTAACATAAAAATATATATATGTATAGATGTGAGGTTTCACAGGAATAACATTACAACAGTTTAAAAAATAAAACTCAATATATTTTGGGCTATTCACCCATCTTCAGGAGTTACATTAAACTAACTGGTTAAGATAGTACCAGTTAGTTTAATGTAACTCCTGAAGATGGGTGAATTAGGCCAAAATATATTGAGTTTTATTTTTTAAGCTGTTGTAATTTTATTCCTGTGAAATCCCACATCTATACATATATTCTTTTATTCACTTGATTGACTCCTAACTGTATATATTCAAAACAAATTTCTCTAATAATAAGTATTGACACCACTAAATGACAAAATTTTTTTGGCCATTGAATAATGTAATAATGTACATTATTCATGGCATTTCTCCACTTTTTGTTTTATGAAGTTAATCGATTTGACAAGTGAAGCATTCATATAAGGCTCAAATTGGTACTTACGTATTAACGCCACCGCAGCTAAAGATTTGGCGGTTTTTAAATTTCGCCAATCTACACCTAAAATTTTTGAGATAAATCATAAAATAGAATAAATCAGTTCCCCTCTGTCAAAAAACAACTTGAATAGGTTCGGTTTATGATCTCGGTTCGATTAGATAAAAATTGTGTTCCCAAACAAACCTTGCGTTAATGTACCCGCATTTTTTATCTAATCCAAACCGAGATCATAAACCGAACCTGTCTCAAGTTGTTTTTTGACAAAGAGGGAACTGATTTATTCTATTTTATGATTTATCTCAAAATTTTAGGTGTAGATTGGCGAAATTTGAAAACCGCCAAATCTGTAGCAGCTACACTGCGGTGGTGTTAATACGTAAGTACCCTTATTTCTAAGAAAGACGTGATTTTCTAACTCCCAACACTTCTTCGCTTTCAAATTGGATAACAATCAAATCAACGCGGCGTGCGAAATGTTGGATGCGGCAATGGCCGTAGGAACCCCCGCATCAAAAAAAAAAAAAAAAAAAAAGGAGCCAATCCAAGCTTTTATGGGCCTCAACTTTTATTAGTGTAATTCCTTCTTGCATCAATATCTTAAAAATAAATAAATAAAATGTTTATTTAATGTACGAGCAATCTTTCATCCTTTATATGAGGGAGTTCAGGTTGCCGATAGAATAAATAGATTTAAATTTTTTCAGTTCAAAATAAATTAACATTTTTTTTCCTTTAATATTGAAATTAGGTCATTCTCGCCTTGGGAGATTTTATGAACGTTCAATGTCACTCATGCATTGGAGGCACCAATTTAGGAGAAGATATCCGCAAATTGGACTTTGGACAGCATGTTGTCTCAGGAACTCCTGGTCGAGTATTTGGTAAAAATCATTATTTTAAACATTTATAATTTATACATGTATATAAAAGATAAATGATACAATCTTTTAATAACAATCATAAAAACCTTTATTAATATTCCAAAGTTTTCTGGAGAAATTCTTCCTTTATCAATGAAAAATTGGCAAAATACAGTTGGTTTATAAAATAATAATAAAGCATCTAAACATAATATAGCTCTAATAAAACATCCAGATTGTACTTTTTGAAAATAATTTTTTAAAAATGTCAAGCTCAAATGTTTTTCAAAAGAGTTCTTAGTTAATGTTGGCTTATTTCCCTAGCGACTAGACCCGGGGTGGCTAACCCAAATGATCTTGTGGGCCACTTTGGAAATGCATAATAACTCGCATATATAATTAAATATCCCCATATAAGATTGTTGACCTTCAGTCTGGATTCAGACCGCGGCATAGCTGTGCTACTGCGCTGCTGAGGGTGACTGATGATTGTCGGGCTCTGGTGGAGAATGGTGGATCGGCGTTTCTGGTCCTCCTGGATTTTAAGAATGCTTTTGGTTCAGTTGACCATACCTTACTGGTTTCCAAACTGCACAGGCTGGCGGGTTTTTCGGGGTCTGCATGTAGATTGATTTATTCATACTTGGTCGGTAGGCATCAGTGGGTGGAAGTAGACGGGGTGGCATCCTCACTTAGTGCATTGGGAAGGGGCGTTCCGCAGGGTGGAGTTCTGTCTCCGCTCTTGTTTGCTCTCTTTATCAATGACCTCCCCGAGGTCTTGCTAAACTGCAAATACCATCTGTTTGCGGACGATCTCCAAATTTATATGGGTGCTGGGAGAAATTTGGGTCAGTCGGTCGACCGGGTCAATCGCGACATTGAGACGGTCGCTAATTGGTCGAGTGTGAATGGACTCCAGCTCAATCCTCTGAAGACCCAAGCATTATGGATTTCAAATAGAAGAGTGGTGGCACCTCCCCCGTTTAGGGTCTGTGGATCTATGATCCCCTATTCAGATTCTGTGAGAGATTTGGGAGTCCATCTGAACGGGCGATTCACTTGGGGCGACCACGTGACTCAGATCTGCCGTAGAGTATATGGGGCCTTGGTTCCCCTGCGCCGGCTGGCGCCCTTCACGCCCGAGGAGGTTCGTCGCAAGATTATTGTGGCCATTGTTCTTCCCCACTTCCTTTATTGCGACTCAGTTTACTTTAACCTAGACAGCAGAAGCAGCCGACGTCTTTCGGTTGCTTTAAATGCTTGTGCTAGGTACATTTACCAACTGGAGCCCAGAGCAAGCGTAACTGAGTATGCGACTAGAATTCTGGGGATGAACCTTGGTGCCTTCCGGAAGTATAGGTATGCTAAGTTTGTGTACGGGGTCCTCTTGGGACGTGCGCCGGACTACCTATGTCGAACCCTGGCCTGTGGCCCGTCAACACGTGCGCGCGCTCTGGTCTGTCCGCCACACAGAAGCAAAATGATGGCGGACTCATTTGAGGTCACGGCGACCAAGGTTTGGAACGCACTGCCACTCAACTTGAGGAAGATTGGGCGCCCAGAAGTATTCGAAGCAGAACTACACAGGCACCTAGCCTAATATATTTTTTTTGTTTTTATTTTTTTGTTTTATATCCTATTTATTGTAATTTTTTTTTGCTTTATATCCTATATATTGTAATTTTTGTTTTTGTTTTCATATCCTATATATTGTAATTTTTGTTTTCATATCCTATATATTGTAATTTTTGTTTTGTTTTTTATCCTATATATTGTAATTTTTTTCTCCCTCTCCTTCTATATATTTTGTATTTTTTTTATTTTTGTTTCATATATTTAGTATGTATCTTTCCTTTGATTTTTTGTTTTTTTCTTGTATTATTTTAATTAATTTTTTTGTAAATATTTTGGTCTAAAATTGTACAATAAAGGGGCTAAATGGCCCTACAGATACAATGTTATAATAAATAAATAAATAAATAAACAAGATTTAGACCCACTATAGACATTTTTTTGGATTGAAAAATTGAAACATGAATTATTATTATTGTGTTTACTATTATTCTTACATGTAAACATAGATAATATAATAATAATAATGATACTAAACGTACATTGTAAAGAAATATATAACACTAAAAATGAAATATAAAAAATATATAAATATAAATGAAACCAAATTGAAAGTTTTTTGCCGAGGTTAGCAGAATTTTTTATATATTGAAGGAGACAATAAAAGAGTGTGCCTTCTGCTGGAATTATACATTTGATTTATAACGAGACTATAGTTTTGAGGGCTTTAACCTCTTTCATCAGTCTATTACAATTGATTCACAGAAATTAATGTATAAATGGAAACTTTGAAAGAGTGGGTCTTCTGCTGGAATTATAAATTTCCATTCATACATTAATTCCTGTGAATCAATTGTAATAGACTGATGAAGAGGAGCAAAGCCCACGAAACTATAGTTTCGTTAAAAATAAAATTTATAATTTCAGCAGAAGACACTCTTTTATTGTCTCCTTCAATAGATAAATAAAACCATTAAAAAATATTTTTTCTCATAATTTCGACAGTTAATTTTTGAATATATGGATACACAATTAATGTATTTTTTAATACATTGGTTTTCACTATTTTGGCCATTATAAAATAAATATATTTTCTAAAAGTGTGATGAATCTCCCGGGCCGGAAAAATGTTCAAGGGTGGGTTGGCCACCCCTGGACTAGACCATGGGGAAATAAATAAATGACAAGGCAATTATATCGTATAACAAATGTATATCTACCAAATCAAGGTATGAATGTTATATGATTTTTTTAAGTAATGCTTTTTTCAATCTAAATGCTGTTTTTTTAATAAATTATTTCCTTGTACAGAGGCCGAAGAAGGTTAATAAAAAGCCAAACATTGCATTGATAGTTGTTTAGTGTGCATTTATTACTTGATCTAACAACCTCTGAAATCTTTCAGAATTAATCACTTGATCTAAATCAAGGAAATAAATATTAAGATATTTTACTTCAGACAATATTTTGCAACTACTTTTTATTAATTTTTTCATTGATAAACGGGAATTTCTCCTGAAACGTTTTGAATATTAATGTTTTAAAAAGATTTATATCAGTATTTTATATACATTTATATACAATAAAAAAATAAATAATTTATTTTAAAAATATATATCAAACTTAATTTTTATTTATTTGATATGATAAGAAGACGCGTCCTTCGAACACGATCAATTAAAATGTTAGTTCTTGATGAGGCTGATGAAATGTTGAATAAAGGATTCAAAGAACAAATTTATGATGTTTATCGTTACTTACCTCCAGCAACTCAGGTAATATATTTAATTATTTTCTTATATTATGAAATAGAGACACTTTTTTTTTCTTATATTATATTATACTATATAAATATCACATCAAGTTCAATAAATTTAAGAAAAGTGTTTAAATCGAGGGGTGAACAGCGACCTAATATCGTGTACACCTACTTCCACTTTCATTTCCAAGTAGAAGACAATAGATGAAGGGGCATTATATAATGAATTCCAAAATAATTCCACATAATTCCAAGGACGTGTACACCTAATTCCAATCGCGGTTCACCCCTCGGTTTAAATTAATGAAAGGTCATTGTCAGTGTAAAATTATATTTTCATTTTATCTCAAGATTTCAAATTGTCTTTTATATTTTTCATATAAACATAATCATAAAAAGAATTAGAAACCTTTTTACATCTTGGTTTCTAATGAATTCTCCTTTTAATATGTTTTCTCTATAGCCTCCCCTACTACTATATTTTCTCAAAATTTAAAAATCTTATTTATAATTTTTATTGATGCACTCTAGTATTTTTAAATTCTAGGATGAAAATCAATTTCTCCTTCAGATATTTTAGAATCAGTTAAAAAATCTTAAACTAACCAAAAAAGATCAGTCATATCAGTGCAGCATCAATAAAAAAGTTTCTCGCAAATTTTATATCTTTTATTTTAAATTAATGAATAATTTACTAAAAAGGAATTAGACCACTGGACTACTGAAGGTTGAAGCAGTTTCATTGAACAGTATTTCGAATTCAGTTAATTCAAACTTAGCCTTCATCACCTTTATAGATATGTTGCAGTAAAAACCCGTTTTTAGTAAGAACGGCTTCTCACTAGTTAAAAAGCGTTTCACTGAATGCCTTTAGGACAACTAGAATTTACTGATGTTGTTTGAGTTTGGTTCAAAGGTCTAGAGCCTTCATTTTTGACCCTGAATGTTTATTTTCAAAAAATTTTTTAAACGAAAATGTCAAAAATTACATCCTCTACAACTTTGCTTCTAATGAGGATGTAAAATTTTGAAAATAAACACCCAAAATGAGGCGGAAGTTCAAAAATGAAGATTCAAGACCTTTAAACAAAACTCAACGAACATCAGTAAATTCTACCTGTCACAAAGGTATTCAGTCAGTTTTAACTAGTAAGAACCCGATCTTACTAAAAAATAGATACACAATCACTGACAGATCAAATTCAATTTTATTTTTAAGCATTTATTTGAGTGAAGTTTTAAAAATAAAACCATTTTTTTTTATGAATTTCATTTAAAACTATTTAATATTATTCGAATACTTTAAAATAATTCATTCTTTTCATTTTTCAAGGTTGTTTTGATTTCTGCTACACTCCCTCATGAAATTTTGGAAATGACAAGTAAATTTATGACAGACCCTATTCGCATATTGGTCAAACGGTAAGTAATTGACATATTAATTTGTTACTATTAGTTAAATCTCTGTCCTTGTCTGTCCCAATTTTCTTGTTTTCCATATTAAAATTTATTTTCTCGTAACTAGGAACCGATTTTAATAAAAAGTATTTGAAATCTTAGGGATTTTACATTTTTACTAGTAATTTTTATTAAGAGTTAATATTACGTAATAGCAAAGAAAGTTCAACAAAATCTGCAATTAGGATGAGTCGATATTTATGGTTCCTAGTGTATATTATTAATTTTATAAATAAATACCTGTCAATTAACCACAGCACCCTTATTTGGAAAATATTTTTGTTTTTTCAAGCCATGAGGTATAATTACATCCTCTACAACTTTGCTTCTAATGAGGATGTAAAATTTTGAAAATAAACACCCAAAATGAGTATAAATTAAATTGAAAAATAAAGAAAAGAAAAAATTTAGACACTGAGATGATCAGCTAGGTTGGTTGTGGTTAATTTGTGGCTACGTGCTGTGGTTAATTAAGAGATATTTACTTATAGTTTAACAGGTAGGTCACTAAAGAGCTGCGAAAATAAAATAAAGAAAAATGAAATATTATCTTAATATGAGCAATGGGAAATGGTTTGATTTGCTGGATGGGTACTCCCTTGGTTAGAACTTTACTCATAAAATGTGGGGTCCCGGGTTCGAATTCTGGCTAGTCCCACTGTCTAAAAACAAGTAAATATGTTGCTTATTTAACAATACTCTTTCTTTCTCGATGACTATATACATAAAAATACCCCAATTCTATTTCTTACATAGTAATGGAATTAAAATTACAGTCAAACCTAAATAAGTGAGATCACAATCTTTTCTGAATTACCACTATGGTCTCTTAGTAACTCAATTTAATATCTATTAAATCTTATTTATAGTTGTGTTTTTATAATTGCACAAATTCATACTTTTAATAAAATTCGATTTTTTTTATTCGAGTAACTTTTCCATTTATAGAGTTAAAAACTATAAATCAAACCCTTTAGATTTAGAAAATTTTCCAGTGAAAAATGCTCAGACTCATCTAGGTTCTATTTTTTCGACTGTATATAAATACGACG
The DNA here is from genome assembly GCA_024734495.1 of Forficula auricularia. Taxonomy (NCBI): domain Eukaryota; kingdom Metazoa; phylum Arthropoda; class Insecta; order Dermaptera; family Forficulidae; genus Forficula; species Forficula auricularia. The sequence continues at coordinate 6,077,741 of JALMQS010000030.1, read as the reverse complement.
AATGCTGGAGTATGATAAATCAGATTAATCACATATTACTAGGGTAGAAGTCCCAAATATTGATCAAAATCTATCATAAACTGTTTTAAATATTTTGGTTGATTGATACTTGCAAGACAAGTTTATCGTTATCACTGTCATAACATCAAAACAATCGGATTTTTAATTTATTAATATTATTTTCAGTGATGAATTGACATTGGAAGGAATCAAACAATTTTTCGTTGCTGTAGAAAGAGAAGAATGGAAATTTGATACTTTATGCGATCTATATGATACCCTTACAATCACACAAGCTGTTATTTTTTGTAATACTAAACGAAAGGTAATTCATTGAATCAAGATTTAATCACTGTACATTTCATTGTTTTTTCACATTTTATCTATCATATTATATTTAACAGGTTGATTGGCTCACAGAAAAAATGAGAGAAGCTAATTTCACTGTAAGTTCTATGCATGGTGACATGCCTCAGAAAGAGAGAGATGCCATTATGAAAGAATTTAGATCTGGTCAAAGGTAAGTTATTAATTGATTGAATAAATATAAATCAATTTCCCAACATTATTTATTTTTTCTAAAATGATTTTTTTTTCAATTTTTTCAGTCGGGTTCTTATAACTACTGATGTGTGGGCTCGTGGTATTGATGTGCAACAAGTATCACTTGTAATTAATTATGATTTACCAAACAATCGTGAATTATATATTCACAGGTAAATTAAACATATTTATTTAAATTTTTTAAATATTGATAATATTAATTTATATTTTTCAAATTTTAAGGGTTAAATATGTCACGCAATTAAAATAAATTTAATAATATATTTTAATTTTATTTATTTTCTTAGAAAGACGGACTGGTAAGCGAAATAAGTAGGTTATAATGAAAGGCAGTCCAAATTATTTAAATTTTTTATTCAAATTATGACGTTTCTGAGACCTTTCACTCTCCTTCCTTCATGGTAATGGAATAGTTATTGATGGGTGAGTATAACTCTGCTCCAAAAGTCCACAAAACTATTGTAATATTGTTGTTATCACTGAAAGTAGAGACAAATGGAAGCCGAGTTATACTCACCCATCAATAACTATTCATTGCCCTGAAGAAGGAGAGGAAAGGTCTCCGAAACGTCGGAATTTGAATAAAATTTTTTTGTAATATTGTTGTTATCACTGAAAATAGAGACAAATGGGAGCCGAGTTATACTCACCCATCAATAACTATTCATTACCCTGAAGAATGGGGAATCGGATTAGCCGAGAGCTTAAGACACTAGCCTTCTAAGCAGGAGTCCCGGGTTCGAGTCCGAGTCCCTGCATTGATATTTGACCGGCTATAATCTGATTCCTAGTCACCAATCCGTCTGGCAAGCGTGGTGACTTAATGCCAACCCCTTCCATTTGATGGAAGAGGCCTATATTCAGCAGTGGATTGTCGCTATCGACAGGCTAATGATGATGATGATGACCCTGAAGAATGAGAGGAAAGGTCTCAGAAACGTCGGAATTTAAATAATTTGGACTGCCTTTCATTATAACCTACTTAATAATATATTGGCGGAAATCAGTAATCTCTAAAAGTGCTCTATGTCGGGGAACAAAAACATATTTCTCATAAGAATATATTTATTTTCTTAATCCTCATTTATTAACGCTCAAGCAACTGCCAAGAGATATTCGGGAGTTAATTTACGTTGCATTTTTAGTTATGTATCTTGAATAGATGTCATCTCTTCGTAATTTTCTCCAATAGTATGTATATGCAATTAATTAAATAAAAATAATTCATTGAGATTATTAAATTTATTTTAATTGTGTGACAAATAACCCTTGAAATTTGAAATATATAAATTAGGCAGTCACTTAAGTTTTGGAAATTAATCAACATAATTTATTGTATTGGTAGTTTTTGAGTACTAACCCTTTTTTCTTTTAGAATTGGACGATCTGGAAGATTCGGCAGAAAAGGTGTTGCTATTAATTTTGTTAAAAGTGATGACATAAGAATCCTTCGAGATATTGAACAGTATTACTCAACCCAGATTGATGAAATGCCTATGAATGGTAATTTCTTATTGATACATATTTTCAATTTTCATACATTAGATTGTTTTATTAATAATAATAATATTCTTTTTTTTACAGTTGCTGACCTAATCTAAATTGTTTGATATTATAAATATAATAACTTAAGAAAGAAAAGTTTCTTGTATATCTTTTACTATTTTTTGCTAATCAAAAAATAATTTTTATCTTTTGATTTTTATTAATATATTAATAAATTAATATTATAATAACTAGAGTACTTATAAATAATATGTACCTTTTGTGTTTAAAGATCATTAGATTTAATTAATAATTAAATTACATTTTTTATAAATATAAATATATTACATGAAATAAATAATAATACTTGTAAAAAAATGTTTTTCCTAAAATTTTTTTTTATTCAATATAATTTTCATCTCAAATGTAAAATAAGATTATAAGCCTTTTGTTTGTCAACGCTTCATCATTAAAAAAATCCTCAAATTATTAATATTTAAATATATTTTTATAAATAATTTATAGATATAAATATTTATAGTTATAATAATTTAGAGATAGTGAGTTTTTAATTTTTTTACATTATTGTAAAATAAAATTAGAATTATATCTGTGTAGATAAAAATATTACTTAATAATGTAGTAATTTTCTCGAGAGTCGCAGTGTAAAAAATTGATTCAAAATTGTTCTGCTTAATAAATTTTATTTATTTGAATTTTAGATTATTGTTTCCAAGGTCTTATCTTATTCAATAGAATTTTTGATCGAGTCATTTGTTACTGTTTTCTAGTTTTTTACCATTTCTTAAAACTAATGAATCAATTTCGTTCAAAATTGAATATAATTATTAATAATAATCGATTGTTTTATAATACATATTATTAATTTTATTACCTATTTTTAAAAATTATTTCAAAGTAGTAGCTTTTTCAAATTAAACCCCTTTTGCCATTTTCAAAAGTCGACTCGCTCATTTCATCAAGTCCATTCAATATACTCTATTGAAATATTTTTAAAATATTTAAAAATGTAGGAATATTTATTATAATAAATAAATCAAATATTCAATTATATCCTATTAAATATATAAACATCCGTAAGTTTGGCAACCAGCGCAGCGGCCCAAGACTCAGAGGACAGATTAATGCTATTTTCATATTATTAATATTTAATTGAAATTATTTATTATTTTATTATGTTATTATAAAAAAGCACGAATTTATTTTGAATTTCACTATTAATTGAAATTGATTAAATAAGATTGCATTCTTTCTTAGGTATCGAGAGGTTTCTCTCAAGACAGTCAAGTCGGTAGGAAAATATTGAATTTTAAAGATTATTTTTCTGTTTATTTTAAATTCACTAAACATTACTGGTACCGTATACAGTTTTGAAATAAATTAATTTTTTTTTATATTTAAATTGAATATGCCTATATAAATATACGACTAAAGCACTAGGTCTGGCGACAGGGGCTCAGGACTCCGAAAACAATTAATATATTAGTAGTATTGAATAAATAATTCTATTATTAAATAACATAATGCGTTATGTGTTTGCTAAGAATGAATATTGATAAAATGACAAATATGCAAAGAAGTTAATTTGTTTGAGCCCTGAGGAAGTCAAGTCAGTTGACGAAACGTTGGCAAAAAATAAAAATTATTTGCATAAGCTGTTGTCCTTATTTTCCTACAACTACTTATTAATTTAATCTATGGACACAAATAATCAAAATATTAAAGTATTTTAGCTAGCTCTTCTAGATTAATAAAAATTAGTAATCAAATAATATAACTATATTGAAGGAGACAATAAAAGAGTGTGTCTTCTGCTGGAATTATAAATTTTATTTATTTATAACGAGACTATAGTTTCAGATTCATAAATTAATTCCTGTGAATCCATTGTAATAGACTGACGAAGAGGGCAAAGACTATAGTCTCGTTATAAATAAATAAAATTTATAATTCCAGCAGAAGACACAATATTTTATTGTCTCCTTCAATATATAAAAATTCTGCTACTCTCGGCAAAAACTTTCAATTTAATATAACTATAATTATTGAATAATAGATAGGTACATCATTGGGAGCATGCCTTTTGAAAGTTTGATTAAATCTGGCTCATAACTTGTTTTGAAAATAAAATAATATAATTATTAATAAGATTGGAGTAATTTTTGGAGACGGACTGATAAGTGAATTAAGTGGATATTGATGAGGCAATCCAAAAAAAGAAAAAGATAATTTACACTATCTTTTTATTCATAAAACCGACGTTTCGGAGGCTATTCCCTCCTTCTTCAGGGTTTTGAAAAGTCACTGAAGGAAATTCAATGCGGCATTCCCCTCTGTCTCCTCTTTCAGTGGCAGTAACAATAATATATTGTATTTCATTATCAGCAGAATTATAATGTAATAATTATTAATATTTGCGCATGTGACTGCAGAGCCGCATCTTGACATCGAAAGAGCCGCAGGTTGCCGACCCCGGCCTAAGAAAAATGTTATTCAAAAAGAAAACAAAGGATTTTAAAGCATTAATTTATTGAGAGTTTTATTATAAGATGACAATTCTATGATAAAAGAGGCATCGAAAAAGCTATTATACGAAACTTTTTGACTTTAATATTTTTTAGACTATAACTATGATTTGTATTTGGCATCCTTGCAATGCCTTAGCTCTTAAGGTGATCATTCTATCCTAGTTTTTTTTTAGTAATTTTCCTTGATAAGTTTCTAATAAAAGAATCGCTCAACCGCACATTTATTAAATAATTAAAAAAGTTAGAATTTATTTACCCTAGCCTATTCTAGAAAAGGCACAGCAATCTAATTAACTTCCTGTATTGGAATTACAAATATTTTAGCACAAGAACGAACTTTCTTCTACTTTTCGTTCTTAAATTATCGTGGGTATCTGAATCCAGACTGACAAAATGATTTTTCTCATTTTTCAATACAGTGAGCAAAAAAGAAATAAGCTGACGTGTTCTGATGGGCCATCCACTTGACTTTATCATACAACCTCACTTATATTTAATATTTAATAAAATTATTTATAATCATGTAGGGGAGGAGCAGGGGCGTGCTGGCCCGCCGGGACACCGGGCAAATGCCCGGTGGGCCGCTGCCCGCCACATTAAAAATTAAGAATATTTTAAAAGAACAAGATCGTTGACGCCGATTCATTTTCAAGGGCCACTTGCCTATTCGATGATTATAGCAAAAACCCTCCTATTAGTTTTAAAGTTCCTCTCCTTCGTAATTCATGCCCTTCGGTTTCCATCTCGATCACTTGCGAGAGCCCTTTGGTTCTCCTTTTTATCTATTCGTTTATTTTTCGCCGGTGGTCCTGCTATATTCGGTGATATTGTCAGTTGCAAAAAACAGGAGGGGGTGGAAGGTCTTTTACAATGTTTTTCACACATGTGGGTATTCTATGACCGACTCTGGCGCCTGGTCTCACAAAGAAGTTTCCAAAGTTATTCATTAAGTCACGTCTGTTTTCAAGTGGCGTTCAAAAGTGAGGGCAACTTAGATACAAGAGAGTAAAAATTATTTCACTCTTTCGGAAATTCTCTGCTTTAAATTTCTCATGCAATACAATTTGTATAGCAAAGCATACAAACATTTAACTGTGGCGTATAAATATCTTTTAACCCTCCCCGTAACACAAGTGTCATGTGAGAGATCATTTTCAGTCCTAAAGTTTATAAAAATAGGCTAAGAAATTCTTTATCTGATGAACATTTGGAAGCTTTTATTTTGATGTCTGTTGAAAAAAATTTTTTGATTGTATTGGACAGTGATGAGATTATTGACAAAGTGGCCAAACAAAGTGAATTGTTACGAAAGCATCTATCACGAGACGTCCTGTGTCAATGTAAACAGAGGCGTATTTTCGGGGGGTCCATGGTGTCTGGAACCCCCCCCCCCAAAGCTCTAAGAATTTTTTATTTGTTATTTGAAATATATGGTAGGTAATATTGTATTTTATTATTATATTTTCCACTTTTTTAATTACTCTTATTATATGTTTATGCTAAGATGTCATTCGAAATTGGTCCACCACCTACACGGAGTCGCGGCGGCCATTTGGCTGAAATTATATTCCAAACATAATGTCATCGATATTCTTTAAAATAAAATAAAAATTGTGGCAATATCACATAAAGAGGTTTTTTTTTTTTTTTTTTATTTTATTTTAAAGTTCGACCGCTCTTAATGAAAAAACCTGTATAATGTATATTAAAAAAAATTTAAGATATATTAAATTTTTGTATTTTTTCATTAATAGACCCCTCCCAGAAGAAAATTGTAAATACGCCACTGAATGTAAGTAACATTTACATACTGTGTGAGATCTTACATAGATTTATGTCGCTATTAAATAACACGTTTGCTCAATGTTGATTATTAAATTTTGATTATAGAATCGACCGCCTATACATAGCATCTAATTGAAATAATCTTTCGTCTGATATTTTCAAAACACAGATTTTCTTTTAACGACTAGTTTACAAACACCAATACTGTTTCTGTGGTATTTCATGAAATGAATAAATAGGCATTATTAACAAATTAAAAAAAAAAAATAAGTGGGCTGAAATTGTGTCGCATATCCAGGGCCGCCCCGTGCCAGCCAGCACGCCCCTGGGGAGGAGGGTTAGGTTTTTCATTTTTAGACTCCTGGGGTGGCACTGATTATGTATACAAAATTTGGTTGAGTTTGCTCAAACGGCCTAGATTTTTAATTTTTAACCCCCTCCACCCCCCTTAATTTTGGGTCTATGTGCACCAAAATCTAATCAGCTCTTAATCTCAATGGACCAAAACTACGTGTGAAATTTGATTTCTATATTTTCCCTAGTTTTTGAGTTAGCTCGTCCACAAAAATTTGGTAACGCCAGACTAACTAACAACCAGACAACCAGACAGACTAACAGACATTTTGATAAAACAATTATTATTTCGAAAAATATAATTTTTTCGATGTTCACTTATTAGGGCTTTTTTGTAGAGCGAAATGCCATGGTTTCGCTCAATTTCTTTAATCAAAATAGTTTCAGCCGTTTTTGAGATATTTCAAAAAAAAGAAAGAAAAAAACCCACTTTTTTCATGCACGAGTACAATACTTGACCATTCCCTGTATTGTAAAGTAAAAAAAGAAAATTTTCCCTTGAATCTAATACTAGTTTAAAAGAAGTAAAAATCGGTTTTCCTTAAACAGCGCTTCTTAAACTTTTTTCATTCGCATTGGGTCAATTTTGATTGAGAAAATGTTTGTTACCCCAGATTATATGTATAGTTATAAAGAATAAACCAACATTTTTATTAGTAAATCATAAAGAAATTTATTAAATTTTAAACCAAATCTTTTTTAAACATATCTATTATACAGAGGAGACCACCAACCCAGCAGCATGATGACACCCCCCCCCCCCCCCCCAAGTATCATGAAAATCAACCCCCCCCCACTTTCACTAAATGTACCCCTCCCTCCATTTTATTCATTTCTAAAGAATGAGAAATTTTTTCATTAAAGAAGTTCTTTTCGAAACAGTGCCTGATGCCTAGTATGGCCACACTCGTCGGAGATAAAAAAAAATATGAGTAAAGAAAAAAACATATTTCACCTCGTTTTTGTAAACTTATTACTTATTATATTACTTATTTAAGTGTTAGAACATCTGTTTAATTTATTTACCAATACCAAATTTCTTATTATTTTTTCCCAACTTGTCCTTCCTTTGACAAAAATATTGCAATATGTCCAATGTTTCAATACTAACTTAACAAAAAATAATAAATTATCTGTAAATGTACAAAATAAAGATAAGTAAAAAAGTGTTTAAAAAATTCTTTAGGAGGGGGGGGGGGGCGAAAATATATATACCGCCCGGGGCCCGAAGAACCCTACATCCGGCACTGTTTTCGAAATATCTCAAAAACTGCTGAAACTATTTTGATAAAATAAGTTGAGCGAAACCATGGCGTTTTTATCTACAAAAAAGGTTTAATAAGTGAACGTCAAAAAATTATCTATTTCGAGATATTAATTGTTTTGTCTATTACTAAGTAGGTATGTTGCCAAATTTTGTGTACTTACACTGTTGAAATCAAACCAAAATTAAGGGAATGCGAGGGTTTACAAAATTTAAATTATAAAATTTAAAAATAATAAAAAAAAAGGGAAGAAAATTAGAAAGTACTATAAAACGGTCATAAAAAAAATGATTAATTATATTTTAGGTGACTAAAATTGCGGGGGGGGGGGGGGACTCAAAAATAGAACTATCAATATAAGTCCTAAACCCTTTGATCGATTTGTACGAAGTTGCACCCTATTTGACCTTATGAAAGTATCTCATTATATGAATTGATAGTGGCTCAAAAGACAAGAGGTTCAGAAATAGGAGAAAGAGGCCAGATGTATGGTAAAGTCATGTGGATGGCCATATCAGCTTATGTTGAATTTATTTTTGGTCCCCCCCCAATATAATTTTTTAATTGTCATTTTATTTTTTTCGACCACAAAATTTAGTGATTCAAAATGGGGTAGTCGCGACAAATGGCGTAGTTAAGGAGATTTCCTAGGGGCGTTAGCCGACAGACTGATTATCACCACAAGGTTTCAATTTCGGTATTCGGATTAGAGATCAACTATCTTTTTATTAGAATTGCCAAATTTTGAAAGTATCGAAATAATTTAATTAGAAATACATAAGTGATGCTTCGTAATAATGGAGTTTCGATTCTAGGAGGAACAATGAGTTTTGTAGGGAGTATTTATCTCAATTTCCACTTAAATTTCACCATTTCACCTAACACTTTGAGATAAACAAATCCATATGAGGAACTTTATTAAAGTACATTTAATTTCCATAAGAAAAGTTTTTGTGAGAGAAATTTCTAAAATCAAAAGTTTACGAGTTATGTTTTTAAATATAAAAATTCAAACCCAATGATTTGGCCAGGAAATTTTTTGATTCATAAAATTTCGAATTTTTTTTATGATTCGGATTACAATAAAAATTAACACCTTAATACTAGGAGCCGTTCATTATCTAGTAAAACCGATTTGATTTTTGTAAAATAATGTGTACTTTTCTCAGAAAAAATTATTTAATTTTGAAATTTTAATCCTCTCTAGCTACTTAAATAGTGAGGCTCCTAATTATAGATAATGGACTTTCTTTCAGTAAATTAAAATTTCAAAATGTTTCTTCATTAGAGGTTTTGAATATGTAGAATATCTCAGCCTCTAGAGCAGGATTGCCTATCTAACATTCCAGATAAATTTCAACTTCACTGCCTAACCCTTTGAGGTACACACATTTAAATAATGACCTTTATTAAAAACATTTAATTTAAAACAGAAAAGTTAATATGACTGAAATATCTAAAAACAATAGTTAACTCATTAAATAATATTCCAATATTGTAGAGTGAATAAACTTGAATCAATAACTGTGATGGGGCGAGACATCCTCTCTATATAATAGACCAAAATAATTATAAATGATAAAGAAATAGATCTTATTTGTTCGATTTAATCTATCTTGAGGTTCATAGTAACTTTTTAATATAAGAAATTAGCATAAGAATTTTGTAGTTTAAATGAAAAGATTCAATTTCTTCTCTCCGGAAGCGAATCAACTAAGATTGGCAAAAAGTTTGATTTTTTTTCTCATTAAATATTTATTCAAATTGAATTTATTGAAATTTCTTATCTGTGGGTTATTTTCATTCATCTTTTATATCAAATATTTATTATTAGGAAATTTGCATGGGTAGTTAATTTGAAGTGCAATTTGAAAAAACGCCGGGCGCTTAGTGACTACTAACGAATTCCCAGCATTATTTAATTTTTAATGTTTATCCTCTCTAGGTATTTAAATAGACATCAGAGCTAATTATACATAATGAACTTTTTTTTAGTAAATTAAATTATAAATATGTTTCTTCATTAGAATTTTAGTTAGAGTATGTAGAATATCTAGGACGTTAGAATAATATTTATCAAACTTTCCACATAAATTTCACCATTACTGCCTAACCCTTTAAGGTAAACATATACATATAAGGACTCTAATTAAAGATGATTTAATATTCAACAGAAAAGTTAATATGAGAGAAATGTCTAAAATCAATAGTTTACGAGTTAAAAAATATTCCAATATTGTACAGTGAATGTACTTGAATTAATAACAAATTTCTCTCTGATGGCGCGAGACATCACCTCGATATAACAGACCAAAAGAAATGAAAAGAAATCGATCTTATTCAATCGATTTAATTTATGTGAAGGTACAGGTAATCATTTAAATATAAGAAAATAGCATTTCAATTAAGAATTTTGTAGTTTAAATGAAATGTTATGAAAACATTCCGTTTCTTCACTGGGGCAGCGAGTCGACTTGAAATGGCAAGAGGGTTTAATTTTTTCCTCATCAGATATTCAATTAAATCTATAGAAATTTCATATCTAAGAAATATTTACTTTTATCTTTTATATCAAATAGTTTTTATTAGAATATTTGCATTTTAAAGGGTAGTTTATTTGAATTCTATATTGAAAAAAATGCTAATTATTACTTTGAAATAACTGTTAAAAATATAAAATTAATAAATATTATAAAACAATTGAATATTAATAATTACTTTCAATTTTGAACGAAATTGATTGATTATTTTTTAAGAAAATGGTAAAAAGCTAGAAAACCGTAACAAATGATTCACTGATGCCGGGTGACTTACGACCCAGCCAAAAGAATTGTAAATGAATTATAAATGAAAAAGAAAATCTTATTTTATCGATTTCATCTGAAGGCTCACACTATGTCTATTATATAAGAAAATATCATTTTGATTAAGAATTTTATAGTTTAAAAGAAATTATATGAAAAGATTCAATCTTCCGAAAGCGAATCAACTAGAAATGTCCAGCAGTTTTATTTTTTTTCTCATTAGATATTTATTCAAATCTATTTAAATTTCATATCTGTGTGTTATTTTAATTTATCTTTTATATCAGATAATTATTATTAGGAAATTTGAATTTCAAAGAGTAGTAGAAAAGTAGTAGTCCAATTTGAATAAACGTTAATAACTCCGTTGAAAATTTCATAAAAAATATGAAATTAATAGATATTATAAAACAATTAATTATGAATCATTTATAGCATTTTGAACGACATCAATTATGTACTTTTCGAGAAAATTGTCAAAAACTATCTGAACCGTCAAAAAACGATGTTTTTTGAAGCACGAGATGGGTTGAAAAAAAGCTATAAAAGTCATATGAAACGAAACATTGACTTGTGACATGGAGGTGAATTTTAAAATGTTTCTAAAACGGACTTTCATAGACGGTTTTCGGGGTTTTTTACGATTTTCTCGAAAAGTACCCAATCAATTTCGTTCAAAATAGTATTAAATGATTCATAATTAATCGTTTTATAATATTTATAAATTTCATATTTTTTAAAAAATTTTCAACGGAGTTATTAGCGTTTTTTTAAATTGTACTTCAAATAAACTACCCTTTGAAATGCAAATTTCCCAATAATAATTATTTGAAATAAAAGATAAATGGAAATAACATAAAAATATGAAATTTCAATCGATTTGATTAAATATCTAATGAGAAAAAAATAAAACTTTTGGCCATTTCTAGTTGATTCGCTCCCGAAGAGAAGAAATTGAATCTTTTCATACAATTTCTTTTAAACTTCAAAATTATTAATTAAAATGATATTTTCTTATATAATAGACATAATGTGAACCTTCAGATAGATGAATTCAATAAAATAATATCGTTTCCTTTCACATTTATAATTCTTTTGGTCCGTTTAATCAAGAGACTGAGTCGCAAGTCACCGCGGGGTGCATCAGCGAGTCATTTGTTACTGTTTTCTAGTTTTTTACCATTTTCTTAAAAACTAATGAATCAAAATCAATTTCGTTCAAAATTGAATATAATTATTAATAATCGATTATTTTATAATATTTATTAATTTTATTAGGTATTTTTAAAAATTATTTCAAAGTAGTAGCTTTTTTCAAATTAAACCCTTTTGCCATTTCAAGTCGACTCGCTCATTTCATCACTCTATTGAAATATCTTTTAATATATTTAAATGTAGGAATATTTATTATAATAAATAAACCAAATATTCAATTATATCTATTAAATATAAACATCCGTAAGTTTGGCAACCAGCTCAGCGGCCCAAGACTCAGAGTACAGATTAATGCTATTTTCATATTATTAGTATTTAATTGAAATTATTTATTATTTTATTATGTTATTATAAAAGCACAATTTATTTTGAATTTACTATTAATTGAAATTGATTAAATAAGATTGCATTCTTTCTTAGGTATCGAGAGAGGTTTCTCTCAAGACAGTCAAGTCGGTAGGAAAATATTGAATTTTAAAGATTATTTTTCTGTTTATTTTAAATTCACTAAACATTACTGGTACCGTCTCATCATCATTGAGTATACAGTCCTAAGACTGGTTTGATGCAACAATCCGTCTCCACTCGACTCTGTCCCCCGCCAGCTGTTTGACCTCTCTAAATGTCTGGCATCCCATATCCCCAATTATTTGGTTGAAATATTCTAATCTGGGTCTTCCCCTTCTCCTTTTCTTTCCCACTTTCACCTCCAAGATATCCCTAAGCAGTCCCCCATGTCTCAGTGTGTGCCCCATCATCTGACCTCTTCTCTTCTTCAGACTCTTCCACAAGGTTCTTCTTTCTCCGATTCTTCCAAGAACTTCTTCATTTGTAATTTTATCCATCCATTTGATATTCATCATTTTTCTGTAGCACCACATTTCTAAAGCCTCTAATCTCTTTCTCTCCGCTTTTCCAATTGTCCAGGTTTCACACCCGTACATGGCTATGCTCCATACATATGTCTTCAATAGCAACATCCTGTTTTCTAAGCTGATTGAGGAGGAGCATAGTAGTTTTTGTTTTGAATTAAACCCCATTTTTGCTTGGGCAATTCTTGATTTAATTTCGTTTTCGCTCCTCCCATCCCATGTTATTTTACTTCCTAGGTAGCGGAATTCCTTAACTCCTTCTAGGTTTTCTTGGTTAATTTTGATGCATTCCTGTCTCGTTTGTTCTTTTTTTGTACATACTAGGACCTTGGTTTTATTCTTGTTTATTTTCATTTTGATTTCTTCTATTAGGATTTGGTTAATTCCATTCAAGGCGTCCTCTAATTCTTTTTTATTGCTTCCTAGAAGGGCAATGTCATCGGCAAATCTTAACATAGCGATCTTTTGACCTTGGATTTCGATACCTGTATCAATTTTGTCTTTGAATTCTTTAATCGCTTCTTCTATGTATAAGTTGAAAATCATGGGTGACAGCACACATCCTTGTCTTACACCTTTTTTTATTTTGGCTTCTCTTTGTTCATCACCAATATTTATAATTGCCGTCTGGTTTTGATATAGATTGTAGATTAGTCTTCTCTCTGAATTTTATTCCCGCCTGTTTTAATATTTTAAACATAATTTCCCAATTGACGTTATCGAATGCTTTTTCTAGGACTATGAATCCGATGTAGACAGATTCTTCCCTGATAAAAGCCCTTTCTATTATTAGTCTAAGAGAGAGAATTGCTTCTCGGGTGCCTCCGTTTCTTCTAAAGCCGAACTGGTCTTCCCCCAGATTTTCTTCAACTCTTTGTTCTATTCTTCTTTGGATTATTTTGGTTAGGATTTTGGAGGCATGTGAGGTTAGGCTGATGGTCCTGAAATTTTCACATTTATCCGCGCCTGTCTTTTTGGGAAGTGTGACTATTTTGTTTTTTTCGAAATCTTTTGGGATGATTCCCAATTTATAGATTTTGCTAATTAGTTCAAAAAGTTTGTCACGTGCCTTTTCTACCGTCTACATTTTTGAAATAAATTAATCTTTACTGATATTAAAATTGAATATGCCTATATAAATTTGCGCCTATAGAACTCTGGCGACAAGGGCTCGCTCCAGGTGCTCAGGACTCCGAAAACAATTAATATATTAGTCTTATCGAATATATAATTCTATTATTAAATAACATAATGCCTTAGGAGAATGTCAAAAAGAAAACTAAGGATTTTAAAGCAAAATTTGGTTGAGTTTGGTCCAAGAGCAAGAATTTTCATTTTTTGACCCCCCCCCCATTTTCGGTGGTTAGTTTTTGCATTTCTAGCTTTCTAGAGGCCCACAGATTATGTATAAAAAATTTGGTTGAGCTTGGCCCAAGAGCAAGAATTTTAATATTTTGATCCTTCCCACTTTTTTGGGGGAATTTTTTTAAAGAAACGTTGTTAGAAATCCCATCCCCTACAACTTTGCTCATAATAAAATTTGCCATAGGGTTAATATTTTAGGAGTTATTTGATTATTTTATAATCCCTTCAGCTGTTTTTACGTGAATCGTGAGCATCTTTTCGTGGAAACCACAAAAACAGACAGACAGACAAGAATTTTGTTGAGGGTGTTTTCGTTCAAAGCTTTGCTTGAAACGTGTGCAACCAAAATTTGGCGTGATTTGGAGCAATGTACAGACAAAACCTTAATTTTATATATATAAATACTATTGAGAGTTTTATTATAAGATGAGAATTCTATTGTAATAAAAAAATGCGTAGGGAGCATTCCATCAACGACTGGACTCGCCTAGCTCATACGCAGCTTTCATTCTTCTCTGAGCAAATTGTTGCCTAACTACAGGCGCACAAATCAACAAGTTCAAATTCAGACTACATTTTTAGGATTTTATTTAGTACAGTTATTAATTTATATTTTATAATTTAATATTTTTCTTATACGTGCAAAAAAAGCTCTAAATGAAAAAATAATTCAACTTCAAGTTTGATTTTGGATAAGAGCTACAATATTCAATTTTTTTCATTCGTGATTGTAAAAAAAGAATTGACTATTGGCTGATAAAATGAAATGAAAAATTATAACGCTGACCAATGGGTGAAGTTCTCCAGGGGTCGGAATATTGAATTTACTCAAAAATTAACTCGAAAATACTAAATATTTTTCTATTCTTATTATCTATTGTTTATACTGTCCAAGTTAACAGAATCCAAAGTTAAGCTATTTCGTCATTATGAATGTACATTTGTACATGGGCCACTTTGGAAGATTGAAAACTATGGGCGGACCGGATTTAACATATTATACGGAAATTATATTAATAAAACGCTATTAATATGGCATTAATGCTTAATATAGTGAATATTTGTGAATTAATTCTGTAGTAGCTGAATGTATTTTAAAATGATTTTTTCTTTTAAAATGGTTATCTTGGAATTGTTTATAAACAAATTTATTACTCTTTTTTACCTATAAGATATATAATAGTGGGAATTCGACTATTGTTATAGAGCTCATTTTCTCCGGTTATTTATTCCCTTAGTCAGACGAACAAAAAGTTTCAAATTCCCACCACTTTTTTCCAAGGACCAAACGTAGTATATGATTATTATCTAGAATTTAAGAGGAAAATGGAATTATATAACACAAATTTTAAATTAGACATCTTTATTATGCATTTTGAGCAATATTTACAACTTAAAATTTTTTTAAATAAATAATATTTAATAACAACTAAAAATAACTACGTATATTTATTAACATTCAAGATAAATTTCAATTGGAATTTTAATTGTAAATTAAAACTAAATAACTAAATACAATATGTGTTTTTTTTTTGAATTTTTTTTAAACATTTTTAATAACAAATTTTTAATAAAACTACATACATAATAAAGAAAATAATTTATTTTGATTGAATAAATTATAATTAAACACTAAGTAGGGAGTTTTTTGAAAAATAAAATTTTTTTTAATATTAATTTTTACTGAAGATATTTCTTCAAAATTAAATTTACAAAAAAAAAAATAAAAAATAAAAACAAATTATAAGCAAAGATGCTATAATTTCACAAATAGATTTATTTAATTTAGATGTCCGAAGGGTTCACTTTCCTCGGGGGTCGAACCCAAATGCCCGGATACAAAGTTTACTCTAGTTTTGACTCCCGTGCGGAGACAACCCTTCTAAATTTAATTTAATGTATATTATAACATCTTTGATAATGTTTTTTAATTAAATTTTTTATAAGTTTTTTCTTGTTAAAGTAAAAAAAATAAATACATTCATAACTAAAACCTTAATTTGATTGAGAATTATGTTTTGTAGCTAAGCGGTTGTGGAAAGAATTCTAGCTTTTCAGTTGAGCTTCCTTAAAACGAAACTAGTGAAGCAATACAATATTACATCTTTGAGATATGTCGTGTTTCTTTCTATATATTATTTTCTACGTAGCCATGATTGTAATTGATATATGAAATGGTGTGATATGTTTAGATTAGATGCCGTTAGAACCAAATATTGCATCACATTAGTATAATTCTGGCTTTTCTCTTTTTTCTTGAGTTTTATTCTTCCATTTGATTTGTTTTTGTTTCATCTGCATCGATCAGCTTTATATGTATTTATATATATTTTATATTCTGAGGAGGGCTCTATAGCCACTTCTTCTAATGGATATGGCCCAGAAATCAGCAGGGGCAGTTAGATCTACTAGCATGTCCCATGACATCTTTCATAACTAAGTATTTATTTCAATTTGTCTGGATTTCGAGTTCCTTAAATCTCAGTCAGGTATTGATACCTGGCAGGAGTTTAATTCACTGGACCTGATTTGTCCAGATTTCGTTGTTCCTTACAACTATTTTCATTTATTTATTATATCTACAATAAAATTTACAAAAAAAGGATTTTTATTCTGTGGAAACAACTTGAGGCTGTTTTTTTACACATATGCAACAGAAATGCAACAAAAAACCGTTATGGAAATAGCAGCCAAGAGGCCTGTACTTTACAGCAGCAGTCAGTAAGAGTAATTCTCTACCGTTACATGACAATATCCATTAATTTTAGATTATGGTATTTTCACAATACACCTTACGAGACCATCTGATTTCGTGATTTTTTTTTTAATGACAATTTAATTCATACACTAAAAGTCCCATAAGTAACGGTGTTTTTGTCACTATGACAGCGAAAAAAGTTTACCCTAACTTTTCCAGCGACAAAACTGAACCTAGCTTTAAGATTCTAGTAGGCCTGCATCATCGGTGTCTAGCAACACTGACATGGGGGGGGGAGTCCTACGGAGTCCTACGGACTCGTAATTTTTTCACAGGTAGTTTTTTTCGTTTAATTGCCAGGCAACAAAATTCTCATTAAAATGTCAAGTTTACTTCGGCAAAAAAAAGCTCTCTTGTAATTATAAGTGAAAAAAACAAACAAACAAACAACATGTTTTTTTATTTAAATGATGGAAATTCTTTCATTTTAAGTATCCACGCAATTTAAAAAATCACTTATCGCTCGTTTTCATCAGCATAATCTAATCACTTATTGACTATAATATAATCACCTGATTGGATTAACAAATTCTAGAGCCAAGTCTATTAATAATAGCTTCCAATACATAAGAAAAAACAAACAACTTTATAGCCCTAGATAACAAAAAATCATATCACAATACAAAAAAATTATAAGCTAGTTAGAAGCCCGCTAATCAGAACTAATTGTGATTGGAATCTGATAAGATTATTTGAAATCATTACGTCTTAAAAGAAACCTCCTTATCCAATTTCAAGTTTCTAGCCCGAGTAGCTTCGGAGAAATCGTGATGAAACCGGGTCAAAGCGTGATTCTATTGGTTTTTCCCTGTTTCACCTCTTTAAAATTTGAATTTTTCAAAACCCTTAGAAAGCATTCAAGTTTTAAATTTATTCGGCATATCAATTCCAGTAGTTTTGGATAAATCGTGATGAAAGCGTGATTTTTTCTTTTTCTTTTTTAAAAAACATTCTTAGAAACCAAATACGGCTGAGAGTTCTTATAAATGGATTAGTCTAAAGATTCTCGGATCATCTTTATTTATTCCTGTTTTGTATTATTTCTATTTTAATAGTTCCTCAGCGAGAGCAATTTTTTTTATTTGACTAAAACTCGTTTAGATTTGCCTTTGACATGCTTAAAATGGAAGATATACCAGGCAGGGACTTCAAACCTTCTATCCGCTCCCTTTTCGGAAAATCATTCTTTCTTTTTTTTTTTAATTGCCCCTTGAATCTATGCAACAATTTTATTCCATTTCGAGAACTAATATAAATACTTTTCAAAACAAAAAATGTTTTTTATAGAAATATTTATAATAACGGATAATATTTGAAAATTTAAAGATCCTCCTCAAATTTTGAAGTCGATATTTATGAAAATACTCTAAACGTTTGAAATTTTAGGGATGGGCCGCATCCACAGCATCCATGGACCGCACGACACTGATATTCCCTTACAATTCGAATACAAATAGTATTTAAATTACATCAACATTTCTTTCATGTTATATAAAAATAAATATTTATTTTTGATCATATTTTAAAACTTTACCTTCAACTTTTTATATTAAATGTATAATAAATTTATAAATAATCTTTTTTTATATAATATTATGTACAGTAAATTTTGCAGCGATATTAGACTAGTGTTTGCTCTTAGAATCTATGGTATACGAGGCAGAAACACTAAAAGCTCCTCCTAAGTCTGTCCCCCCATCCTCCCCGGCCACCTGGCCTTTTCTTAATATCTCTTTTTCTTTACTTTGAAATCGTTGTTGATTGAAGGCATTTTGTTCCTGTTGGAGTTGGAATTGTTTTTTCTTTTCCATCTCCATCGATTGCATTTGCTGGTGCCGTAATTGAAAATCTTGCAACTGTTTCTGTTTGTCCTCTTCTTGATTTTGATGCAGTCTTATTAATTGTTTTTGTTTCTGTTTTTCTAATAATTGCTGCTGCAATTGAACCTGTTGCTGTAAATATTGTGTTGTCACTGTTTTTACCGGCACAGGATCATTTGAAGACTGTACTATTTTCGGGCCTGGCTCTGGTTGTTGGGATGAATTACTATTTTCTCCATATTTCGATTTTTGAGAATTTTTTGAAAATATTGCCTGGGTTTGTTTCTCTTCATTTATTGTTATTGGTTTATTGAATTTCGGACTATTTGTTGTATATTCTCTGATTGTAGATTCTGTAGAATAAATTCCTGCTGGATTGCGTTTTGTTGCTAATTTTAATTTTCCATCATTTTGTTTTGGAATTTGTGTAAATCTGTTCTCTACATATGTCTGTGTTTTATTATAATTTATTAGTGGATCTTGATTCATTTCCATAATATCTTGATTATTTTCTAATTTGTCTTTCTCATTTGGATTCACTTTATCCTCATTTAAGTTATAGTTTTTTCTCATTAACATTTCCTGGTTAATTTCTTCTAACTCCTCCTCTTCATCAGCTTCATTCAAAGTATACAATTTCATTGAAATACCTTTGTTATCTTTTGC
Source organism: Forficula auricularia (assembly GCA_024734495.1). NCBI lineage: Eukaryota > Metazoa > Arthropoda > Insecta > Dermaptera > Forficulidae > Forficula > Forficula auricularia. The sequence goes on along the minus strand of JALMQS010000030.1, from coordinate 6,058,239 downwards.
GTATGGATCTTCAACAATAATTCTATAGAATACGCCATTCTCTTCAGGACCTAGAAAAAATTTAAATAAACATTAGAATAAACATTATCCATTAAATTGAATTTTTAGGCTTGACGTAACTAAGGTCTCCTAAGCGGCTCCCCAAAAATCTTGGGTGCTCCCCCTCCCCAAACATCCATATTAATTTTTCCCTTGTTTGCATTGCGGCCCTTGCCCCCAGGGATTGCAGGGGCGTTATTTATGTCAGTGATTTAAATTTACTTTAAGATCGGAATTTAAATCAAATTCATTTCTTATAAAAGCATCCCAGTGTACCGTATACATTTGAAATTTTGTTTTTTGTTTTGTTAAAATACTAATAATGATATTAAAAATTTATTTAAAATTTTCATTTAAAACTCCAACATTTTTACTTCTCCAGCTGCTTTCAAATATTGATAAAAAAATTGATTGATTTTCATTAATTAATTAGTAAAGGCGGCAATAGATCAGTGACTAAGGCACTTGATTTTGGATTGAGTATATTCGGGACCGAATTTTCATTTTTGTTAAAAATTCAAGGCGCTTCACTAATCAACGGGAAGTTAATGGGAAACCACCCCTGTGAAAAATTTCCTCAGGAAAATTACAATGGAGTGGATACTCTTCATAGTAATTGCCAACGCTCGCAATCGCGTATGATGGCGCTTAAAGAAAAATAATTAATCATTAACGTTTAAAAAAAATACTTTAGAAATATAGATCTTATTGATTCCCGCTGTATTCATCAAATTTGAAAACGCCTTCAGAAATAGGGGTCGAAAATGTAGAATCCTAGTTCTCTGTCATTTTTTCTTCATTATTCAGGAGTCTTTTTTGTAAAATTCTCTAAAGCCAACTCTAGTAGGGAAGTACATATACAGAAATGAAGCAATCCATCTGAGCCGTTCTTATTCTAAAGTGAAAATTTAGTTTTCAAATATGTTGATAAATGAAAGTAAATCTTAATACAAGAAATTCAAATTGGAGGAAAAAGAAAACGTTTCCCAAGACTCAATACGCTTGCTAACTAGAGCCGCCATAGTCCTAAACCTAAATATAATAAAATATTAGAAATGTATTTCTTTATTTTAATCTTCTTCAGAGAAAATGATATTTTCTTCATTTTTGAATCAGAAGTTTGAAAGCTAGAAAACCTAGAAATCTAGTCAATTCTCCATCTTAAAAATACAAATATTTTGGCACCAGAATAAACTTTCTAGGATTCTCACTTTTTTGTAATCCAGACAGACATACAGGCAGAAAAAAATTATGGTTGAGAATGATTTTTTTCAAGTTTCAGAAATTTGCAAACACAATAAGCAAATTTTATTTTATTTTTTGAATGAAATCAATACTAGGGGCTTCGCCTGCCCTACCGATTAAGAATGTTTTTGATTTGTTTCTTTATTAATCAAATTACTTTTTTTGAAGCTATTTTATTTTAACTATGAAATAAAAATATAATTAATTTTTATGAACGAATACCTGTGATGATATGTTTGCCGCTTTTATATTGATGCGTTGCTTGTGGTCCAATTGAAGATATTAGTTTTGTTAATTCAGAATTCACTATCTTCTCATTCGAATTTTGTTGAGGTTGTTGTTGTTGTTGTTGTTTTTGGACATGTTGTTGATGTAGCTGAAGACGAAGATTCTCTTGCTTTTGATTATTCATTTCTTTAATTAAATTCAAAATATGTTTGTTTTCCTCTTTTATGGTTTGAAAATGTTGACTATCTTGTTCTCCATGTAATGGCAAAGAAATTGGCATATTTGAATATTCCGGCTGTTCTATAAATTTGGTATTTCCATTCATATTATTAATTGACGATTTAATGGCTTCCATTGTACCTTTTGGAGGCCAATTTTTAATAACATCAGGATTGTGAAATTGTCTTAGAATAAGATCCAAATTATTTTGTTTAATTTGATTATTATTATTATTATTCTGATTTTGATTCTGATTTTGATTTGATTCTGATTCTGATTATTATAATTATTATGATACTGGTGACGAATTTTTAATTCATTTTCTTTCGGAATACTTGGTTGATGCTGCTGTTGTTGTTTGTATTTATTTAACCGATTTTGATTAAACATGTTTTGAATTAAAATTTGTTGAGATCCAGCTGATTCTTCCCCAATATTTAAATTATCTTCCTCAATTTTCATTGATTCCAAAAGGGTTTTCAAATTTATTCCATGCTCTCTTTCAAATGAAGAGATTTTCACAGGTTTTGAATTGGGTTCCAATTCTGCTAATGGTCGGATTGCCTGTGAATTTGCTTTTAATTTTCCGCTACTTGGCCTCCTAGTCTTACCTTCTGTTTCAACTGGATGATTTATTTGAAACGGAAATGTTTTATGTTCATTTTGATATTCATTAATTTCTTTTTGGTTTCGTAATGCTAATAGTTGCATCAAATTATGAAATTTTTCATTATCAATTATCAATGAATGAGATTCTTCTTGTACAGGATTTTTTTGTCTAATATGGTGATATGAATTTGATTCTAAAGGCTGCTTTATTCGAAGATTATTATTTGCAAAAATTACTTGTTTTTTAGGAGGATTTTCTTGATAATGTTGATTTTGTCTGGTTTTATGTAGAGTAATAGCTTCGATGAGTTCTTCAATTGTTTTATCATGTGTTGGATTTTGAGAAATTATTGAACTCTCTATCGTATCCCCATTTGGGCCTTTAGGGGAATGATTGTGATTATTATTATGATATGATGATGGATATCGATTTGTCTGAGAACTCTCCAAAGATTGCACCTTATTATTTGTTTTTGTTTTTGTTTTATAAGGTTGTTGTTTTGACTCGGAATTACTTAGCGAGAAAGCATTCGATTGGAAACTCTCATATTCTAAAGAAGGTTTCCCAGAAACATTTTTGGTTGTATATTTTTGTATCGGATATTGGGATGAACTTACGCGTAACTCTTCGTTCTGGGTTAATGGTGTCTTTATTGAATTAGATGCAGTTAGTTTTAAAGCATAAGGAACATCTAAATTTGAACCATGATGCGGGATATCCTTATTGACGGAGCTGTGATTGATCACATATTTTAATGGTTGGAAATCATTATTGGGGTTCGTATCTGTTGTGTCATAATCAGTGTATCCTTTTGAATCGTTATCGTTTTCTTCCTTTAAGAAGGGATTATTAAAAATTGAACTGTGTTTAATATAAGGGGATTCATTGAATTTTGTTTTTTTATTGGTTGTCTCATAATTGATATGTTCAGCATAATTAGGACGATTTAATTTTGATGGTAATACTGGTTTCGGGAGAACTAATCTATGATTAGTTAAATGTGCTGTATTTTGTCCTGTTTCGATATTTAAATGATGTTGTTTTGGCCTTTTGTGATTATTCAATGTTTCATCATCATTGGAAGGAAATTTGCTTTGATGCACGAAAGTGACAGGCTGGAATCCATTAGTTTCTTCATTAGCGATGTTGTTCACTTTTATTTTGTTGATGTGGGCTGCGTGATATTGAACATGACTCAGTGGTGAATCGGCATCAGTTAATTTCACTGGAGGTAGTTTTGGTTTCCTACTTTGATGATAAGTGTTTTCATTTAGATTCAAATTACTTTTCGGAGGTAGAACTTTCACTGGATTGACATAAGTTTTGATGGGTTCTTGGGATATCACTGATTGAATATCTGGCTTTTTTCTTTCTATTTTTGTTTCTTGAAATGAAAAAACATTTTTCTGTGAATTTGATTTTTGTGGTGTGCTATTATCTATATTTTGTTTATTCTGATCTGTATCAATATAAGAGGAGTGATCTTTATTGTTTGTCGGTCGTAATTTGATTCCAGATCCAGGCATGGGAACTAATTTCACAATATCTCCATCGATACTTAAGCCAAGACCCGGAAATTCTTTTACAGGCAATATGATTGGTCTATTATAAATATTTGTAGATGCTGTTTTCTGGGTATTTTCTTTAGTATTAATAGGTTCTTGCTCTCCAGGTCGAGGTCTACTAGTTCGAATATTTCCTTGATTGAAAAATATTGTAGTCATCATCTCGTCTGTATCTTTACCATTCAATATATTTAATTTATCAAAATGATTCTTAATATTAATCATAGGCTTAATTTCAAGATGTTCTTGTCTTATTTTTTCAGAAGGAATTGATTCTTCGCTCCAGCTGAAAACAAAACAATTCATTTTTAGATGAAATTTTAAGACTGATTTATTATAAGTAATAACTTACCTTTGGTGATGATTTTTAATCTTCTTGTTATCTTTCTCATAAATATCTCCATGGATAATGTATGTATTTCGCAGGTTACCCTTATTATTTGTTGTTTGCTGATGATACTGATGGGGATCGAAGTTAGAGTCTTGGCTATGCTGCTTATTGTGATTTGTTACATCTGAATTATATCGGTTTGGTTGCTGGTTATTGGCTTGTCCTTCTTTAAAACTTTCATAACTGTCAATTGAGTGGAGATTCTCATCCGGTCGATGACGATTTTTATTTGAATGGATGATTTTTGGGCCTCGGGGTTTGTTTTGGTTCTGTATCTGTTGAAATTCATTTTGATTATTCGTATTTGGTGATAATTTGCCATGATTTGTTTGATGTAATAATCTATTTTTATAATTGCGAACCGATTGCTGCAAAAGGGTTAGGTATGGCGATTCGGTTGTCGATGGCTTTTGTTCAATGTCTACGTTGTTACCAACAAGATTAGGTGCATGTACTTGCTGGAGGCCTTGGTGCTGCTTAAATGTATGGCTTTGGACACTGGTGTCGACGTTGGTGGGAAATCTTGGCCTATTAACGTTATTCTTTAATCTTTCCTTTTGGTTGTATCGATGGTTCTGAAAATACAATCAATTAGAATGAAGATTTTCACTTCATTAGCATATTAGACAAATTTAAATAAAATAAACCAATATGTGATGTGAGCGAGCATCTCATTTACTTTACCATAAATCTGGCCCCTCTCTCCTCTTGGCTATTTTAGCTTATTTTTACATTGATAGTTCCCCAAGGCCTTCTTATTATAAGGCTAACTGTGTAAAATTGGGTCCAAATCAAAAGGTTCAAATTTCTCTCTCCCCATTTTCGGCCCGATATCAACCAAATTCTAATCAGTTCTTAATCTCAAAATAAAATATCTAAATTGGTTTTTGATCTAGACTGAACAATAAATTTGATAACACACACAAACAGTCTTTGCCACTAACAGGCATTTTGACAAAATATTGAATAACTCTTAATACATACCAAGTATGGTAAAGTAAATAAAAAATCAAACCGATCATTAAACTCTTTAATATTAACGATTTTTAATATATTTTTTTATATTATAATAGTGAAGTAATATTAGGGAAAATTAACAATCGCAAATGGATGATTGGATCGGTTATTAAAAAAACATTATTTTGTTAGGTAACATGGACTGTTTCTGAAATAACACATTCAATTAATAAATGAACATTAAAATATTCTTGATCATATAGTATGGTTTAAAAAAATATTTGTCACAATTATTAAATAAAAACAGTCAAGGAACAATAGAATTTATTTTTACTAAAGCCATTATAAAATTTACTGATTCAAGCATACTTCATTGTGAGGACGTTCCTACAATTATAACATTTAACTGAATAACCCCCATCTGGATATGAGATATTGATTTTTATTTATTATTTATTGAATAAATCAAAGGTAAAAAAAGTAACGTCTACCAGTCGTACCTCCATGTGAGCGTGAACATGTCAGCCACCAGACAAATTAAGGAATTATTATCTTCACACTCTTAACAGAAAGATACTATTCTAGTTCGAATCATTTAGATATGTAACTTATATAATGTAGACTTGGATTTGATATTTTCTTACCTCATGTCGTGTCTGTTCTTGCTCCCTAAGCTTTTTTTGTAACTCTATGAGCTCACTTTCTCTAATTATAGATGACAATTTATGTATCTTTGGATCGGAAAAATTAATATTGATTTCACTGAAGGAAGATGCTGAATCGTCAGTAGATCCACCATTTTGATGATAAACTATACTCGAAAATCCTCCTTGGTTAGTATTTAGTTCAGTACTACTATAGGAAGATGGTGCATCCTCTTGCCGAGACTCTGTCTCGATCAAGAAATAAAACAGGAACAATATCTGCACATAAGAAACAAAATTCGTCAAATTAATAGATTAAACAATAATTTAAAATCATAATCTATTTAATATTATAAAAAAGGGGTCAGATTGGCCGAATCGTTAGTTAGACGTAGAGCCTTGACTACAAATCAACAAGCCTGGTTCAAGCCCGGCCTACCACAAATGCTTGACCGGTCCTTATTTTCGAACTTTACGCATTTTTATGTGGCTATCTGCTAATTTGTTTCTTTATTTAAATAACTAATATGTGTGAAATTTGGGATCATTTAGTGAAAGTTAGGGCTTCAAAATTTTGTTACATTTCTTAATCAACCAGTAGCATCTCAAAACGAGGATTACTCGAAGATCTTCAAACAAACTCCTTGCAGGGGTTAAATGCCTACAGGCCGAAGGCCCGATAGGTTGCTGATATAAGAATAAATTAGAAATCAGAGAATATTAAGGGATGTTTTATGGAATGAATCGAGGCATACGATTTAATTATGAGAGTGAAAAGAGTCAATTAATTATTTAATTAAGTGAAGTACAAAGTTAATTTTATTTTAAATGCAGAAACTAGGTGAGGCGTTCCGTTTGAGTCACACTCTTCTAGAGTATAGTTATGAATTTTATTAATGAACGCAAATTTAGATCATTTAATGCTGGTGTAGAGGAAAGTGAAGAATTTCTTTTCAAAACTAGTCTATAGAAATAAAATATGAAAAAAATTAGTGTACATTTTAGAACTGTTCGATCTCAAGAATACATACCATATACTTCCGGAACATTGAGATAGTCTGAATACAGGATTTGCTTCAGAGTGCCTACTGCAAGGCATCTCTGGATAAAATGGTAATCTGTTTCTTAATATATAATTTGAACTGTGTATAGGAAATAGGGTTTGAAGTTCTGAACATTTCACCTGGTTGGACTTAATCTTATACAAAAACAAAACGTCAGAAGCAATCATAGAAGAAGAAACAGAAGGCAGACGGAAAGTTTCAGCAGTAGAAGCATAATCATGGTCAAACCTTGACATAGGATTGCCGGAAAGGAATGCCAATTGTCTCATAACTTTGTGCTGAATTTTCTCTAGTCTGTCCATGTTAATCCTTCCGATAGGCCTCCAAATTGTTGATGCATACATTAATACAGATTTGATCAGAGTTATGTACAAGTATTTAATTGATTCTGGATTTTTAAATGACTTCGTGTTACGAAAAATGAATCCCCAAGTTCGATTTGCTTTGCCTATAACGTAATCTAAATGTTCATTAAATGTGAGTTTAGAATCGAAAATCACTCCCAGATCCTTAATAGAGTCGACTCTTCCACATCTAGTGTTAGTTTTAAGTAAATAATCAAAAACAATGTGGTTAGTGGATCTCGAAAAACTAATGGTGAGGCACTTCTCAAAGTTGAGGAAAAGAAGGTTCGCGTTACACCAGTTCATTAATTTATACAAATCAGATTGCATCTTTAAGCAGTCTTGCATATATGAAAAAAGTTAATTAAAATAAGTTTTCTCACTTGGATCTTTTCTCTTGAGAAAAAATTTGACAAATAAAAATTATATCATCATTTGGTGGCAAGATTAATGAAGGCTTTTCAGATTAAATCACCCATCTTGTCCACAAATAAGATATAATTATATAGTAAAGAGGATTCAAAATTAGATCCCGAAACAACAAGCAGATATTATTTCATTTTCCTGTCATTCTTTTTTTTTTTTTTTTTTTTTGTTTGTGAGACTTTTGTAGCCAGATAATGTTCTGGAAGATTCTCTCACCTCGAAAATCAACCCTTGGTGAAATTGGAAAATAATTTTTTTTCCTTTTTTTCAGAATTAATTTCTCATTTAAAATATTCAAATGGCGCTTATTTCGATTAAATTGAATAAATATTCACTGAGATATTACAGTTTAAAAGTAGATTCATAAAAACGGACAAAACTTTTAAAACAACCTAATATATATGCGAAAAATTCTACCACATTTCGTTCAGCCACTAGAAAAAAATAAAAATAATTTTTAAGAAAAAAATAAAACCGACTTCAAAAAAATTAAATGCAACAAATAAAATACACTAAAAGATATAAAATAATTATTAACTTATTTAGTTACAAATAAACTACGAAATATTAACATGAAATTACTTTTTGAAGTCGGTGCCAAACATATACTTTTTATGAATCGCACTCGACGGATCTTACTTAGTACGTTTGGTGGGTACGCTCGCTTATAGGTATAGTTTGTTTGGCACCGACTACAAAAAGTAATTTCATGTTAATATTTCGTAGTTTAACTGTAGCTAAATAAGTTAATAATTATTTTATATCTTTTAGTGTATTTTATTTGTTGCATTTAATTTTTTTGAAGTCGGTTTTATTTTTTCTTAAAAAATTATTTTTATTTTTCTCTTTTTAGTGATGTTATTAATAGTGATCATATCATCAGAACTTGACCAAATTAATATGGCACCATCCTTAAGATACCCCCTTTCCAATAAAAAAAGAATCATCGAAATCGGTTCATAAACAAAGAAGTTAGGCCTGAACAAACCTAACAAAAAAAGTCTAATACCTATGAAAAAATGGGACCAATCGGAAGACTGAACCCAATGCAAATTTTTTTTCAAAATCGGTTCACAATTGGCGGAGATATGAGGTAACATAGGCACAAAAAAAAAAATTCAGTCGAATAGAGAACCTCCTCCTTTTTTGAAGTCGGTTAAAAATAGACATCTAAAATACATGCCATGTGTCATGCCAATGCAAAAAGCATCAGATAAAACTTGCTACGAAATAAATTAAAATAATTACTATTTTTCAGTGTTTTACTTAGCGATTTTTCGCTTATTCAAATAAGCCAAGTATAAAACTGAAATCAGACGACACGCACTTTCATCTGATTGGCCATCCCACTAGGCACAAGGTGAATTTTAAGGTTTTACCCTTTGCCAACTTTTAAAAAGGGTTTGCCAACTGACATACAACTTGCCCTTAGGGTTGGTTAGTATAACTCAGGTAAACTTGACTATGGGTTCTTCAAAATATTGTAGATATCATGTTGACGCAATTTTGGGATCTAACTTAAGGTACTTGAACTAAAATCAGCCGGTAGCTAATTTAGATGATTGTCAACGTTATCCGGTGGTTTGATTGAACGATAGACAAACTGGTCTGGACTCAGACTTGTTGCAGAAAAACAATAAAAGTAACTGAGTAAAAAAATTCAAAAAATAATCACACACTAATCATTTTCAAAATTTTATTTTGATTCTTTTAAATTTCAGCTTCTAATTAATCAATTATGTGAAGAGAAAATCACCATTGATCAGTATCTATCTTTGTATAAAATGAAAGTGAAATTTATTATTGAAATATGAATAACGTGTTAGAGGACTATTTATCAAAACAGTTGGATGAACTAGAATTTTAATTATTCATATTAAAAATAAATGATTCAATTAGGAAATTTATTTCACGGACTGTCTCCTCTAAAATGTCGTATTTTCTAAAAAAATCCATCCATCATTCTCTTTCTATGGAATTTTACTTGGATTAATTTTTATCAAAACAGTTGGATGAACTAGAATTTTAACTACAAAAAACAAATCCAGCAGTAGAAAGGAAAATCTGGCGTGACAGCAAATGTCTTTGTCATACACCAGCCTAGTGATTTATTTAATTTTATTTCTAATATACATCAAATAGATATTTCCGAAGGGTGTACCGCGACCTAATATCGTGTACAACTACTTCCACTTCTACTTTCATTTGCAAGTAGAAGACAATAGATTAGGGGGCAAATTACAAAATAATTCCACATAATTACAAAGACGTTTACACTTAATTTCAATCGCGGTTCACCACTGGGATATTTGTAATTGTAATAATGTGGTATTTTAATTTAGTTTTTTCTAAATATATAAACGGTTAAAACTAAATTATCAAAAAAAAAAAAAAAAAAAAAAAAACTATACTAAATTTCAGTGAAAGGCTGTTGTAAAATTCGCAAAAGTAATATTTTAAGGATCATTAATTATTTTTAGATACGTTAAGAGTGTGGGTTCCAAATTTCAACAGAAATATAATCAGAATTTAATCTCAATATACATACTCTATAACAACAAAATATGAAACTTCGTTTTGAGGTTCGAAGAGAGGCTCAGCTCTGATCATCCAGAGATGACCATCATCTTAGAATCCAGTTCGATATGCAACCGTTGCACAAAATCATAAAATACTAGAGTTACTCTTTTATTAATTTACTCCAATAATTAATAGATAATCAATGGAGATTTATTGGTTTCTTAATAAATTCAATCCAAATTAGAACTTTTTAAAATAACCATATTTTTCTAAACATAATAAATGAATAATTTTTCATTTTTATTTCCAAATAGAACAACTAATAAATAACAGTTTTTATTTTCCCGAAAGAAGCAGAGTTGTTGAATAATAAAGAGAAACAAAGAGATCAAGCAGATGACAACCTCTTTGGGTCTCTTTGTGAATAAATTTGGTTTATCAAATAAATTTATTTCATCGGTCCATTTTATAATCATATCTTTTTTTACTGTTCAATACAATATTAAAAATAACCAAGAAAAATATTACAGTCATGCAAAAAATGTATATACTAGTATTTTCGCGAAATGTTTTCAGGTATAAAGCTAAAATTTAGTACAGTGTAATGTGAAAATACATAGATTCGAATCAAGTTTCATTAGATAAGATTATTTAAGATTTACAATTTATACTCACAGGAAACGCTTTCAGATATAAAGCTAAAATTTAGTGCATTAAAATGCAAAAATACATAGTTGTGTACCAAGTTTCAGCTTATTAAATAAAACCATTCTATATTGACAATTCATATTCTCGGAAAAGATTTTCAGATATATAGCTAAAATTTGGTGCATTGTAACAGAGTTGCGTACCAATTTTCAGTTCATTAACTAAAATCATTCAAGATTGGCATTTTATAATTTCAGGAAACGTCTTCAGGTATAAGATTAAAATTTGGTGAATTGTAATTTGAAAATACATATTTGAGTACTAATTTTCAGCTCATTAACTAAAACCTTTCAAGATTGGCATTTTGTACTTTCAGGAAACGTTTTCAGGTAAAAGATTAAAAATTGGTGAATTGTAATGCGAAAATACATATTTGAGTACCAATTTTCAGCTCATTAACTAAAACCTTTCAAGATTGGCATTTTGTACTTTCAGGAAACGTTTTCAGGTAAAAGATTAAAAATTGGTGAATTGTAATGCGAAAATACATATTTGCGTACCAATTTTCAGCTCACTAACTAAAATCATTCAAGATTGACAATTTGTACTTCCAGGAAACGTTCACAGGAATAAGATAAAAGTTTGGCGCATTGTAATGTGAAAATACATATTTGCGTATCAATTTTCAGCTCATTAGGTATAACTAAAACCATTTATTCCAAATGAAAATAATTTGTATCTTATATAGGTATCAATAATTTTTTTTACTTAATTGATATTTTTTCATCAGAATAAAATGAATAAATTCGAAATATTCGAGAAAACATTTTTTTGCACACTAATTCAACAACATGTCTCAACTAGTCCATTCGTGTCTCGACTCGTTTGAAATGTAGTCTCGAGTATTCATCATTTAAAATCAATTAAATATTTATAATTGGAAATAAGCAAAAAGAGCAATTCTAGAGCAATCGAGTACTGATACTATCTAATGGTTGACATTCACACTAAAAAAGAAAAAAATTCACACAAGCAAATGAATGCCAAACATTTGACTTCGAAAATATCAAAATTCTGCATTATGAAAATAATCTATGGAATAGACAGATTTGGAATCTATGTATATTCTTATAAATAATACAGTTAATTTTAATAGAAATTTTAATTGTATAATTTTATCATATAAAAACGTACTAATTAGTGATTGATTTAACCTACATGATTAATGAATAATTAATTATATATTATACATATATGTACCATATGTATACCTATTATTTTAATGACCTAACAACTGATGATTATCTTATATTTAATTAACATTTCAAGTCTCTCGCATTTTGCATTTGACTTAGAGTGAAAGCTTTTTGTAAATATCATTATATCTTTTTTATAAATATCCTGTATGTATGGATGTCTGTCTCTATGTTTCCGCGAAAAGTTGCTCACGATTCACGTAAAAACGGTTGAAGGGATTATTATGAAATTTCATATTTGTATCAGACGTCTTCTAACTTACGTTTTTAGCTATATAACGTTTTGATATTTTGACCCCAAAAGGGGGTTGGGGGGGGGGGGGGCGCACGAATGAAAATTATCAAATAACTCCTAAACTATTAACTCTACGGCAAATTTTATGATGAGCAAAGTTGTAGGGGATGTGATTGCTGACAACTTTTGTTAAAAAAAATTCCTCAAAAACCCACCCAATGGGAGGGGGGGGGTGAAAAATATGTAAATTCTTGCCCTTGGAGCAAACTCAACCAAATTTTGTATACATAATCTGTGGGCCTCTAGAGAGCTAGAAATGCAAAAAATAGGTGCGGAGGGCAGGTGCGGGGGGGGGGGGGGGTGTCCAGGGTGCTGGGCGGGGGTGGGGGTGGTGCAGGGTTGGTGGAGTGGAGGGTTCAGGTGAGGGTCCAGTGGCGTAGTGGAGTAGTACGGGGGTGGGGGTCCGAGGTGGGTGGGATGCAGGATGGAGTATTGAGGTGGTGGTGTGGGGGAGGGGGTTGGGCACTGGTACATGGTGCGGGGTGGGTTTCGGGGTGTGTGGTGGGTGGGAGTGGGGTGTGAGGTTGGGGGTCCGAGGTGGGTGGGGTGTGGGATGGAGTTTTGGGGTGGCGGTGTGGGGCGGGGGTTGGGCACGGGTGCATGGTGCGGGGGGTAGGTGTGCTGGGTGGAAGTGGAGTGTGAGGGTGGGGTTCGTGGGTTGGGGGTACAGGAGGTGTGCCCCTGGCTAGCAAGAGGGCCGCCGAAGGCGGGCCTTGCAACTAGTATCCTATATATTTCTTGTACACATTGTTTATATTATTCTTTGATGAGTTGGTATCAATCAATTTTTATAAATATTGACAAATTCCTGGTGAGTAGATGATCCAACACTCTTTCTCGGTTAAATTAGAAAAGTGCCGGACCACTTCATTCGCCAATACGTATATTCCCATGACTTGAAGGAATTGAAATTCTCTCCCAGCCTCCATCTTTCCCAGCACTTATAATCTTCAAACCTTCAAAACCCGAGTGCATAAACACCTACGTCTCGACCCCCTCACTTAATCAACTTTTCCTTCTCTTCGGTAATGCAAGGGTCTTTCGAGATCCACAGGGGCTGCTTCTTTACTAGTGCGGCCCTTTTTGCATTCGATTGCATTAAAAAAATGACTGTACTATAATTAATTGATTGTAACATTTAGGGAAAGCGGTGTTGGTTTATAGTGAAACATATTAAACCAAAGAGTTTTTTAAGGTTGTAGTGGTGTTTCACAATAAAATAAAAATAAAAAAATTTAAAAAAAATTTTAAATAAAATTTTTTGAGTTTTATTAAATACCTACTCTATATACTAGTATATTTCTGGTTTTTAGCCCATCATCAGGAGTTTGTACAAAAGTTTTGTATGATGATGGGTCAAAAACTCGAAATATATATAGGTAAAAGTAGGTCGAGGGGTCAACCGAGACCTAAAATTGTGTACACCTAATCCCACTTCCACTTTCATTTCCAAGTAGAAGACAATAGATTATCTAATGAATTCCAAAGTAATTCCAAATAATTCCAAAGACGGTGTACACCTAATTCCAATCGCGGTTCACCCCTCGAAGTAGGTATTCAATAAAACTCAAAAAATTTTATTAAAAGTGAGTTCATAAAACTGACTTTTCGGAGGATATTCCCTCCTTCTGCAGGGTTTTGAAAAGTCAGTGAAGGAAATCCAATGCGACAGGATATAGAGGAGAATGTTGCATTGGATTTCCTTTACTGACTTTTCAAAATCCTGAAGAAGGAGAGAATAACCTCCGAAGCGTCGGTTTTATGAATAAAAAGATAGCATAAATTATCTTCTTCTTTTTTGGACTGCCTCATCAGGTATCCACTCAATTTCACTTATCAGTCCGTCTCCAAAAATTACTTCAATTTTATTAAAAGTTTTTTTTAAATTTAATTTTATTTGTGAAACACCACTACAACCCTTTAAAACTCCTTTAATTGATTGTAGTTACTTGAACGAGACTAATCTCATGTGTTTTTTTATTATTATTATTGGTATTAGCTCCTAAGATGGCTATAACTAATAGCCGAAACGTCAGAGGAAATGTTTAGATAAAAGAAATATTAAAAGCTGGATGACTATTAAACTCTTGTTTAATATAATAAAATCACAGCTATAAAATTTGCTGAAATATACAAAAGAAACGGTTCTCTTAGGATCATCAATAAATTTTAAGATCATAAAGGATAAAGACAAAAAATTGGTAAAGGCGTGTCTAAGATACTGTACTGTTGCAATATTTGCACCAGGCTGATTTGAAGTCAGCGCCGCCTGGTAGTGTAGGGTATGCATTCAAATAGAACTGTAAAATTGCAGGTTGCATCTCCAGGCGATGATTATTATTAAAACGCTTCTTTCTCCGGTAAAATTTTCGAAAATTTTAGTATGATATATTTTTCGAATCCTCTTCATGGTTTTATGTGAATCCACACCTTATGATTGTTGATTGAAAACTATGTATTGCGTGTCCCTTCAGACTAAAAATGATTCGGAAAAATTAAAAAAAATCTTAAAAGCAAATGTCATTTGTTAGAACGTTATAATTATTTTTTTAATGCCTGCAATGTATAGTAGAATATTTATTCTTCCAATAATAAACTAGAATCAATTGCTAATTTAGATTTTATGTCAAATCCTCCAAAACTTCACAATCACTGATCAAATGCAATGCAATGTTATTAAAATTTAAATTGATTCCCTCATGTCTTCAGAAATGGTAACCATTTTTGGGATAATTTTAAATAATTAATCACTACGGATAAAGCCTTGCAATAACCTGATAATTTATTTATTTATTCTTTGCCTTTTATGGTTCATATTACATATTTACAAAAAATGAATTATTACTATACATATTTATGTGTATAGATGTTGCAGTAAAACCCCGTTTTTTAGTAAGAAAGGGTTCTTCCTAGTTAAAACGCGTTTCACTGAATTTCTTTGTGGCAACTTGAGTTTACTAATGTTGGTTGAGTTTGCTTCAAAAGTCTAGAATCTTCATTATTGATTTTCCGCCTCATTTCGGGTGTTTATTTTCAAAAAATTTTAAACGAAAATGTCAAATTAGAAGCAAAGTTGTAGTGCAGTAGTTCTAACCTTTTTAGGCTACGACCCACATTTTGAGAAATATGTTCATGTCCCGACCCAAAAAAAGCCAAATCTTTACATTACCTTTTTTTAAATTCATACTTGAGAAGTTTTCTACAATTTTACAACGGTGACCTTGTAAATGTAGTAAAATATTTAAATATTTTTTAACTACTCTGCGCGACCCAAAGAATATGCTTCGCGACCCATAAGCTCAACCACTGTTGAGAGAATGTAATTTTTGATATTTTTGTTTAAAATTTTTTGAAAATAAACACCCAAAATGAGGCGGAAGATCAACAATGAAGATTCTAGACCTTTGAACCAAACTCAACCAACATCAGTAAACTCTAGTTGCCACAAAGGTATTCAGTGAAACGGGTTATAACTAGTAAGAACCCGTTCTATAATAGGCAATTGAATTGGGATGAACAACAACCTTTTAGATGATTGAGAATATGTCCTTAGGGAGAGACCAGTCGGAATTTTAAACATTTCTATGTCAGGATAAACATTCCATACACCTATAAATACCTGTTGCATTATTTTCTTTATCCTAAGCTCAACCATAGAGCATTCTAGAATCGTATTATAATTATATAATTTAGTAAACGAGTTTTTACTGCAACATATACATATATATGGATCTACATACCTAATACATGTAGCTTCGAAGCTATATTAGGGCGCTACATAGTAACTATTTTGTTTACTTTTCTGTATAATTATATAAAACCCTGATTATGACTTTCACTTAAAATAATGTAAGTTAAAGTGTTGTATTTCTCTCTCGAGGTCTTTTACTAAAAATTGTAAAAGTCACTTTGACTTTGTCAGTTCTAGATGATAGTAATCCATAGCCTTAAAAGATAAAAATTGAAATTGAGTTCCCTAGTGCCCAAAAATTCATCGATTTATTTTATTTGTTCGTGCTTGAGAATATGTAGGTTTGGGTTCAAATTAGTCCGCCAAAATTAACCCTTTACAAAGAGAAACAAAGAGGTTGTCCTCTGCTTGATGCAAATAAACATACACACATATATATCGAGATGATAGTTAGAAATATATAAGTTCAAATATTATTTCCATTCAATATTTGACAAAAATTCCCTACAGTTGATTCGTGATTGAATCAAATGTAGAAAACATTCGGTTTATCTGTATATATAATATTATTTATTTGTTTGAGACTATAGTTTCGAAGACTTGGTCTTCATCATCAGTCTTTTTGATTATAAATGTTTTTCATGGAGTCAATATCGTATGGATATTGAAAATTTGGTGTTCCTTCTTCACTGGTGGTCAGCTTAGAAGTTTTAAGCTGACCACCAGTGAAGAAGGAACACCAAATTTTCAATATTACAATATATAAAATAATTTGATGTTCCTTCTTCACTGGTGGTCAGCTTAGAAGTTCTAACCTTTCTAAGCTGACCACCAGTGAAGAAGGAACACCAAATTTTCAATATCCATACGATATTGACTCCATGAAAAACATTTATTATTAAAAAAAGACTGATGATGAAGACTAGTCTTCGAAGCTATAGTCTCAAACAAATAAATAATATATATACAGATATATCATCTCGATATATATGTGTGTATGTTTATTTGCATCAAGCAGAGGACAGCCTCTTTGTTTCTCTTTGTGAATCAACAACTCTGCTACTTTCGGCAAAACAAAAACTTTTCAATTAACCCTTTACTTTTTTTAATTCCAGTGTATAAATTGATTTCAAAGAAGGGGGAGGTTATTTTTCTAAATTTCAGTAACTAAAGTGTAACTTTTTTCTGTCGATAAAAAAACTTATCGGACAAATGGGAGGGATATAAAGAAAAATAAAATATTACTTTCATTTTTCAAGAGAATAGAAAAATTTTTTTTTTCGTTTTTTTACATTTATTTAATATGATTTTGAACTGAAATAAAAAATTCAAGGAAATGCAACAAAATGATTAAGTTTCATTTTTAATATATTAGCCGGAATCAGGGCGTTCAATTAATTCGCCGAGACTTGGCACCAACATCATTACCATCATGGAGTTGTAATTAACAAAGCTAATCATATTAGAAAAAGAGAAAGTATAATAGAAAAGAAGCCTCCTTTTTAAAAAAAATCTATTATTATTTTTTACATATTTAAACGTTTTACTTCTTAAAAAATAAAATCATTTTTATTTACAGTAAGTAGTATCTTTAAATGTTGAAAATAAAAAATAATTTTTAAGAAAAAAATAAAAACCGACTTCAAAAATTAAATGCAACAAATAAAATACACTAAAAGGTATAAAATAATTATTATCTTATTTAGTTACAACTAAACGACGAAATATTAACATGAAATTACTTTTTGAAGTCGGTGCCAAACAAACTATACCTATAAGCGAGCGTACCCGCCAAACGTACTAAGTAAGATCCGTCGAGTGCGATTCATAAAAGGTATATGTTTGGCACCAACTTCAAAAAAGTAATTTCATGTTAATATTTCGTCGTTTAGTTGTAACTAAATAAGATAATAATTATTTTATACCTTTTAGTGTATTTTTTATTTGTTGCATTTAATTTTTGAAGTCGGTTTTTATTTTTTTCTTAAAAATTATTTTTATTTTTCTTCTTTAGTGATGTTATTAATAGTGATCATATCATCAGAACTTGACCAAATTAATATGACACCATCCCTAAGACACTCCTTTCGATAAAAAGAACCATCGAAATCGGTTCATAAACAAAGAGGTTAGGTCATAAACAAACCTAATAAAAAAGGTCTAATACCTATGGAAAAAAATCGAAAAAAAACGGGACCAATCGGAAGCTAGACTGGACCCAATGCAAAAAAAATTTTCAAAATCGGTTGACAATTGGCGGAGATATGAGGTAACATAGGCACAAAAAAAAAAAAAAAATTCAGTCGAATAGAGAACCTCCTCCTTTTTTGAAGTCGGTTAAAAAGAATTCCGAGGAACAATCTTGGAGTTCCATTTAAAAGAAAATCAAGAGCAAAAAAATGAAATATAAAATACTCTATACACCTTAAGGGGGTTCGTGACTGTTTGTCATTTTTAACCGACTTCAAAAAAGGAGGAGGTTCTCTATTCGATTGAATTTTTTTTTTTTTTTTTTTTTTTTGTGCCTATGTTACCTCATATCTCCACCAATTCTCAACCGATTTTGAAAATTTTTTTTGCATTGGGTCCAGTCTAGCTTCCGATTGGTCCCATTTTTTTTTCGTATTTTTTTCATAGGTATTAGACCTTTTTTATTAGGTTTGTTTAGACCTAACCTCCTTTGTTTATGAACCGATTTCGATGGTTCTTTTTTCATCCGAAAGGGGTGTCTTAGGGATGGTGTCATATTAATTTGGTCAAGTTCTGATGATATGATCTCTATTAATAACATCACTAAAAAGAGAAAAATAAAAATAATTTTTAAGAAAAAAATAAAAACCGACTTCAAAAAATTAAATGCAACAAATAAAATACACTAAAAGGTATAAAATAATTATTATCTTATTTAGTTACAACTAAACGACGAAATATTAACATGAAATTAGTTTTTGAAGTTGGTGCCAAACATATACCTTTTATGAATCGCACTCGACGGATCTTACTTAGTACGTTTGGAGGGTATGCTCGCTTATAGGTATAGTTAGTTTGGCACCGACTTCAAAAAGTAATTTCATGTTAATATTTCGTCGTTTAGTTGTAACTAAATAAGATAATAATTATTTTATACCTTTTAGTGTATTTTATTTGTTGCATTTAATTTTTTGAAGTCGGTTTTTATTTTTTTCTTAAAAATTATTTTTTTATAAGAAAATTCTCGAATTTTTACTATCGAATCATTGATGTATAAAATGTTTATGGCCAAAATTTGAAGTTGTCTGTCCCATTATCGAGAAATAAATGATTAAAAATTCTCCTGTTCACATGGAAGTAAATGGACCGAGCTTTTAAAAGGGCTATAACTTCTATACAAATTATACCATTTTCAACAAATTTATACAGATCAATAATTCAACTTTTATTAATCGAATGATATATTTTTCAATAGATTTGACAGTCTAGTTAATTAGTTATTAGTAAATGAAAAAATAAAAAGTTATTTTCAGCCAACAGAATATAACAAAAACACTAGTGTAGATTCCAACTCTATTTCTTGAAATCTTTTTTGTGTTAAATAAATGTTTTTATAATGAGAAAAAATTTATCTACAATTTTCTTTTATTAATATTATCAAAACAATAGATTTTTATATTGACCTCATTATTAACAATTTTTTTTATTAAAAAAATTAGTAGGCAGAAGTTGTCATTCTGCAGAAATACAAAAGATTTTTTCGAAGATCAAACATATAGATAAGCTGTCCCGAACCTCCTTTTTTTCAGCGAACAGATCGAGCAAGAAAAAGTTAAAACTTGACATCGAGATACAGTTTAATAACATATGCAGTATAAGATGTGTGCCATTTCAGCTGATAAGACAAGTTTATTTTTTGTGATTTTTTGCATTTTTACAATCTCAAGATCTTGAAGCTAGAAAGCTTCATTAGCCCTATTTTTGGAATTCATAAGATTTTGGTACTAGAACCACCTTTCTATCCCTTTCCGTTGTTGAGTTATCTGGAGTACCGGAATCTACCCTCATAGACATACATTCAGAATAAATCACCCTTGGAAATATTTTTTCTAAAAGTTTTAAACATGTCTAAGCAAAAACAAAAAAAAATCGAGTGAATTTAATAAATACTAGCCCACCGTCAGGAATGTTTCGCGTTTGTACGAGGAATGATCAACTTATTCGTGAAATAACTTAATTTACCATACAAAACAATATTTATTTCATTAATTTTTACAATGTCCCTTCAAAATAGTCCCCATCGGATATAATGAACTTATGCCACCATTTATTCAAGCCTACAAAACATCCCCGAAACAAAGAATTTGGTATAGGTTTCTAACTTCAAATTCGGACTTTTCTATATCAAATTCAGGATTTTATAAATCAAGTGCGGACTTTTCCATATCAAATTCAGGATATTAAAAGTCAAATTCAAGATGTTTCAAATCAAATTCAGAATTTACTAATAAACAGTTGAAAAAATAGAAAAAGTTTTAATTTAATTTAACTCTCAGGAAAAGTTTTCAGGTAAAAAGATAAAATTTAATATGTAAAATATGCATGGTTTTATAGATATTCTGAATTTGATTTGAAAAAGTCTGATTTTGATTTTTTAAATTCTGAATTTGGTTTAAAACATCCTTTTATTTTCTTTTTAAAATCCTGAATTTGATATGTAAAAGTCCGCACTTGATTTTTAAAATCCCGAATTTGATATGAAAAAGTCCGAATTGGAAGTTAAAAACCTATATATCGTTCAGCTTCTCCAGCGCTTTTGTTTTTAATTCTTCAATAATCGTAAAACGTTTTCCTTTCATTGTTTTTCAACTTAGTGAAGAGAAAACAACATAAAAAAAAATCGCTCGTGAATAGTATAGTTTTTTTTTCTTATTTTGGTTTTTTTTTTAAAGTTTTTTGTTATATTTTGTGTTTGTTGAGTTGATAAATTCGGTTATAAGTGTTTTGAACTAAAAAAATAGCCTTCCGGGGCTGCTTATGAACTTTCAGGGGGACCGGGCCCCTCCGGGCGGCCAGGCAGAGGACATGGACTTAACAAAAACAATTGTTTCTGCCTTGGTTGTCCTCAACGATTCTAATGAGAAGATGGATGTGGAAAATTTCAATCTAAAAAGAAAAAAAGAAGATGATGAAGATGAAGATTTTGTTAATAAACAAAAAATCTCTAGTCTCCATGTAAACAATCAACCTTTAGTAATTGATCCTTCTCTCTCTCAAGATAGTGTTCAATCTGGTGAGTGCTCAACCTCTATTTCGAATAAACTGATACCTTCGCCATATCAGCTTCAATGTAAGGAAAATATTTACGACTGTTCTGATAATGGTCCTTTCGTCCTTTATGTGGAAACCATAGACCCGAATGAGAAAGTCCATCCCATGGCAGTGGGAAAGTTGGTTAGAGATCTTTGTTTCTCTATTTATAAAAATGTTAATTCTATTCTCAAAATAGATAAAAGGCGTATAAAAATAACATTGGATAACTATAATAGTGCAAATGCTTTGAAAAACGAGCAATTTTGGGAAACAAAAAAATTGATTTGTTTTATTCCAAGGTTCATGTTATTTAGACAAGGGCTTATCAGAGACATTGATTATTCTATAACGGAGGATGATATTTTAGGCTACGCTGTATCAGATGTAGAAATTGCAAAAGTTAGAAGACTGAATTCGTTTAGAAATGGTCAAAAATCGTTATCTTCCCTAGTATGTTTGACTTTTAAAGGACAAACTCTTCCAAATGAAGTGAAGATTTTAGGAGTTGTTTGTAAGGTGGAGCCTTTCATTCAAAAGGTAACACAATGCTACAAATGTATGAAATTTGGGCATATGAGCGGACGCTGTTTGTTCGCTGCTAGGTGTAGAAAGTGTGGGCAAGGGGTTCATCAGGGGGAGTGTAAGGCTAAAAGTTGTTGTATTCACTGCGCAGGAGAACATTGGTCGACGGATCCTAGTTGTCCCGAGTTGCTGGTCCAAAAAAAGATTAAGGAAATGATGGCTTTGTGTAATATTTCGTTTTTGGAAGCAAAAAATAATTTAAAGAATAACTCAAATTATGCAAATAAGGTGGGTCAAGAGATGAATGCTCGAATAAATGTTTCTTCGAAGTTGGAATTTCCAAGTTTGGTTCCATCACCTAATCGATTATCCACGTTAACCCCCTCAATGGCTTATCGGGAGAAAACTCTTTCTTCAAATTCTAGTAAAACTAGCAATATTATAAGAGTACCCAAAAAAACTAAACCTAAGATTGACAAACCGGTCCCTAATTTCAAAATACTTCAAAATGTATCAAATCAAATTAGTGGTCCTTCTTCACCTGTTTATCAAAATTCCATCAATGAAGAAAATATTAAGGAAAAAGAATCTGATTTAGGGCATAGTGTAAGAGAGGACAAAGAATATATAAAAAATTTATTGAAATCATCCTTTAAACTCCTGTTTTCGAAAATGCATCCAAATTCTAGCAGCACTGACTCTTTTCAGGATTATTCAAATATAGTTGATGAAATCATTAATTTTACCGTTCAAAATTAATGTACGAATATTATTTTAAATCTATTTAAAATAAGTAAATTCTATTTTAGGTAATTTAGGTATTATTCTTATAATGATGTTAAAATTAATTAAAAATGGATCGAAATTTGTCTATCCTACAATGGAATTCCCGTTCTATTAATGCTAATAAAGGAAGTTTTGAAGTTGCTCTCTCAGACCTCAAAATAGATGTTGCGACAATTAATGAAACATGGCTAAAACCAAACTTTAATTTTACAATTGCAAATTACTTTACTGTTAGAGCTGATCGTTTCGATGGCAAAGGTGGAGTCATGATTTTAATTAAAAACAATATAAATTATCAGGTTATTCCATTAGTTTCACCTTCTTTTCATATTCAAGTTTGTGGTGTAAGAATAAGATTGTCTGAATCCTCTCACTTGTCCATCGTAACATGTTATTGCAGCCCTAAAAGTTATTTAACCAGTAATGAGTGGTTATCGATTCTTGATAATGTTTCTACACCATTCCTTTTCTTGGGAGATTTTAATGCGCATTCTCAATTATGGGGTTGTCACTTTCAAGATGTCCAGGGAGCTAATTTAGCAAATCTCATTGATGATCTTAATCTCACTATTCTTAATGATGGCACAGAAACTAGACTTACTCATGGTAATAATAATCCGTCGATTGTTGATTTATCTTTAGTTTCAGCCTCTCTTTCTTCTCGTTTTAATTATGAAGTCCTAGAAGACTCCCTCGGCTCAGATCATTTTCCAATTTTAATTACTCATAACTTTCCTGGAGGTAACACTCCACTAAATTTTAATCCTAGATTTAAAACAGAAAATGCCGATTGGATACTTTTTAAACAAATAATTCAGACTAAATTTAATAGTGCTCCCTTTCAACATTCTTCTTTGTTAAAATATAAATTTTTAGAATCCTCCATTATTGAAGCCGCTAATGTCTCGATCCCTCAAACAAAATTATCCACTAAATCCTTTCCTAAATGTTGGTGGAACCTTGAATGTCAAGAAATTATACAACAGCGAAAGAGAGCCCATAAAAAATATAAATTGAATCCGATTTTAAATAACTTTATAGAGCTAAAACGCCTTCAAGCGAAAGCAAAATTTATAATTAAAACAGCAAAACGTGAAACTTGGAATAAGTTTTGTTCATCTATAAATCCAAATGTCAGCTCAAAGGATATTTGGAATAAAATTAGAAGAATTAATGGCTCATTTATACAGAATAAATCAGTAATTTCTCCTGAAGTAATTAATAATTTTTTAGACAAACTTGCACCTCCAAATGCTCCTCAATTTCCTATTATCCAGATTCCCATAAATAATTCTCCAGATGTCTTAGCTGATCCCTTTTCATTTAATGAATTCGATAGAGCAATCATTTCATCCAAAGATTCATCCCCTGGCTTGGATAGAATTACATATTCTATGATTAAAAACATTCCAATTATTGCTCAAGAGTACCTTTTAGACATATACAATGATTTAAGACATAATCATGAGATACCTCCATCTTGGAAAATTCAAATTATTATTCCCATTTTAAAACCTGGTAAATCCCCAGAATATGCGAATTCATTTCGTCCAATAGCTCTATCCTCTTGCTTATTAAAAATCTTCGAAAAAATGATTAAATTCCGTTTAGAATCTTTTTTAGAAAATAATTACAAAATACACATGTCTTCATTTGGATTTCGATCCAATGCTTCAACAATGGATAATTTATCAATTTTAATTAATAATATCTTAGAAGGATTTGCTTATAAAAAGGTAACATCGGCACTTTTTATAGACATAGAAGGGGCCTATGATAATGTCAATCTGCATAAGTTATATCAAAAATTGATCGAATTGGGAGTAGGTTCTTCTACCTCTTTGCTAATTTTTAATTTGCTATTTGAAAGAACGATTCAGGTCAAATCTTCTACTTACACTTTTTCTAGACTTCTTACTAATGGTGTACCTCAAGGGTCTGTGTTAAGCCCGTTATTATTTATATGCTACACTTACGACATATTCGAGGCTGTATCCGGGGAATTCAAATTGTTACAATATGCAGATGATTTCGTAATCTATTATTCTTCTACTGACTGCACACATACTATTGATGTGTTATCCTCTGCACTCTTCCTTTTAACAAATTATTTGAATAATAATAATTTAAGAATATCGCCGTCTAAATCTTCCCTGTGTATATTTTCTAGAAAACGTTCGTCTTTTCCAATATTGGTTAATTTAAGTGGATATGAGTTTGAAGTTAAAAGCGAAATAAGGTATCTCGGAATAATTTTGGATTTCAAATTAAGATGGTCTCCACATATTAACTATCTAATAGAAAAATGTTCTCCCTTTCTAAACTTACTTCGCGTTCTGTCAAATTATAAATGGGGTGGACACCCCCAATCTCTTCTTACTATTTATAAAGCATTAATCAGATCTCGACTCGAGTATGGTAATTATCTCTTTGGGAATGCATCATTTACAAAATTACAGCTATTAGATAGAATACAATATAGCGCTCTTCGAATATGCCTGGGATATTTAAGATCTTCTCCGACGAACGCAATTTTGATGGAGGCAAATGATCCCCCTTTAAGTCTAAGAAGAGAATTCATGGCAGCAAAATTCTTCACAAAACGTAAATCTAAATTCTTTCATCCTTCCATTGAGGCTATTAGTAGTCTCGAATTTGCATGCATTGAAACTTCTTATTATAATAACTCAAAAATACCTTGTTTAGTGCAAGTTTCTCTTAAATTTAATAACCTAAATATTCCTTTAAAAAAATTTTCTGTATATCCGATTCATCTTATCGACCTGGACATTTTAAACACCCCTTTGTATATTAGACTTTCAGAACCTCATATCAGACCTAATGAACATTATGAAAACATAATATATACTGATGGGTCTAAATCAACGAGTGGAGTTGGCTGCGCTTTCATAAATACCTCAAATAATTTCTTTCATCTTTTCAAACTTCATTCTGCTTGCTCAATTTTTAGTGCAGAGTTAGTAGCAATCAGAGAGGCCTTAAATTATACTAAAATTAACAACCATAAATCTACAATAATCATTTCAGACTCAAAATCCGCACTCACTGCTATTCAATTCAGCAAATATAATAGAAAAATAAACTTAATTTTATTCCAAATAATTTCTATTGTAAAATATATATATCTTCAGCAACATATAGTAAGATTTTCTTGGATCAAAGGGCATTCAGGAAATATACATAATAATCTAGTAGATTACTTAGCTAAAAGAGCTGTTAGAGCTGGAGTCCCTTTGGAAGAAGGACTTTCTTCACAGGATGTCATGAATATTTTTAAACAGGGTCTTTTTCATAGTTGGAAAAACATTTGGAGTGAAACCTCACGCTTTAAAGGCCTATCTCTGTATAATCTGAAGCCCTCTCCTGGTCCACCTTGGTTCCTTTCTAATCCATCATCAACCAGAAAAGAAATAACAATATTAAATCGTATCAGGATAAACCATACCCTCTCTAATTCCCATCTCTATAGACTATCTCTATCCCCGTCCCCGTTTTGCACATGCTCTCTTACTCCCGCTACGCCCGCTCATTTAATTTTGCATTGTCCATTTTATACAATTCGGAGATGTGAATTGATGAAGAAAATTATTCCCCACTTTAGAGACCCTCCTACTTTTAGAGCATTAATTGATTGTCCCACTGAAAATTTATTAAGATCATTGGTTGAATTTATAGATAGTTGTAATTTGCATTTTTAAATATATGGTGTTTTTTTTTTTTTTTTTTTAATTAGTTAATGGTTTTGTAATAATTTTATGAGTTATATTTTATATTAATTTTATGTTTGTTTTCTTTTGTTTTTTGTAATTTGATATATATATATGTATATGTATATTTATTAATGTAATTTCTTTTCTATGTATTGTATTATGTATTGTATTATGTATTTATTGTTATATGTATTTTCTATGTTTGTATTATTCAATGTATTGGTATGACCTAGTAGTCAAATCCAAATAAAAAAAAAAAAAAAAAAAAAAAAAAAACTTAGTGAAGAGAAAAAAGTCCCATGGGGCTAAATCTGGTGAATAGGTTGGTTGCGGTGTCATTAGGGGGCTATTTTCCCGAATAAGCAATGAAGATGGGCTGGTGCGTTTCCATGGTTCAATTTACAAGAAGTGTCCATCCATAAATCTGGCAGTTTTTTACGAATTGCTTCATGTATCCGACGCAACAAGCTCAAATAGTATTCTTCATTAACTGTAGCACTTTGTGGTAAATTCATGGTACACAATACTAAGATAAAAAAAGATTGAGAAGAACTTTTTGACCACAATTCGTATACTGAGTATCAATAAATTAATAGCATATTTTACATTTAAATGATCTCAATGAAGGAAGTGAACAGTGAACAAAAGGGAAATTTTTTAATTCTTTTGATAAATTCAAAAAATGAAAATATTCATTTCGATTGAGAATATTCAATTTTTTAATGATTAAAAAACCACTATTAAATTCATTTCTGTTTCACTTAATTAACATACGAATAGAAGAATTGAAAGAAAAGATTAGATTAATTATCAATAAGAGAAAATAGAATTTATTACTAAGCTCAGTTGAAAAGCTTTTCATAACGACCTAGAACGTTCATTAGGGAACTTCTAAGAGTTTCCAACAAGATATGATTTTGGTAAAATTACGAAAATTAGAATAATTTAATAATAGCTTCGTTCGTGGCACATGTCCAGTACAGGTGCACTGAGGATTTGATAATTAGTGATAAAAAATTACATGTTCAGAGTAAAAATTCTTACGTTCGTGTTTTGATTCGGATATGTTCCGAATAGATTCTAGAATAGGTTTACACGGGCCACATTTGAAGAAAAAAATTGTCTCAGGCCGCGGATAAAATGTTATAATTCTATTGATATTTGTTATTCAAAAAAGATAGTTAATAGCTAATTTAGAAATAAGAACTTTATTATTTTTTTAGCTCATAGTGAGCTTCTAATTTTAATTTTCGTAAATTTTATACTTGAAAATAGATTTTCGTATATGGAAATACATACCTACATACTTAAAAAAGTGATATTATGTATTAGTATTTGTTTATATTTTTCCCTGTCTAGATAATTAATATAAAATTCTAATAAAGAGACAATATTCAATTGTTGTTTTAGAACATTCATTCAGAAAGTTTGGAAGTAGAAAATTTATTTCTAATGAAAATAGAGTCGGAAATAGACCAAAATGATGATTATTTTTTCGGAAATCTTGAAATCTAGTTCCAGATTCAAAAATTTAAAATTAGCTATTTTATTTTTTGAAAACTTCTTTCTTAATTAATAAATTGGCGAGGGAGGGGGGGGGGTAAGATTCTTTCTTTCATTAGAATCCGATCGAGGAAAATAAATAAAAAGGGCGTGGATAGAATTATCAAACTTCTTCCTTTACAGCGAAGAAAATGCAAGGATGTGAAATATACAAGTCAAGACCTGTTCAGACTATTAAAGATTTAATTTTTAATTTCTGTTATTCTAGGAAGTACCTTTTGCTCTTGGATCTAAATTATACTAGTTATAGAGAGAGGAAATATTTTATTGAACATCAATAAAATTCAGACAATAATGGGGAAAAAAATACTTGTTCTAACTGGCGAACGTACTGGATCGTGAAAAAGTTTTACTTTTTTCTTTATTTTTCTCATTCAATAGAAAAATTAAATTCATAAAAAGAAATTGTCTTAGAAAGTTTTTACTTTAGCAAAATTTTGATATTTTCAATGCGGAGAACTGTTTAGATTTTGGTCTGTCTAAGCCGGCGTTTCTCAACCTGTGTGCCTCGAGCGTTTTTGACAAATAATTAAAATTGCATGGGTTTTGTAGCTTTGAAATAGTATTTGTAATTACTTCATTTTTTTTTGTATCATACAACTTTTTATATTTTAGGTGTGCCGCAAATGATTCCAGATATTTTTAGTGTGCCGTCAACCAAAAAAAGTTGAGAAACACTGACATAGGCTATCTTTTAAAACTTTCTTAAGTTCTTCACCGGTTTGCTTCAAATAATTCCAAATCTCGGTTAATCGGGGCGCGGATAATCAGAGTTCTACTTTAATATATTTTATAATTTCATAAAGAATAATATACTCATTTTAACGACAATCACTATTGTTTAGTACTTCTCACTCCTAAATATTTATCTCTATATCTATTTACCTATTCGTTTTAGTTTTTACTTTTTTCACAAGGCTCGACAGTTTGGCACAAGTCTAGTGAATTTTCTCAACTATTTTTAAATTATTCATTTATTTATTATTTATTGATTCCTTAGGTACATACATTATGGTACATTAAACGTTTATATTTATAATTACAGATAATTAATTATTCACTTTAGGCCAATATATTCACATTTTTTCATTTTATTCTCCATTAAAGCTAACATCTACTCTCCATGCATCTCTTGTTATTCGCTTTGGTGTTTTTTTCTTCGTGTTTCAGTAACCAAAAGTACGATTCTCGAGAGGCTTGGGAGATGACCTGAGTATTGAATTCACCTACTCTAATTAGTATTTGTATATTTCTCAATAGAATGTCATGAAGTTAAAAACTATGTTATACATTAGTAGGTATTATATAGAAAGAATACCTTTTAAATAAAACATTTCCTCTCTCATATTTTTAGTATAACTCCCACCACAAGTACGAATTTTGTATATTAGTATAAGTATGGATATAAGAAGGCATGCGAATCACACTCATACAGGAGAATTCAGAGACAATGTGAGGCCTGGGACAACTAATATTTTTGAGGATCTACAAAATTCAAAATAAAACTCTGAACAAGAAAATAAGAACAATTTTATTTTATATTTATTAAATTATAACAATTATTTATTTCAACATTAACAAATTCACTTATTACGAGAGGCCAGTAAAATTGTTGCAGTTGCACCTCTAATCCCCCCCTCCCCCTTCAGATAGGCTCTGCACATACCAAGTGACCATAAAGAAACAATGTGGGGCCTAGTGATTTAGCTTGATTTTGTTCGAATTGTGAAGTTTTATTCCATTTTGTACATATGATTTACAATTTTAAATGCCAATTGTTCATCTCATTAAAGTTCCATAAAATAAATAAATTAATATTTTCGAAAGTGAATTAACCAATTATTACACTATTCAACAAAAATTTGTCCCCATAAACCTAACAATGGATTCCAGTAGAGTTTTATTCAATTTCCTGATTTTTTACAACATGTCAGAGTTTTGAGATATTATCGGTCAAAACGACGAAAAATGCCATTTTGACATATTTTCGAGCCCCTTTAGATATTAAACAGAAATATTTTAAATCAAAATATTTTAAATTGAAAGTTTTGCCGAGAGTAGCAGAATTTTTATATATTGAAGGAGACAATAAAAGATTGTGTCTTCTGCTGGAATTATAAATTTTATTTATTTATAACGAGACTATAGTTTCGAGGTGTATAATTTCTTAACCTAACCACATGAAAGATGTTAAGCTTTCATTCATAAAATTAATTCCTGTGAATCCATTGTAATAGACTGATGAAGAGGGCAAAGCCCTCGAAACTATAGTCTCGTTATAAATAAATAAAATTTATAATTCCAGCCAGAAGACACACTCTTTTATTGTTTCCTTCAAAATATTTTGTTGACGTAATAGAAAACAGATTCCTCATTGATTTTCAAATTACTACTTGTTTTTAGCTCAATTAGAACTCGAGTTATAACTAAAAAACTAAAAATACGTGATTATAAAGGATAATAAACATAGATAAAAACATAAGGTCTTAGTTTTTTAGTTATAACTCGAGTTATTGAGCCAAAAACAAGTGATAATTTGAAAATCAAAGAGGAAGCTGTTTTCTATTACGTGAACAAAATATTTTGATTTCAAATATTGCTGTTTAATATTTAATGGGACTCGAAATTAGGTCTAAATGGCCTTTTTATTCATTTTGACAGCTAATATCTCAAAACTTTGACGTGTTGTAAAAATCGGGAAATTGAATGATAAATAATCAGCGAATAAATCTCTAGTGAAACCCATTGTTAGGTTTAAGAGGACACATTTTTGTCGAGCAGTGTTATCAACGAATTTCTGGGTTGAAATTTTTGACCCTCCCACCAAATTGGAGTGGATGACTTTAGGGTTTTTGAGTATTCTAGGCTTCCAAAGATTAAGTGAACAAATTTTAGTTCAAAGGCTTAGATAGAATTTACATTTTTGAGCTGTCCCTCCATTTTTGCATCACATTGTATTGTCATCGGAACTAAATATGTATGCAAAATTTCAGCTCGATCAGTTGATAAAAGTGAGTTAAAATTCGAATAAAAATTTTGAACCGGAAAAACACCATCCGAACTTTGCAAGAAAAATAATTGTAATTACAAAAGTATTAATAAACGAGCTTTTCGTGCGTGCCTTCTGCACGCCCTCGAAGCTCGGCCCTCCGGGCTGGTGCCCTGGCGGGCAGCGTCTCGGTCCAAAAATCTTATTCCTCTTAAAAAACCACACTCCAAATGTATACCCGTAAACTACAGAAAATACATCGTCTCTTAAAAGTTTCGCCTCTTTAATTTTTGAGTGGCCTGGGGGGGGGGGGGAGGAACAATTATCAATATATTTAATGTTTCTTAATTTAAAATGAATTGGAGTCTTTCATTTCAAAATTCGAGTCCAAATAAGAATTATATTTCAAATTTGCCTCGTTAATTAATATATATTTAATGTTTCTTAATTTAAAATCTATTGGTGATTTTTCATTTTCATTCGAGTTCAAATGAATACAATATTATCTCGACACAAAGTCCAAATCAAAAATATCTAGTTTTAGTAACAAAAATCAAAGTATAAATATTAATGTTACATTGGTCTAATGGCTAGAGCTCATGCCCTTAGTTCAAGAGTTCGTCGGTTCGATTTCTAGCCAAGAGGGTAATTTTTTTAGAGAAATTTCTCTAAGCGTTGTTACAAATATATATAGTATAAGACGTATGTTTCGTCATTTTATTTTTGACTTTCTCAGCGACTTATTTCTCAACTCAATTGTCCAATATCATTATGAGAAACATTCTTTTTCTTCTTTTTCCAATTTTTTTAGATAGAATATTTCACATAATTATCGGAAATTGATTTGAGAATTAAGTTGCTGAGAAAGTCACAAATAAAATGACGAAACGTGTACGTCTTATTTAATATAAAACTAATTAAATTATGGATATGATTAACCAAACGATTAATCAGAAAAATTTACTCTCTTTTGATTAGAGTATATTTCATGTATCTGTGATTTCAATTTCGATATAAAGTTTTTAATTTGACCGGGCCATATTCGATCTTGTTTGAAATTGATCGCCGGGACATCTAGTGGCGGAAAAAGGAAGCTAAGCGTTGTTACAAATTAATCTAGACAAATATATATAGTACAAGCTGCGTCAGGCGTGCCTCCGGCACGCCATCTGCACCTTGGCCCTCCGGGCAGGGTGGCCCTGGCGGGCAGCGTCTCGAGACGGCCAAAAGTTTGTTTGCAATATAATTTTGTTCAACTGTATTTTAATTAAATATACTCGTATTTTATTAATTAAAAATCAGCTTCAAGAAATAATCTAACACATTGCGAAAGCAAAATAAAAAATTCTGAGTGTGTCAAGCTTACGCACGACGGAAGTGAAAACTTCTAGTATTCCTCTCTCTCTTTTCATTTCATTCTCACTTTTTTCTCTCTTACGTTAGTTTGAAGATTATAGGTTAAATAATTCAACGACGAAGCATAGATTTACTCTTTCTAATATTTTCTTATACATGAATGAATTTTGATTTATGTACTGTTCCAAAAATTCTTTTTAATGTTACATACAGCATTTTCATTTGTTTGAATGTTCAATAATAATTTTAGTGTTGAATGTGCTGTTTTTCCTCCGTCTAATAAAGTGGCAGCAATTCCAGATGATGTCATTTGTGCCAATATGAGCGAAATTAAAAATGTTTCCCTGTTCCACCTGGTGCATCCAAAAAAAGAAACCATCTTCTTGAGCAGCGACTGCATGCATAATTTTATCATAAAGTAATTTTTGTTCTGGTAACAATTTTGGTTCATTTGCTTGAACATATGCATTTAAACCATCAACATTGTACGATTGTTCACGTTGCATATCGCGATTAAATAAATCACTTACTGGCCGATTAACTGATGGCATCCCTAATTTAATTAGTGGTTGATTCGAAATGATCATGCATAAATCTTCCAACTTAATCAAAGATTCATTATATATTTCTGGCGAGAAATTTATATCTGGATCTCCTCGAATTCTACGTAGAGCATGTAATACATCTTCACTCATTGAAGCCTTATATTTTCCCCATAATTTAGGCGGGTTAGTTGGAAAACACGTTGTCAATAAAATGGCAAACAAACATCGTATTTGATGTGGCGATGAACCGAGAGCAGCATGGGCAAGAGTTGTATCCCAATGCGAATCTTCTTCTAACAATCGTAATGCTAGGCATGCACCATGATTCGTTGTATGTAATGCACTGAGATACTGGGAAATGTATTTATAATAAGAAACATTGATTAAGATTTGGAATGTTTCTTTCCGACAGGCTCAGGTTAGCCAACTAATAACAATAAAATAATCACATTTAAAAATATTAATTTTTCTTTTTACTTAAGAGAGAATGGTGTATTTCTGTGAAACAGTTTAATTCTAAAGTTTAGGGAAAACAAAATATATCTATAATATAATCATAATACTTCTTCAAGGCCTTTGAGAACAATGAATTAATCCACACCCATTGTCTGCCTGGGTACAAAAGAAAAGATAAACCTTTTTTGAAACCCCAATTGGCATTCTACCTGAGAATAATTAATTTAATTATGTAAAATCGTGTGAAATCAAATCAAACCGATTTGGCCCAAAATTTAGATAAACCATCTGGAGCACTAAACAAACATATGGTGTGAATATGGTTTCGATACGTTCAGTGGTTTAGGCATGGGTCGATCACGCACATACATACTAAGGATTATATATATATATAAAATTAAATTTACAAATTATGTCTGTATTCAAAATAGATTTTATTATCTTAAAAAAAAAGTTTCTGAAATTTTGACCTGAAATTTTTTCTTTTGTTAAGAGGGGTTTCATTGTTTAAGACCTGACCTTTCAGGGCAGGGATAATGTATTGTTTGCTTGGCCCTTTTAGAGGCTCTATTTCTATAGATCTTATCTGTCAATCAATTAAATATAAAAATAAAAAATAAAATCAAACCGATTTGGCTCAAAATTTAGATAAACCATCCCCAGCACTAAGCAAACATATGGTGTGAATATGGTTTCGATACGTTCAGTGGTTTAGGCGTGGGTCGATCGCGTACATACACACTAAGGATTTTATATATATAGATAATAACTAAATAATCAATGATAAGCGCTAGTAGAAAATAGTGAAATAAACATAAATGCACTTTTACTGTTTCCCATTAAATTTCTAAAAAGAAAAAATATATATAACCTTTTTATGCTGACTTTCTTCTCTTTAAAAAAATAGCAAGCCTATGAAATATGAGTGTTTTGAAGATTGCTAAGAATATATTGGGCGCTTGGACCAAAATATAGTATGATCTGACAGAAATGAGAATAAAACTTAGACTGATGTATCGCTTAAAGAAAAGAAATTTAGAATATTTGCAAATAAAAGATCAGCTGCAAGACGAAGAATATCTCATGCTTTGATCTTAATGTCTCTTTTCAGAGCAGGGATATTGGCTCGTACTTTCTTGTGAGGATTGTCATTTTTAAATTTGTAGCTATCGGCCGTTTTTAAAAAAACTTCTCTTATTGCTTTTAACAATAAAACTATTCATTCAATACTAATAATATAATCCCATTATGTGAAAAAACAGGACAAGTTCGAAAAAGTAATGAAATCTAGGATGCAGCCAAGTTAAATTCGCCAAGAATAATTAAGTTGAGAAAATAGTACTTTCAATTAAAATGAATTTTTTCCATTTTGAATGACAATCTAAATTTATGAATTCCAAATTTTTAATTTAAATTATTTTCATGTATCTACGGCTAAGTCAATGCTCAAACTTGGCCTGCGGACGCTGTGCGCTTTGATAATTGTATTCGGAGTCTTGTGTAGGGATGTTAAGGAGGTGGGTTTACCGGAACCGGAGTCGGAATTGGAGATTTTTAAATTTGATTTATCGGAACCGGAGTCGAAGTCGAAGTATAAGAGAGATGTATTTAACTAACTGTTAAGGGCAGGCATAATGTAAATAATCTTATCTTATCTTATTATATTAAACGAGCAATTCTTATATATATATATATATATATATATATATATATATATATATATATATATATATATTATTAGTCGTGTATAAATTTTAATCCGATTGAAATAAAGGAAGAGTGTAAATTAGTCATGTCGCAAAATAAATATTTTAATCGTTCATTTCTCATCTTTGGTAAGTCGCAGAGCCTTGAAATTTAAAACTTAAGCTATTTAGAGGCAAAAAGTTACCGAGCATTGCTCGGTGCTCCAGGCACTAGAAATATAATTCAGTAATCAATCTCTTTAATTAGCCAAATATAAATAATAATACACATACGTAAGTAAGTAGATGCAACAATAGAAAAATCTGCTGACCTGAGAGAATTCCCCCGGCCGACAAGTCAAAACTTGTAGGTCACGCGATCTGATTAACCGCGGTCTTTCGATCTTAGTTATAAACTACCGATTCAAAATTATCGGAGCCCATGTCAGAGCCGGAGGTGTAAAATCAATCGGAAGTTCCGACCCTTCGGAGTCGGAGTCCAAGCTCCGTAACATCCCTAATCTTGTGCCCCTGGAGCGAGCCTTTCTTACCACGCCGAGTGCTGTTCTCGTATATTTTATATAGATATATTATATTTGAGTAAGTATATGCAAAGATTAATTTATTCCAAAATTGTAGACGGTACCAGTAATTTGGTGAATTCATAATAATAATCGGAACAAAATTCATTACAAATAAATAATCGATGGGGACTGTCTCTCATCTCAAAAAGCTTCTCTCAATTAGAATTAGAATTAAGAAAGAAAGAGATCTAATTTCATTTGTCTGGAGGCGTGGTAAAATTTATATTACTTAACTTTTTTAATTATTTAATACTAAAATTATTTATTTAAATTGATATGACATGATAACTGATTTAATTTTATGATATAGCTTTGCTCTGCCCTCAGAGTCTTGGGTCCGTGTTTGCCAACCCAGGGCTTTTTATATAATATCAGGGGATCAGTAGCTTAGTGGATATAGGAGGTAAACCTCTTATGACAAAGCATTGCAGTACATATGCAAAGATCCCGGGTTCGAGCCCCGGCTGATCCTTTTGTCTGTAATAAAAATAATCTTTTCTTCGTTCCCTAAATTTGAATTTGTTATTAATTGTCTTTACACGGCCTCGTTGTGGTCGCGCCCCGGGTGAAGAGAAAATTATTTTCGATCTTTGGGGTCTGCGATCGATTGGGAGGCGCTGGAATAATTAATTGTTTAATTAATGAATCAAGGCCTACGCTGCGAAAAATGAACGAGGAGAGGATTAAAAAAGAAATTCCATAATTCATATAGACAAAAGGTATTAGTTTGGGTTCGGGGATTAGCTTAGTGGATATAGGTGCTTAGTGGATATAGGTGGTAAACCTCTTATGACAAAGCATTGCAGTACATATGCAAAGATCCCGGGTTCGAGCCCCGGCTGATCCTTTTGTCTGTAATAAAAATAATCTTTTCTTCGTTCCCTAAATTTGAATTAAATATATATTTTTTCTTAAATTATTTTATTTATTAATTTATTATATTACATTATCGTACATTTAAAATTATTAAATTATAATGTTGAAAGATGTATCAATGCTATGATTTGTCGAATCCATAACAAATGCCTCGCCATGGCGGGAGTCTTGAGACCAACAGCACGGAACAAGAAGGAAAATATTTTTAAACATTGTAATAAAATTGTTTGATATAAAATATAAAAGAAAATAACACACACATATGAAATTTCACTTCATTTGATTGAATATGTAATAAAAAATAAAATAAAAACATGTTTGCATTTCTAGCCGATTTGCTGGCGGAGCGAGAAAACTAGATGTTTTCATTTGATAACTTTTAAGGAGATAGGTGTTGGTTCTAGGTGAAACATTTTTATATAATAATAAAAATTGGGTAAAATTGCGAGGTAGGTTTCACAAAAAAAGAAATAAAACAAAAATGAGTTTTGAATTCGATATATTTTGGGTTGTCAGCCCATCTTCAGGAGTCAGAGAAAACTGAATATAAATTGGAAAATTTTTTACAAATAATAATTTTTTTAAAAATAGGTATGGTGATGGAAAGTTAGGGGAGGAGAAAACGTATTGAGAATTAAATCAAACCATAAAATTCTTAATTGAAATGCTATTTTCTTATATTAGATAGATACTATGAACCTCCAGATAGATGAAATTGATAAAACAGACTAAAGAATTAAAGAAAGAGGTCTTTTTTTATCAATTTCATCTATCTGAGGTTAATAGTACCTATCTAATATAAGAAAATAACATTTCAATTAAGAATTTTGTGGTTTGATTGAATTCTCAGTATGTTTTCTCCTCCCCTAACTTCCCTCCCCATACCTATTTCCAAAAATTATTATTTGTAAAAATTTTCAGTATTCTCTGATTCCTGAAGATGGGCTGACAACCCGAAATATATCGAATTCTAATCTCATTTTTGTTTTATTTCATTTTTTTGTGAAACCTACCTCGCAATTTTACCCAATTTTTATTATTATATAAAAATGTTTCACCTAGAACCAACACCTATCTCCTTAAAAGTTATCAAATGAAAACATCTAGTTTTCTCGCTCCGCCGGCAAATCGGCTAGAAATGAAAACATGTTTTTATTTTTTTATTACATATTCAATCAAATGAAGTGAAATTTTATATGTGAGTGTTATTTTCTTTTATATTTTATATCAAACAATTTTATTACAATTTTAAAAATATTTTCCTTCTTGTTCCGTGCTGCTGCTCTCTTGTGAGTCCAAACTATTGACCATCATGTTCTTCTTTCGGCAGATTCTTTGTCTGTTATTTACACAAGTTGAAAAAGATAATAAATATATTAAGGCTCCAAGATTTTTTTTAATTTATCTGATGGATCTACTAATGTTGTGTTTCCATTCGTTTTAGATCAATCCAAGATATTCGTACCAATCTTCTAAACACCCGCATTTCTTTGGCTGTTATTTTTTACACCTTTGAACAACTTTCAACGCTTTACAGGAGAATAAGAAAGATGTTGGTTAATATATACCGGGTGAGTTTTTTATCTTGAGAAAGTCTGATAACTCAAAAACAGTGCATTATATGAAAAAAGTTTCAAATAAAAGTTTATTTATATCAAGGGG
Organism: Forficula auricularia; assembly: GCA_024734495.1. Lineage (NCBI taxonomy): Eukaryota > Metazoa > Arthropoda > Insecta > Dermaptera > Forficulidae > Forficula > Forficula auricularia. The sequence goes on along the minus strand of JALMQS010000030.1, from coordinate 6,020,059 downwards.
GAAACTAAACTATGCTATTGTTTGTCGACCTACAACAAGCTTTCAAGGGTATTTCGAGGTCAAGTTCTGTTTTTAAATGGAAACCTATATGTTTCTGATATTCTGAATCTAAAAAAAAACTGAACAGCTTTCATTAAAACTATTTTTTTATACGGCATAAAATAATAAAAAATATTAATCAATTAGATCTCAAAAAAATTCTAATAATTATTTTTAACAATCATTCAACTTAATTATCAAATAATAATGATCAAATATTTAATTATTAAATAAGTAATTTAATAATAATTAATAATTTAATCATTTTTCGACACTGTTCTGAGACATTTCAGAGTGTATCGCAAATCTTCTGGATGAATTTCAGTTACAATTTCCTTATTTTGGCCTGTTCTAGTTTCTTCCTAGCCTTTACATTTAATGTTTTTGTTTGTTTTTTAAACAGTTTACAACACGATAAAATGAAGCTTGCGAGGGTGTATTCCTATCAGGAGAACGCTCGGCATCCATTTCAATGCCAGTCCCATAACATTTCTTCCATATTCACTATAAATTAACACCCTTTCAATTCTGCCTTCAACAAAAAATGCTCCATTTAAACTCAAGAATTTAAAATAGTTCTATTAAGTAGAAAATAATCTCTTAAATCTGTGTACCAACGTATAATGAAGTTTTAAGATCATTATAAACACTTATTTTCATTGTTGTGACTTTTCGATTTAATAAATATTTATTTAATAATTAATTATTTAATCATTATTATTTGATAATTAAGTTGAATAATTGTTATAAATAATTATTAAGATTTTTTTTGAGATCTAATTGATTTAATATTTTTTTTTATTTGATATCGTATAAAAAATAGTTCTAATAAAAGTTGTTCAGTTTTTTTAGTAGATTCAGAATATGTACAGAAACATATAGGTTTTAAAAACAAAACTTGACCTCGAAATACCCTTGAAAGCTTGTTCTAGGTCAGCAAACAATGCGTAGTTTAGTTTCCCCCTGATATAAATAAATTTTTATTTGAAACTTTTTTTCATATAATGCATTGTTTTTGAGTTATAAGTCTGTCTCAAGATAAAAAACTCACCCGGAATACAAAACTAATTATATCTAAATATATATGTACAGGGGTGGATTTACGCATAGACATAGTAGGCAGGTGGCTGCGGCGGCAAAATTTTAAAGGCATAAATTTTTGTCAACATTTTTTTTGATTAATTATTATTGAGGGTGTTCAGCGGAAAAAATACTTTTAATCCCAAGTTTTTTTACCGGTCGTTTTCTCATTTTTTCCGTTTTGACTTTACCATACAGGATATGGCCAAGTATATTGTAATCGTGCATAAAAAAGTGCTTTTTTGCTTCGTTTTTTAGAAATATTTCAAAAAAAATTGAGCGAAACCATGACGTATTGATCTATAAAAAACCTCTAATAAGTGAACACGGAAAAAATTATATTTTCCGAGATGTTAGTTATTTTGTCAAAATGGCTGTTACTAAGTTAGTACCTTACCAAATATTGTTTACCTTCTAGCTCAAAAACTAGTGTGAATATCAAAACGAAATTTCAAATGTAGATTTTTATATATTGAGATTAAGAGCTGACTAGATTTTTGTTGAAATCGAACCAAAAATGTAGATCTATTAGCTCCTATAAACATTAAGAATTTTTGAAATTGTTACAAATCTTACGTTTATTTTCTACAATTTGTATATATGGTCTTATTGTTTAATTAAAAACTTGTCAATTGAAAATAAGTTGATATGGTCATCTACATGACTGTACGATAAACCTCCCCACTCTCTTATATAAAATTCGATTTTGGAAATTTTATTTTTTGGAATCTCTCCCCCCCCTTCCCTCTTTTGGGTTAGTATCAATTTCACATAGTGAATCATTTCGTAAGGTCGTTTAGGGTGCATATACGAAATTTCGTACAAATCGATTAAATGGTCTAGGACTTATATTGATAGTTCTAGTAAAAAATAATGACTTTTTTTTATTATAGGTCACTTTTATAGTAAATTTTATTTTTCTTGGTTTTTTTAGTATGAAAATTCTATCATTTTAATTTTTTAAGAGCTCCCCTCTCTTAATTTTTAGTTCAATTTCAATTTATATAATATAATCGTATTATTAATTATTTTATTAATTTATATTATTATTTTATTATATTACATTATCGTATACTTAAATAAATAAAATTTTAATATGTTAAAAGATATTTCAATATTGTAGAGGGTGAATGGACTAGATGAATAAAAAACAAAATAATGTGTTTCTGATGTCGACAGGTTTGCGTCACAACCTATCTTAATTTAATTAACAGACCAAAAGAATTATAAATAAGAAAGAAAGCTCTCTTATTTTATCAATTTCATCTATCTGGTTCAGAGTACCTTTCTAATATAATAATGATTTTTGTAAGGTTTAATTGAAAGGTAAAACGGGACCCTATTATTTTCGATACAAAATTTATCTTGTGTCCATCTTTCAGAGCATTGTTTCTCGTAAACTAAATAAGATACAAACTTGAAATTTACACCTTATATTTATTATTAAAGTTGATATCGGGAAATAAGGACAATAATTATTTATGCAAATAATTTATATTTTTAACCGACTTCAAAAAAGGAGGAGGTTCTCAATTCGAGTGATTTTTTTTTGTGTCTATGTTACCTCATATCTTCGCCAATTGTGAACCGATTTTGATGATTTTTTTTGCATTGGGTTCAGTCTAGTTTCCGATTGGTCCCGTTTTTTTCATTGGTATTGGACCTTTTTTGATATGTTTGTTCAGGCATAACTTCTTTGTTTATGAACCGATTTTAATGATTCTTTTTTTATTGGAAAGAGGGTACCTTAGGGGTAATACCATATTAATTTGGTCAAGTTCTGAAGATCAATGAGGAAATAACGTAAATCTCCATTTCTTATGACCAAATAATCGAAATTATAATAAATAAAATCTTTTATAAAAAAATCTTAAAACATTCATTTAAAACCCGCAAACGTTCCTAGAGAATTTCTATATTTATGAACTGAATTTTATTATCATTTTCTGATTCATTCGCCCGACGCTTTCTCTTACGAGATGCATGCAAGGTATTATATTAAGTCACTATTAATAACATCACTAAAAAGAGAAAATAAAAATAATTTTTAAGAAAAAAATAAAACCGACTTCAAAAAAATTAAATCTAACAAATAAAATAATAATAAATCAAAAATCAAATAAAATGCACTAAAAGGTATAAAATAATTATCTTATTTAGTTTCAACTAATCGATGAAATTGTTACATGAAATCACTTTTTGAAGTCGGTGCCAAACATATACATTTTATGAATCGCACTCGACGGATCTTAGTACGTTTGGCGGGTAAGCTCGCTTATATAGTTTGTTTGACACCGACTTCAAAAAGTAATTTCATGTTAATATTTCGTCGTTGAGTTGTAACTAAATAAGATAATTATTTTATACCTTTTAGTGTATTTTATTTTATTTTTAAGTTATTATGTATTATTATATTTGTTGCATTTAATTTTTTTGAAGTCGGTTTTATTTTTTTTATAAAAATTATTTTTATATTGCCAACGTTTCATCAACTTTGTTGACTTCTTCAGGGCTCAAATAATGATCTTCCTTGCATATTTGTCATTTTTATAATTCTTTCTTAGTAAACTTTAAGTTTTAAAAAATTTTTCAATCTGATTGATGTCAATGACTTGCCTTGCTATGTTTACTAAGAAAGAATTATAAAAATGACAAAATATGCAAGGAAGATAACTGTATTTGAGCCCTGTAGAAGTCAAACAAAGTTGATGAAACGTTGGCAATAAAATATAAATCATTTGCATAAATAAATATAGTCCTTATTTACCGATATCAATTTTAATAATTTAATCGATGGACATAACTAAACAAAATACTTATATTTATTCTTTCCCCCAAAATTAAAATTTGAATTTAATTTTTAATCGAATGATTATTTTGGGGAGGATAAAATTTTTTATGGGGTCGATAATAAAAAATAAATTTTTATTATGAGATGTGATTAGGCAATTTTTCTTTTCTTCAAATTTAATTCACTTTAAAATGACGGGATGAAAGAGACACAAATTGGCCATTTTCAGATGATTTTTGTATGTAGACGTTTAGAAATGGGTTTTCTTAAATTTATTCAAAAACTCAACAATTTCACTCATATTCTTCCTATCAATGACAAATAAGAATGAATTTGAATTCTTAATTATTTCGAAAGATAAGAAACCTTCGGTATGCAAGACCGTCTCGAACTTAGCCAGCTTATTATTTTTTGGAGGCAGAAATTTTCAACCAAAGCTCCCAGAAACAGCCCTAATCTACTAATTATTAACGAAAGAATTTGAACTTACTTTGACGACCTTCATCGTGGTCAATGATAACCAAACTGGACCAAGAGACCCACTCACGCACAAGATGTTCAGACAATCACTTGGCAGCTCCGTACATGATTAAGAGCACATATTCACAAACAGACCAAGATTCTCTCCTCTACGTTTTATATCAGGTGCAGTGTTCCATGGCTGCTTCCGTCGCCGCCTCTTTGCTTTCCTCGCATGTGGTCATTCAACGGACTCTTTTACTGGAGTTTTACGCGTCATAAGCATCCAATTTTACAAATAAAATGAGATGTTAAGCTTTCATCAATTCTTCTGTTATAGATCTATAATTAAGTATACATGCGTGAATTCAAAATTGTTTAAATTCCTTTATAAAGAGAATGGCAAAAGGTTTATTCTTATATATTTTAGATTATTTACTTTTCTTCTTTTAATTTATTTATTTACTACATGTTAAACAAGTTGAAGGGGAAAATACAACAAGCACTAGAAACCTGTTTTTGGTTATTCCCTTCATTTTTATAAAACTAAAAAAATAATTTAATTAATAACTATCCTCAAAATATATTTGAAGACATTAAAAGATGAGCTAGTAGGGATGGGGAGCATTGGCGTAGTTAGGGGGGGGGGGGGGGTGGCTGAGAAACCCAAAAAAAACAACTAGTAAACCATTGATTTTAGACATTCTACTGACATAAACTTTTCTCTTAGAAAATTAAAGTACATTAATAAATAGTTTTTAAGGAATTTGGTGTTGGTATTTGGTGAAACATTTTTTAAAATGATTGGATATAAAAAACTTGGTAGGTTTCTTAATGTGAAACCTACCAAGTATTTTTTATCCAATAACATTAATAAAGGTCATTATCATTGGCGTAGTTAGGGAGTTTTCCTAGGGGGGGGGGGGGCGTAACCGGCGAATTCATACTAAGGGAACTCTTTGTCTAAAACCGCTTTTATTTTTGTAAAATAATGTTTAATTTTCTCAGAAAAAATTATTTAATTTTGAAATTGAAATTCTCTCTCTCTAGCTACTAAAATATTGATCGGAGCTAATTAAATAAGATGAGATTTTACAAAATTTAAATTTTTCTTTATGAGAGATTTTTTAATTAACTAGGGCGCTAGACCAGTGTTTATCTGAGTTACTAAGTAAATTTCACCATTTTATATAATGACCATAGGCGTAGTTAGGGGGGAGGAGCAAGAGGAGCAGTGCCCCTACAAAACTCATTGCCTCCTAGAAAATTCGAAACTCAATTATTACGAGGCATCACTTATGTAATATCGTCGCCTTAGAGTGTAAACCTGCTAACTCAAAACAAGGAATTTTAAGGGCAGAGAAAAAACAAACAAAATTTAATATTGTTGTTATAGAAAGAAACTATTTTTCACGATTTTTCTTCAACTTACGACCGTAATTTTAAGTAGCAGTTTTACTTGGTTGATGGTGCTGCATCTCTTTTTCTTTCGAACGGTATTAATATGTCACATATGATAAAAAATGGATTTAGCAGGTTTATACTCTAAGACGACGATATTTCTCATCAATTATTTCGTCAGTTTCAATTCCACTAAAAAGTTAGTTGATCTCTAATCAGCTGGTGCCCCCCCCCCCCCCCTAGGAAAACTTCCTAACTTCGGCAATGATGGGGAGTTAGCTAATCAGATGCTTATAAAAATAAGTCGTTGCGTCTACGCGTTTAGTTTTAAATGATTTCTAGGCATAATTTTCAAACACCCCAAAGCACAAAAATGGCTCAAAAGCCATTGGACTGGCTGTTCATCTGTATTCACAATAAATCAAAAGCAGTAAATCTCAATGATTTGAAATTTAAAACTTAAATATCGAATCGTGATCTCATAGCGATGTTTTTGTTCAAAAAGGCATTCCAGAAATATTACTTTATTTTCAGGTAGATTTTCCCAAAGTTTTCTGAAACACGGTCTTAACGATATTCAATATTTGTCAAAAAGACATCCTCTTTATTTTTCTAAGTTTTTTGATTTTGTTAGATATTTGTTAGTACTTGTTTTCTTTCTGTGATTATTAATTTTTTTTTCTGAAAAATGAGTAAAATGATTTTTAAATATTATTCAGAAATCATACTATATTCTTTGTTATGCTATAATTTTTATCAAAATCATATGTATATATGGGAGATTTTAACTAATGAAATTTAGATTTCTGAATCTTTTCAAAGAAACGCAATAGTAATGTCAATTGTTTAGATCTCGGTCACTTTTTATTTTTAATTGCAATAAAATGTGCAAATAAAAAATATATATTTTTAATTTAATTAATTTCTAATAAAACTTTTATTTGTATTATTATGTGTTAGTCAAATTATTTGATGTTCACAAAAACATCAGAATATTTTTTATTGAAATGTTAAAAAATTAATTTTTAATAATTTCTAGCCAATTAATAATTTTTGTTTTGATTATTAATGAAGATATTTTCCATAATTGTCCAAGGATGTTGTACTGCCTCCGCATTTTCCAGGAGGTGCTTAAGCGCAGCAACTGTAGGCATATATTGATAAGGATTGGTCTACTTAGAACATTTCGAGTCATTAGTAATATTATATGATAATTAAATAAATTTGAAATGTAAATAAAATAAAAATACACCTAGAACCTTCAAATACAATCTAGCCTGAAAAAGTACAATGTAAAATAGGGGTAAATAAGGGTTGCCAGATTTTTGTAAGGACAAACGGGGAAAAAAATGAGTACTCATTTTTATAAATTTTATTTCAAATTTTACTTGGAAATATTATCAATGAATCTAAATTTTATAAATATTTAGGCATACATATTCAGGCAAATTTAAAGTGGGACATGCATATTAGTTATATAGTCAATAAGGCTTATAGGAAATTGGGGATGTTTGGTAGAATTTTGAAGGGTACATCTAGAGAAGTCAAATCAAAAGTTTATTTAACTTATGTAAGACCTAATTTAGAGTATTGTTCTGTGGTTTGGGACAAACATCCACAACGATTAGAGAGAAAAATTGATATGGTACAAAGGAGGGCGGCTAGATTTGTTTTTGGTAAATTTGATAGGTTTAGTAGTGTCACTTCAATGATTAATGAATTAGGATGGTCTAGTTTATTGGAGAGAAGGGAATGGGCTAAATTGAAAGTGGTTTTCAAAGCCTATAAGGGTTTTAGGAGTTGGGAGGAAATAACGAATAGATTTCAGGAACCAAATTATTTAGGTAGAGCTGATCATAGAAAAAAGATTCGTAAGCCAAGATTCTTGAAAAATATCGGTTTACATTCATTTGTAGGATCTGGCATTGATTTGTGGAACAGTCTGTCTGTTACTACTTGGGATTATAGTCCTCTGCCCCCTATGATTAAATCAATTATAAATTTTGTCAAGTCCTAATGTCCTAGAGTTGTGCAAAATTTTATTTAGTTCTCACAAGCAGAGATTAGGTGAGGTAGAGAGAGGTCATACCATCCTTGTTAAGGTTTTGACCAGGTTTCCTTAACAGCTTATGGCAAATGTCGGGATGGCTAATGCGTCGCTTGCTCCTGGTATCGGGTTTTTGCGCGGAATTTTTAATTTACTTTTTGTCTTTTAATAGAAATCTATGGTCATGTTATTTGTTAATGAGCATACATTTCTATTTTTTTTTTTTTTTTTTTTTTTTTACTTGTTTATTATTTGTTAAATTGTTGTAATTAATTTGTATTGATGTTTATTAATGTATTGTAGCTAGATTGTATTGATGTTTGGAGGACCTAGCCACCGAGGACTTGTGCCTCTAAGCAGGTCGAGAAATAAAGATTTATTTATTTATTTATTTATTTACTTTACTACACATGAATTATACATAAAGATATTGAAAACAGCAACATTAATAGTTAGATATATGAAGAGGCAATGGAGGTTGCTAAGCTTTGTCCTTAGTCGTTTGTAGGGCCGGATTTAGGATCTATGGCTCCCTAGGCTGGACCTGTGGCGCGGGGTCTACCGGGGAAAGTAATTTTTTTTTAATTAATATATAAAAACCGCATTTTCAGCAATTATTATCCAATTAAAAACTTAAAAATAAACGTGCATGACTCTTTAATGAAACTTTGTTAAATATACAGAGTGTTTCATAATAGAATGCTAATATTGAAAAAGGTTAATCTGTGTAAAAAAAGTTCATATAACGCAAGGTCCGTTTTTGCTTTATTTTTGATATACAGGGTGATAAGGTATTTTTAATTTTTAATTTTTTTTTTAAATACTCCTAAACTACATCTGATATTTTTATAAAACTTGGTGGATATAAACTAGGGATAGGGGCTCATCTCTTGTGACACTAGCGCCCGAATAAAATGCAATAAGTATTTATATATGTATTGGTGTATCTCACCCACTAAATGGCTTAATATCTCGAAAACTAAAAATGCTAGCAACTTCAAATTTTTCCTATATTTTTTGACCTTTAAAATCTCAAGCAAGAAACCCTCAAATAATCCAAAAAGTTTTACTTTTTAGAAAATAAAAAAAAAGTGTCACCAGAAAAAGCTTTTTATAATAATCTTCTGTTATCATGGGTATAAAATTCAAACATTATTATAAGCTCTAGTGCTTTAGTTTTTAGTTTTTCGTGAATTTCTGGTTACTTATTGGTCATAGAAAAAAATAGTTCAAATACAATTTGCAGATAATACACTGCTCTACAAAAAAGCATTTTTGTATTTTTTCGATAGGTGCAACTGTTTAGGAGATAATCTAATCTGAATTATTCCATTAATAAAATGAATGAATTTGTTTTTGTTTACATAAATTACTTGGAAATATTGATAAACATTTTGTAAATATTTACTTCTCTTTAGGTCACTAGCTAGGTAATTGATGATTTATTGCTTTGTTTTATATTTTTTTCGTCAAAGGAATTTTTATGACGTCAATAAAATAAATTCCAAGAAAACACACACACACAGTTGTTCATTCATTAAAAGGATAGAATATAAATATATTTTTTCTTTCAAATGGCTATATTTCCTAAATGGTTGCTTCTATCAAAAAAACATATAAAGTCTTTTTTGTAGAAAAGTTTATAATCTATCAATTTGATAAAAAGTACTTTTATCGTTATGGTCAATAGATAAAGAAATATTTACGAAAAACTGATTAGGAACCTTTTTTTCGTGATATAATCGTTTGAATGATTTATAAAAAAATGTTTATTCCTCCATTATTATCGTGTATCCCTAACATTTTTGATTTTAGGTCTTCAGCAATTGTTACTAAAAATTTCAATTAGAATCATTTGATGTAAAATAAGCTCTGTGAAATAATTAATAAAATTATTTTTTATTAATTTTTTTAAATCTAAAATATAAAATTTCCAATATTAATATTATTAGTGAACAAAGATAGAAAATGATTAGAAATGTGAACGGAAATAGAAGCATTGTTAAATCAATAATATTAAAATTATTCATGGATTCTTTAGGGGTGAATTTGATCATTTTTTCTTTAATATTTTTAAAAATTCCAGATTCATGGACCAGTTGAATTCTAAAAACAAAGAAATATTATTATGCCAAATTTTGTTCAATTCAACATCATAGGATTTTCGGTGATTCCATGCAAAGCGTGAACAGAAATATGTTTTTAATGATCTGAATTCAGCTCTTATTTAAATAATAATACTAAATCCAGAATACTATAGTATTATTATTGCGAATTATCGTCCTTAATAAGATTTAATTAAGATGGTCATAGGAATAAAGACGGTGTTTAATGAAAACACTTGTCAATTAGTTATCGACATTTCGTCCTTATAAAGTGATAAAATCAAAATCAGTAGCTACAAAATGGTTTCACTTTAATGACATAGGAGAATATAAAAGCAAAATCATTTTGTAACTACAGTGAAAAGTCGACTGTCAGGGTCGGGACTGTATTATTCTATTATTTTTTAATCTAAAGCTAAAAGATAAGTTGTTTGTGTATCAAGTGATGAACAAGTTTCAAAATATTTCAACAGCCTACAATTCCTTGAAAATTTACAAATTAATATAAATAACTGATTGATAATTTTTATTAAACTTTTAATAACAAATTTTAATACTAAAAAGTTTTCCAAATTTCCACCTTTGGCTTCATTGCATTTTCGCATCTATTTTCAGAAACTTTCGATGATGGTTCCATTTGTTCCACAATTATGGTTTCGCCTCAAATCCACACTCAAGTGTTTCATGGTGCCCACCCTTCTAGTAAAGTTGTCTCTGCATTCATTTTACTGTGATTTCTTAGTCTGATTTTAATTTATAAATTTCCAGATAGTACTTTAGTGCTGCTGAAGTATTTTAAAAAATTTCGGAAACTTTTCCACAGTTCCAATAATAAAAAGTAAAGCTAGGAAAATGGAAGTACGGTGAAATCAAAAAAAGCTAGGCTTAACACTTGGTCACCAATCCTTGCATATATTTAGTATCTAATTTGGAATGTAAAGAAAACTTACTTGTTATTTATCAGTCGTTTATATGGTGAATATTTCGCTATGGTATGAGTATTTAAAATTGGTTGAATTTTTAATGGAAAAGAAAAACTTCAAATGGTTTCGTTTTAAAAAATATTTTTCCAACAAAATCAAGAGTACCAAATCCATATTTTTGTATATGGCATACATTTTCTAAACCTTCGTTTAAATCGGGCATCTCGTTATAATGTGGTTCAATAAAACGTTTATACAATTGTTGCAATTCAATTGAAGAACTGCTCTGAAAAGTAGAATTCCATTTCAAATTCAACTTAGATATTCGAGAGTCTAATGGTAAAATTTAAAATCTTTTATATTAAACGAACAATTCTTATATATATATATATATATAGAATCGGGTACTCGAAAACGACTCTAACTATTTCGCTAAAAATTGGTGAACTTATCAAGTCTCATGAGTTGTAAATTTTAATCCGATTGAAACAAAGGAAGGGGTGTAAATTAGTCATGTTGCAAAATAAATATTTTAATTTTTCATATCTCGTCTTCAGAAAGTCGCAGAGTCTTGAAATTTTAAGCAAGCTATTTGGAGGCAAAAAGTTACCGAGCATCGCTCGGTGCTCCAGACACTATAAGTTAAACCAGAGAAACGACTTCCAAAAGGAAATATATGAGGATATTGTGAAGCCCAAAGGTAGTTGTTATTCCTCAAGAATAAATACAATTTAATTAAATAAAATAATAAAATGTTTCACCTAGAACCAACACCGAACTCCTTAAAAGTTATTAATTAAATAGGATGAAAAATAAATAATAGATTATTTTTAAAAAAATGATAACTTTTCTAGTTAGACCTATTGCGGTTATTCGGGAGTGACTGAGTGCAACAGTAAGTATAATTTAAAGTTAGATTAATTAGGTCGTTTATACTAAATAAGAGGATCTCCGAAAAATGTCATAATCATTGATTTTTTTTATTGTCTCCTACTTCCTTTTAGAGCTCCGTAGAATATTTAAAATTTATTTATTCATTTACTAAATATTCTCTGAGGCAGATATTTCTAGTAAAATTACTATTTTATTTTTCATTAATACGCGCCATTGACATTCCTTTGACATGCGAATACCAATATCAAACATCTTGTCTTTCTGTATGGGTAGTCGAAATCATCTATCTAACGACATCAAAACTGCATAACATGCAGTGCCGGATGTAGGTTTCTTCGGGCCCCGGGCGGTATTTATATTTTCGCCCCCCCCCCCCCCCCTTAAAGAAAAATTTTTACTACACTTTTTTTTATTTTTTATTTTGTACATTTACAGACTAATTAATGCAATTTATACAAAAATAAGTAATAAGTTTAGGAAAACGTATTTTAATCAAAACGAGATGAAATGTCTTTCATCAAGCGCTCGTCGTGGAGCCTATGATGAAAAAAAACACTAACATAACATAACATAATTATGTTTTTTCTTTACTCATATTTTTTATATCTCCGGTTGGCCTGGCTCCTTGTTTTTCCGGGCCCCGGGCGAGTTCCCAATGCGCCCGTACTATAATCCGGCACTGATAACATGTAACTATTCAATAAACCATTGTATGGTAAAATCAACTTCCGCTTTTAAATAAAGATATTAATCAAACACAACAATTACCTCAAACTAGCTTATTTTCTGGTAAATTTCAGCTTTTATGTTTTTCTAGATCTGAAGATTTAATAATTTTTTAGACCCCACAACCATTTATTTAAAGAATATCTAACAACAAACTGTTTTCTAAGATTTCCCATTTTCAAATGTCTATTCCCAATTTGAAATTGATGAATCACATTTTGAAACCGATTTATCCGAATTTGAAGTTGAAAATGTATAGGCAGACATTATTTGGATACCTTTTTTTTTTTTTTTTTTTGAAAATTTCGACATATTTTGATCAAAATGATTTTTATTATATAATATTCCATCTATGTACAAATAGAAAGAACAACTAAACAGCAGAAAATTATTTTGAAGATTTAGGTAAGGAAATTAAACTTTACCTTAATCTGTCCGATTGAAAGTGAACTTCTGTAAAGATCAATCCGAAATCCTTTTCCAAATTTCAAAAAATTTTCAACATTATTGAATGCTAATGAATTTAAGTTGGATAATAAAATAGACACAATATTAGATGAGTAGCTGATATAAACGATCCATGAAAATGTGAAAAATGTAAAGATTGTAATTTGACAACTTGCTGTACAAAATGAATTATATGAAAAACCTTAAAAAAACATGATAATGAATTAAAATTTATGATTAAATTAATATGTTAAAATTTAAATAAGAAATTATATTTAAATTGTAATAAATTGTAAAATAAAAATATGAATATTGGTCTAATTGAAATTAGAGGAAAAAGAGAAAACTTTCAAGAACCGGTACACTTTCCGGAAATTTTAGTGATTTGGTAAGTTTTTTGTCAGCACAGTTTGAACTAGAAAGCTGTAACTAGGCAGAGAGGAGCAGCTCATTAATATATTAGCTTCAACCTTTCGCTTGCCCTCAATCTGGGACGCGCCAAGCTATGATATTTCGCTGCCCCTGTGGAAAATTACATTTTACAGACTTAATTATAAATCAGGAGATTAGCTATAAACTTTTATTTTTATACTGTTTTTTATTTAAAGATGATAAAATATGTTTCCTTAATTGATCTAAGTAAACCTTTACATACGCTCTGCGTCCCTATTTAACAACTAGATATTTTAGACTTTTCTACCTTTTTGAACCTTAAGTTTTGAAGGTATATTAATCCCATAATCTAATCAGTTCTTTGTTTTGAAAATATAAACATTTTGGCATTAGAATAAAGTGACCAGATTAGGCGGGACTATCCCACATTTGGGTTTCTTGTCCCACATCGAAAATACACCTCAAAATGTCCCACATTGGACAATATTTTGTCTTTTGAATTAAAAAAAATTATATTTATTAATTATTTATATTTTTACAAAATCGATGTTGAGATATAGCGACACTCGCGCCCGTCTTGAAAGACTTTTGTGATCATGCTGATGTGGAATATTATTATGTATGCGCTTGTTAGGCTACAGCAAAACCAGATTTAATGCCTTCAATTGAAAGAGTTCTAAAACTATATTCCCCTTTAAAATCATATTTTTTTGTCTACTGATAACTAACCGTCCAAATGTCCAATTGTTATTTTCTTCGCATTGGATAAAGTAAAAATGAGGAAAATGGTTTTTTTGAAGGGTAGTCATACCATTAACTGATCTGATAATCCAGTTGCCTAAATATCAGGGGCTCCCATTATACGTGGTATAGCTATTAATTGACGGAATTGTGTTTAGAAACGTTGAAGGCTATATTTTGCAAGTAAAGTGCAATTTCTCCAATACTTGTAAGGAATTTTGTAAGAACATATCACAAAATAATTAATTATTGAAAAAAGTTCATATTTCATCGGAAAAGTACGAGTGATTATATCTTTATTTGTTATTTTGATGTTTTAATTTTATCTTTGACTGCTCTTATTCCATTATGGTTTACAATAGATATATGATAATAAAATAATTATATACATACAGATTCATGTCCCACATTAAATTGTAAAAAAACATCTGGCCACTTTAAAATAAAATCAACTTTCTAAGTAATTCTCATTATTGAGTTATCGTATGTTTTGGAATTCAGATAGAAAGACGGACAGAAGTATAGGCATTCACATTGAAAGATACAAAAAATAATAATTGAAAATGATTTTTCTACACGTTTCAGACTTGAACGTCATTATATCTTAAAGAGAAAAAACTCCTTAGAGTTCAATAAAAAATTAAAATGAATAAATAAAAATCCTAGTTATGTACAAAATCGTGTACTTTAAAGCCCACCCTCTTACATCGTCATTTTAAAGCGAATTAAATTTAAAAAGATTCAGTTTAATACTACTTAATGAGATCATTACATGGATTCATCACATCCTATGATAAATAAATTATTTTCGACCACCCAAAAATATGGAACCTTCTAAATTATTCGAATGCAATTTTAAATACGATTTATGATTTTAAGGAAACTAAATACATACATAAATTGTAGATTTCAATTTTATATCATATTTATTTTACTAGCTACAATCCTCTGACAGAGGTATAGACAGGCATTGTTTTGCCAAAAACATAATTTTGAGCAGAATTTGCCACCGAATCTTGAAATTTTTTTTACTTTTTTCTCTACATTTGCTTTAAATTTACACTAAGTCTAACAATCTCAATAAGTAATGCATTTAGTCATTCGGATGTTTCTCTTTAAATGTTAATTTTTTTAATTTCTTTCCTTAGGTAATAATTTCGTCTTCTGGAAAATTTATTCTTTTCACTCGCAAATATATATTGGACCATTGCCGAACTATTCAATTGTTTTAATCGGATGGCTCGGTCATGAATTTTCATTAAATTTCTAAAATTATAAAATCAAAATTAATATCAATTTAATATTACCTTGTAAGCAAAATGCTCTTGTGATTAAAGATATTGATTGCGTGGTCACCAACAGCATGCGATGGGGTCTGAAATGTAGGCACACGTGCCAAACTATAAATACAAATTTGATAAGAAAAATAAAAGACCAGAGATTGATGTCAAAAGGTCGAATATACGAAGTCCAAAATCCCTCCAGTTGATTCTTTTGAATTTGATCATGACAAAAGAAAAGAACGAATCTGAAAAAAATGCATAATTTAGTCAAGTAAATGAAAATTATTATTATTATTATTATTATTTTTAATTCACTTTATAATAATTGAATTTCAATTATATAGAATAAATGAATTATTGAAATGACATCCCAGAAATACAATTTTTGCCTTGGGCGTGGTAAGAAATTGATTTAAAGGGTGAAGGAGGGGCAAGATTATATGAGCTTATTAATATATGTATATCGTCGTTTTATTGCAAAAAATCACTAAGTAAATTTTTTATGGATTTAAATCTAAAAGTACGCTACACCCCTGGACTCTACCCGAATCTCCCCCCCACATAAAATCTCAATAAAATCATTCAAAAAATGACATTTTCTACATTTTCGAAACAGAAACTCTAAAGCTAATGATAGAAATATAACCATTTTAAATCAGAGCCGTGAAATTTCTCTTGGAAATATCGTGAGTATTGCTATCTTGACACACAGAAAGAAAAACTCTCGGGTAGTAAAAATGCAGTGCACTAAGTAAGGATGCTAAAATTTGGAATGATGATACCACTAAAGAGAACAAGTGAAAAACGCGACCTCTTATAGTATTTGAGATGGCAATCATGGTTTTTTGACATCCTAATAAACCTACCTAACTGCGGTTAAAAGGAAACTTAGTACCTCAAATTATACAATTTCCTTAAATTTGCCTAGCTGGCCCATGGACTATAGTTTGAATTCACATATGGTAAAAATATCAATAATTTCATATCAAAATTAATAGTTATTACAGAACTTTTATTCACTACTATCACTTCAGTTAAGATCAAAATGTTTCCTCTTTAACCCACCCCCCCCCCCCAAAAAAAAAGCCAAACACTAGTTCACAAAAAGAAGTGAAATCCCACCAAAATAATTCTTAAAAAAAGGCCATCTATTAATAAATCGTTTTGTTCAAAAATTGATAAAATTTAAGTTATCTTTACAAACAGAAAATGAATCGAGAAAACATTTCAAGGTATGTCACGAATTTAATTTATCTTCTGTTATAACATAATGAGTAACAGTCAAGTTCCAGGAAAATAATTTCAATTCAAAATGTAGAATCTATAAATTTAAATCCACGTACACGGGTAAAATAGAAAGCATACGCTTTAATTGAAAATACTATTTTCGACTCATTTACTTTTTAGTGAAGTTAGCTAGGTCACACTAATTTCTAATTCCTAGGCGCGAAAATAAAGATTTCCCTGATATTCACTTCGATTCGAATACCCTGAAAATGTGTGACAGCCTATCCATGTTGGGCGTCTCTGTCGCATCTGACCTGTCTTGGAATGAACACATCTCCTCTGTGGCTAAATCTGCAGCAAAGAAGATTGGCTACTTATTCAGGTCCAAGCTATTTTACAAACCCTCACACCTTCTCATCATCTACAAGGCCCAAATCCGCCCCTGTCTCCGAATACGGCTCTCATCTATGGAGAGGAGCCTCTAAATATTCTCTTGCTACCCTAGATGCAATTCAGAAACGAGCCGTCAGACTAATTGACGATTCTACCCTCACCGACACCCTCGACTCGCTAGCTCATCGAAGAAATGTCTCTGCCCTTTCCCTATTCTATAGATACTATCACGGCAGGTGCTCTGATGAGATAAAATTCAATAATTCCCCCAAAGCATGCTTTGCAAGTAGCACGCGTTTTGCCGACTCCCAACACTCTTTCGCGGTCAAATTAGAAAAGTGCCGGACCACTTCATTCGCGAATACATATATCCCCATGACTTCAAGGAACTGGAACTCTCTCCCAGCCTCTATCTTTCCCAGCACCTATAATCTTCAAACCTTCAAAACCGGGGTGCATAGACACCTACGTCTACACCCTCTCACTTAATCAACTTTCCCTTCTCTTCGGTAATGTAATTCTCTTTTCGAGATTCATAGGAGTTGCATCTTTACTGGTGCACCCCTTCTTGCATTCGATTGCATTAAATAAAAAAAAAAAAAAAAAAAAACAGCATTAGATCTCACTTCTTTTATGGTATAGGACAAACAATTTATTAATCAAAATTGGCCTATTTTACATAAGTGTTTTGGGTTTTGGTGGTAAGTATATTTCGTAAATAAACAGAGCACATCATCTTTTTTTTTTCAAAATAACTACATTAGTTTGTATATATAGTATATTGACATATACGTCGCATAAGGAGTCATTGATTTATAGAGAGTGATTTATAGTATGACAATAACATTTATTGAATAGCTTAGAGCTACGGGAAACGCGGATTGAAGTCCTAACTTAATAAAATAAATATTACTTTTGGTTATTTTATTTTGATACTGGTTAATTGGAAGTCATGTAGTTTACTATACAGACTAGGCTTTTCAGCAGTTGTTTTGCTCGGAGGGAGAGTAAAAACAAATTTTTGAGTGGTGCAAGATAAATTTTGAGAAAATTTTACCTCAAATCTGTAACAGTTTTTAAAAAATCCTCGGTTCTATTATTAGTGCGAAATGCTTGGCTTATTCCAATATCCAAGTTGTTGAATTGGACCAAATCAGGACTGGTAAGTTTCACATAATAGGATCTGAAAAAATTGATTAACAATCTAGATATGTTTATAGAATATTGAATTAATGAATATGTCAACTTAATTACCAAAACTTACCTGACGTTTAAATATTCGGTAACTAACGTCCACATTTCTAACATGATTCCTTTATGATTATCCGCGTTTTCCCTCATAATAATAAACGGAGGTAGCTGATAAAAATAAAGACGAATAGCCATTTAGAAAAAAAGAAGAAAAAAACCCAGAAAATTATAAAGACCTTTGAATATGAACAAACTTAATACACTTTAAAACTTATATAACGCGGAGTTGGTTGATAGTGAAACATTTTGTTAGATTGTAATGAGTTTGATTTTGAAGTTGGTGGTGTTTCAAAGTACCTACTGTGTTTTACGATTTTTAAATTTATTTTTAATTATTAATTAATTATTCATTGTTTAATCATTCAAACACTAGTTTTGTTTTTATTATACACTTGTTTCATTTTTTATTCGCCCATCTGATAATAATTAGTTTAATTTAAAAAAAGTTGAAACCTATCTAGAACGATTTTTGTCCTTGAATATGATTAATATAGTTGGTTTCATCAATATATTTATATATATTTGCTCCTTTAATTCAGATTAGATAGATAGATACATAGAGAAGTTATACTTTACTACTGAATACATATGAAATAAGTGACTAATTCTCAAATTGGAATGAGGAAATTTTATTGTAAACTTGTGATTTACTAGAGAAACTATTTAAATTTTGAATTAAATTGAAAGTTTTTGTGCCGAGGGTAGCAGAATTTTTATAAATTGAAGGAAACAATAAAAGAGTGTGTCTTCTGCTGGAATTATATATTTTATTTATTTATAACGATATTATTTATAATTATATTAATTATAATATATATTATTATATTATTTAAAATATAATATAATTATTTATAAATAAATAAAATTTATAATTCCAGCAGAAGACACACTCTTTTGTTTTCTCCTTCAATAAATTTTGAATGTTAAAAAATATATTTGTTTTTGTTAGTGAGAGAAATCTCGCGCGACTAGGGTTCCGTAGAGTTTAAGACTCATCATGAGACAATTTTGTAAGCTCACAAGAAAACATGTTTAATAGTATTTCAAACGACCTATTTAAAGGCATCCTTCTAGCTTGGGATCTCTTTAAATTAAAAAAAGTTTAAAAATGTTTTTTTTGTCGTCTGCAATTCAGAGATGACTTATATATATATACTATATATCCCCGAGAAGAATGAGTTAATTGATTAAAAATTTAAATCTTTATTGTTCTTTTTTAAATTTAGATTTAAATAGGAATATTAGAGTCTGGCCCATGCTCAAAATTGTTCTTAGCAATTATTTACATATTAAAATTAACCTCTATACAGATTTTCAAATTATTAACTCGAGTAGTTTTGGAGATGATAAAATCATGATAAAAAAATTTTCATGTTTTCTTTTTTTTCATCTCTTTAAAAATTAAATTTTTTAGCAAGTATTTAAGTTTCAAAAGTAACCTCCATACATAACTTCAAGTTCCTAGTTCCTAGCCTCAGTAGTTCAAGAGAGATCGTGATATTTTAAATTAAACCTTGTTTTTTCTTTGTTTTGCCTCTTTAAAATTTGAATTTGTAATAAACAAAATTTACCGAGCATCTACATCCTAAAAATAACATTTTCGCCAAATTTCAAGTTTCTACCCCCACTAATTCCAGAAAAATCGTGACCAATAAAAATGAATGAAATTATTTGGTACGCTTTGCTTGCCCGCCGGGGAGTCATAATATTGAATTAATTCCATTTTTTTGCTCATTATGTTTAAAAATATCTGAACGAGAAGAGAACTATTTTCAAAAATTATTATTTTTTTTTATCTGTGTGTTTGTCTGGATTCCGATATCCATAATATCTTAAGAATGGAATGTCCTGGAAGGTTCAATCTGATGAAAAAATGTTTGTAATTTTTAATAAAGAGAACTGATTAGATTTTGGCCAATCTAGCTTTAGAGTTTAAGCATCGAAAAATATATATTTTTCTCGAGAAAATTAAAATAATACATAACATTCAAATAGTTTATGATATTTAAGTTTATTTCTAGGGCGGCTCTAACTGGGAGTGAACTGAGCTTGAAAAACTTTTTATTTTTTACCCCAATTCATTTTAAATAGATGCATTTGTTTATATTACATTAAAAATTCCAACGCGAAGTGTTAATCCAGCCATAGACCGTCTATAGACACTCGAAAAAGCTGGGATTACACGCTGGTCAGAATCAACCACGCCATGATCAATTTGAATTATTGAAGAATTTTTATTGATTCTATAAAACTCTTGAATTCGATATCCCTTCAACGAATCATGGATTGCCATCAGAATTGGAGAGTTAATTGGTATATCAGCATCAGCCAAAGAATCTATCTATTTGGGAACTTTCATTCAAAAATAGAAGAAAGCGATTCCCTACATCACAATGATAAAAATTTATCTGAAAAAAATATGTTCATTATTGTAAAACCTATTGCATACAATATTTTCTAATAAATATAAAAAAATATCACAGATTGCAATTGAAACATAATGAAATAATATAATAAATTTTTTAATTAATTTTTCAATTCTTTGGATATGTATCGAAATAAATTATATTTTGCAAAGCTTGAGCATTAAGTGACGCTCCCGGATCCTTGGCTCATCGTAGAACCCTTTCCCTCTTTTTATAGATACTACCATGGCGTATATTCTGACGAGATAAAATTACTAATTCCTCTTTAAGACTCATTTGCTCAAAATACATAATTTTCAAACATTCAACATTTCTTCACGAATAAATTAGATACTAAACGAATAAACAGATTCACCAATTCGTTTATCCCCATGACGTCCGTCTTTCCGTCGACATAACCTTCAGTATTTCAAGATCCTCATCTACAGATGCCTTCCACTTCGACCCAATCCCTGAAATTTTTTCTTTTCACTATTCAATGGTCCACCCTGGACTACAGACATGGTACCTTTTTTGGAGCAACTTCTTGTATTATTATGATCATAAAAAAGTCATTTTTTCGACTGCGGCTTATGATTCATGTTATATCTAATTAAGTGTTTATCTTATTTTTTTTAAATTTTCAAATTTAACTATTTTTTTTTTTTTTAGTATGCGTGTTATGGTATAGTATTATTTGTAATCATGCAGAAAAAGTCTTTTTTGCTAAGTTTTTAGGGCTCCTTATTAAAAGTAAAGCGAAACCCTACTAGTGTCTCTCACAGTTTGTCTCTCCGTATATCCGTCCATCCGCCTCTGTGTTTCGTAAACCTAACAAGATACAAATTTGAAACTTCCAAGTTATATGTATTCAATTTTCCCAAAATCAAAATTAATTTATAATTTTAGAATTATTTTCTTTTGGAGTCGGTCTGGTAGAATTCAAAGGTGAATTGATAGAAAGGCAGCTCTAGGAAAGTAAAAACTATAAACTCCTAATAAAATTATTTATTGAAACATCATTTTCATGAAAACGCCGATCTTCGGGGACCAGGTTGGACGAGTGGTTAGAGAACTTGCTTTTGAATCAAGCCAGCGGGGGTTTCAAGCCCGACTAGCTGCAAATATATGACTGGTTATATATAATATGATCCTTACACTAATTTACACACACTTCCACACACACACATTCATAAGACTAATCGCTAAAACGGGATTTAGTTCCCGAAGGCAAATTAAAAAAAAAGAAACGAGAGAGGAGAGGACAACTCTTCCCTCCCTTTTCATGGCTTAAAAGATCCAAAAAAGCTAATAACCACCTTCTTCTTGTTTTCTTTAACAGTCCTTGTGGTTAGTCATTCACCTCAACAAAATCTTGCACTTTATAAAAATGAATAGAAAATTCATCTGGGTCTTGACATTGTAAAACTCAGAATAGATGAAAGCAGCAAGGGAGTTTCATTTTTTTATAATTTCTGTATGCGTATTCTGCATGTCTAATTCAAGTCATATTATTCTTTTTAACTAATTAAAATTTTTGGAGATAATCAATTATTCAAGAAAATGAAAGTAAAACAAAATTTATAAATATCTATAGTATTTACATTTTGAAAATATATATTTGTTGAAGTGAAAACAATCAAATTTCTTGCACATATTTGTCTTATCTCAGAACAAAGCGATGATTTGATTGAAATCCACCTTACGATTTGATTTGGACATTTCAAATGTGATATGTCGAAAAAATCTAGAAGAATAAATGTTATTTAATAAAATAAAATAATACATGTAGATAGTTTTCATCACTCGTTAGAAGGGTTGTGTTCAATCCATCGAGAATCGAACCCAAGTGTCAGATCGATTCCAGAGTGAGTGAACTCAATCCTTCTGACGTGTAATAAAAATTATCCATAACAACTCGGATTTAGTAGATGATATTCTCTCGTGATTTCTTTCGAAATATAAATTTTTCTGCTATCGGCAATCTGAAATTTTATTATGTAATATTTTCCTATTATCGCTCTTATTTGTCCATTAACTTACCAAAATTATCAACAAGTAACCAAACACATTTCAAAAATAATTTAGCTTGTAAATTATTAATAATATTACATTCATTTTGAAAAAATTTTGCAGAACTTAAAGAAAAATTAAAAATAATCCAAATATAAATAGTTATTTTCATATTCATTTGATTTCAATTGAGACCTTAATTATTTAGTGGTAAAATTTAGTAAATATTCAATTCAAACTTTTAACTAATGAGAAATCACAACCAGGGAAACAGAATAAATGGAAATTTCAAAATGGATTAATTTTTTGTTAATATCTATTTCAATGATAAATTACAAAATTATAATTTGTATAATGGGTTATATTATCTTGTCATATTCTAAACCAATTTAAATCATTCCACATTGATTACGATATTTAACCATAGATTATTAACAGGTAATAGACGTTGGCATTTATCAGAGATGACATTAAACTATAAATTACATAAAATTACATATATACAAACAAGGATGTAACCTGACGTGATTTGGGAAGCCACTCAATATATGTGACCCCTTCTTTATCTATTTAATGAAATAGAATGGTAGTAAAAATTATTTATATGCTTTCTTGAAAGTTTGGTGATTAGAGACATTTTAGGCAGAGGTTGTTTTGAATGAGAAAGCTGTAACTTTGTGAAAAAATCAGTAGCTTATTTTGAGCCAATAAGCAAAAATATCAAATTCCCTTCCTTACCTGAATTAATTAAAATTTAAATAAAAAACACTTTTTCCACATTTGGTAACAAAGTAATAAGTAAAAGTAAAATAGTATGATTTTATGTGAAGATATTATAAATATCTAAACCAGGGCTGTCTATCCCGTGGCTCGCGGTCCACATATGCCCAGCACTGCAATGAGTATGGCCCAACATAAAATCATAAACTTCCTTAAACCATTGAGATTTATATGTAGAGATATAGTTATTCCCTTTTTCCAAATATGAATGTACATTAGTACAATACGTGAACCTTTTTTCAAGAATAAAATTCACTAAAAACAAAATTATAAGCTCAACTATATAAGTTAAAAAAATAATGAAGTTTCGAATATTTAAAAATTCTTCATTTCATATTTTCATTTTCTAAAATATTTATTATTTCAGTAATTTATATGCTACGACACTAACCAAGTCTATAATCATATCATTCTTTTACAGGAGACAAGGAATTGGTGTTTTCTAGAACAATCACAATTAATTGATAATTTCTTTCCTGGAGTAAAACTTGTCAGGACGTGCCTTTTAGATCTTTGCACATTCTTACATGTCAATAGATAATGGATAGTCAAGGATTATTATATCCGAGACCCATTTAAAAAATAAATGATCATTCCTCATATCCTTCTTTAATCCCATTCGATTTAATCCAGGGCTGTCCAACCCGTGGCACAATATAGTAAAGTCATAAAATTCCTTAGAACATTGAGATTTATATGTAGATATTGGAAAACACAACAATTTGGCCTGATAATTTTTTTTCTCTAAAATAAGAAATCTGAAAATCTACTGTGAAGTTTTCGAAAAATAAAAGTGCTAATTTTAAATTTTGAACCTGGAACTAGATTACAAGATTTCCAAAAAAATAATCATTATTTTGGTATATTCTCGACTACATTTTCATTAGAAATAAATTTTCGACCTGCAAACTTTCTGATTGAATGCTTTTTTCAAGTCATTTTTGGATTTTTTTTGAGAATCAGCCATATATATTATTTATTATTTCTTTTGATGAATAAACAACTTTGCTACTCTCGGCAAAATAAAAACTTTTCAATTAAATATTTTTTGCTTGAGGTAGTTGTTTCAGCATATTATGGGTTTTCTTATAATTATTTTGAAATTTAGACACATTATTATTTAAATACTTCTGCATCGATTGGTGGCAAAACGAAATTGATAAACAATAGAGTTCCTGAGATATTAAATTCCAAAGATAGAGTTTTCAGACTCTTATACATTACACTAAACGGGATATCGGAAAGTTTACATACATACATACATACATATTTAATTATAATTAAGAAACTCTTCCTACCATTGTTATAAAAACTAAACCAACATTAAACAATAACTAAAACATTTTTTAAGAAAATTTTAATTCATAGTTACAACAAGCTGGGAACAACGAATATATGGTATTTAACCTAAAAAGTGGATTAGCTTTAGTACTTATTTTTGTCGTTTTTTCGCTTCAGCCATTGTTGCAACACCTTTTAATTGTTTATTAAGAACTTTTTGTTTAATAAATCGACCTTTATAATGTATTTTATCTGTCATTTCTATGATAAAAATATTCAAGCTCGGACAGTGTTGCTAGATTTGTCAAACGAGCACGGGATTGGCTAGTAGTGGTACATAAACAACAAAAAGTTTTGGGCTTATGAATTATGAATCCTTATTATCTGTTATATATACTCTAGCATTAAATTTTTGCTAGTGTTGTCGAAACAACTACCTTAAATGCTCAATTTATCAGGTTGGGCGAGAATAATTCAGGTAGGGCGCTCGACCAACACCGCCCACCCCTAGCGCCGCTACTGCTAATTAGAAAAATAGGAAACGAGCTCATGCGAAACGGCCGTCAAATTTCAAACATTATGATGAAAAATATTCATTTAACACGGACCCCTGTATGGTAGGCTAGTACCATCCAGAGGCGTCTTTTAGTTGCATAGATACAGGCGGACATCTTTCCTAGTCTATTCTTACGTAGTACCTGGCTTTAATTCAAAGCAATATATTAATATTATTTTAGACTTTGAATTCAGGTAAAAAGGTCGAATATTATTTGGAGCCAGAATTGCATAAAATTGAAATAAAATTTTTTTTTTTCATTTTTTTGACCCACTCGTGGCAACATCAGTTCCCCCAAACCGTTTTGAAAAAACCGGAAAAAACAAAAAAATGCAAAATACCAAAAATCTTTGAAAGCAAACAACATATAGAAAACAGAGCGAATGCCTAGCTTTTTCCTGGCAAGAATACCGGCCAACCAGGTCCAAAAAGGTGAACTAGTATTATTAGGTTGGTGCATAATTATCAGCCGTTTTTTTTTTAATTTTATTATGGAAAATTTTTTTTACAGAAACTTGTTTAATAGTTTATTTTGAGGCGTATTCAGCATCTACTTCAATTACTGCTTCCTATTTGCTTGGCAGACAGTCGATTCCACGGGCAAAGAAGTTGCTGTTCTTAGAGGCAATCCATGCTTTAACATTGGTCATAAAGTCATCCAAATCGTCGTAAATTTTATTCACCTGCCAGGTTTTCAGTGAGCGATTCACGTGGTAGTCTGTAGGATCCATGGTCGGTGAATATGGCTGATGTGGGAGCAGACCCCATCCCTTATTGGCAAAGGATTGCTCGTTTCTATGCAGCAATTCGGAGGAAATTCGGACACGATCGGCTTTGTTTTTGTAAGAGAGTTCGTGAGGGGCCTATCCAGTCGATTTTCTAACCTTTCCGAGTTTTTTGAGACGACGCACGATCGTTGAGTGGTCGAGGTTGAAGTTTTCAGCCAGCATTCGAGTTGCAAGGCTTTCGCCCTCTTCCAAGGCCGATTATCGAAATCCGATCATTGACCTCTTCCTGGATTGTCCTACAAGCTGTTATTACCTGATTTGAAACCGGCGAACCACTCCCGACATTGTTTTCCGCTAATTGTTCCTTCGCCAAAAAGATGACTGTGCTACCTTCCATCCTTTCTCACAAGCCTGTGGACCCGGGTTCGAATCCGACTCGAGGCATCCGGCTAAAATCTAATCCCTGGGTAGAGACAAATTTAAAAATAAATAGCTATCGTTAATTGGCTTATGACTAGAAAGGCTGCAAAGCCAAAAAAAAAAATAAAGAAGGGGGAAAGGATAGGGAGAGGGGATATAAAGGTGGGTGATGGGGAGAGTGGTGGGGTATGTAGGGGGGTAGGGGCAGTGATAAAAGGTATATAAGGGAGGAATGATACGAACAGGAGCCAGTATTTCTCAATCAGTGGTGGATGTAACATTGACTGGGAATATTACAATATGGCCTCTCCACCTTCATTCACCCTCTCAGCTGACTCCACCCCTCACTATTAAACAACGCTTCATCCCTTATATTAATCATATGCATAGAATTGAAGAAACCATTAAATATAATTTTATTTATTTCAACTTATTATACTTTTAGGTAAGTAGAAATTTTGTGTGTGAGTGAATATATTATATTTAATATATGGTATATTAATATTAATATTGAAATCATTTTCTAAATTTTCATAAATAAAATTGAAACATAATATATTAAAGTTAATATTTTATTTTTACTAAATTATTTTTAATACATGGGTAACGGGTAGGTGTCTATTTCATTGCTATTATAGATAAAGAAGTACAGACCTACTTCAGGGCTTGGCCTCCCTGCCCACGAGAGCTCATGATTCTTTTAAAAGGAATCCTTAATCCTTAATCCTAACCAACTTTAATCCGTGTGTTCACAAATCCTTTTTCCTTCGAAACCGAAACCTATTACGAGTATATTTTTTTTACTTTTTTTTTTTTTTTTTTTTTTTAATGATATTGATGAGAGAAGGAGATACACCAGAAGGTGCATCCCCTAAAGACCTGTATGGGATGGCCCCGCCATCGTGAAAAGAACAGAGTAGAAGGAAAGAAGCCGGGATCACGAGCCAAATCTCAGAAAGTTAGATACAATCCAATTTACTAAGATTTTTAAGGGCTTCGAGCAGTGGTAAATTATCCGCGCGATAAATTAGTTTAAATTTATCTCCCACTTAATTTTTATTACCAGACCCTATACTTACAGAAAAAATGTCTGGGTATAGCCGGGAATCGAACCCGAGACCTCCGGGTTGCCAGCCAGACATCCTGACCATTACACCAGGGAGGCGGACACTTGTGCACGAGTTGAGTCTGTACCTGTGGGGTCAGAGTATTCCAGGTTCATGCATAAGATTTTAGCTATTTAGGTAAGATATCTTTATAATACTCTATTCCTATAATTAAATAAATAAGAAATAAGTTACATTTTTTGATTCATTCACAAAATTAAACATAATTTTATTACGAATATTTATATAAAAAATAACTTTAAATTCACTATATAATGATACTAATATGATTTATTTTATTTTTTCAGGTGCTCGCCCTACTAATACTAACATTTAAATTAAGTATTTGATTTTTCTTATTTTCTGGAAAATCAAATCATTTTATCTTTTCCATCTTGTATCCATTTTACCTTAAATTCCTTTCTCTTTCCTCTCTCGAATCGAATCGCGAGTATATTTTTACTTGTGCGCGAGTTCAGTGTGTTCCTGTGGGGTCAGAATATTCCAGGTCCAGACCGCCAGGCACGAGACCTTTGCTGTTAAGGTAAGATATCTATTTAATTCTGGATTTTTATAATGAAATAACTAAGAAATACTCTAAAGTTTTCATATTAATTTTTTCAAAAATTTATAAACTATTATAATTTTATTGCGAATATTTATATAAAAAATACTTAAAATTCACTATTTTATTTTTACTAATATTATTTTTTTTCTTTTTCAGGTAGGTGTTCGCCCTACTAATACTAATATTTTGATTAAGTAGAAATAAATTAATTAATTAAAATTAAAATTTATCTATATGGAATTTTGAATCTTTTCATTTTTTCTAAATTTAATTTGAGATATTAATTTGAAACAATTTCGGCTTTATATTTATAGTTTAATAAAATTATTTCACATGGATAGATAATAAAATTTCTTTTTTGGTTAAAAAATAACGTTCAAGAATAAATAATAATTAAATAATTCACTTTTTAAAATAATTCCCTCATTTGGATATTCGCCGCTAAACTTCAATATATATTCTGTTTCTGATCTAAAGAATGAGTCCTTTCTAACATCATACTCAGATGTACAAATTATTTATATTTCTTTCTTAAATACAAATATTTGACATTTTTATACAAAATTTCGAATGTTTTAGACTTTGATTCGAAACAAATTGCAATATTGGAGACATTGTACAGGTATTTGTTTCGGAAAAGGTCTTTTAACAATTACTTATCTTAAGTATAGACTTATTTTGCTACAAATACAATGTTTCCTATTTGTTTCAAAACACGCCTGGCCTTGAAATTTTCGTTATTCTCGGCTTTCAGATTCAAATTGTATTTCGAGTGAAAATAAAGATAATATTTAAAATTTTTAAAATTATCTGTCTATGCGTATATTATGTCATTTGGGTTTAAAATTATAAAATATTAACGATCTCATTTTAATTATTATTTTTTTATCTTTCCATGTGGGGGGAAATTATAATTTCGTCAAAAAAAACTAGAAAAAGTTTCTTTTTTTCACCCTTGAATTTTTAGCTGAATGATGATAAGGGTCCCCCTTTTATCATCAGTTTTCCAATTTTTTTAGAAAATTAATATTTGAATTTCGAAGCGATTATATATACTTGATTCTAGAAGACTATTTTATAAAGATATAGGAAATTATAATTTCGTCAAAAAAACTCGAAAAAAGTTTCTTTTTCTATCTTTTTTATCTTATTTCTATCTTTTTCTACGTTTTCGACAAAGACCACTCTATACATTTTTAAACTAGATTAAATTTGATACAATCTTAAGTGGATAATGGTAACCCGTGCCGCAATGAGGTTGAATTTTTGAAAAAATGCGATTTTTTGCAAAAAAAAAATGAAAACAACTCATCCTAGAAACTTGATTTCTATGCTCCGAGCATTTTTATTCAAGAAGCTTGTTCGGGGAATCGAGCAATTATAAAATTTTAGGTGAAATCTCCCAGGAACTATGTTAGGTCTTGCGCTCAATATTGCATGCACAATGTCAAATGATAGCATCCATCAGCATTCTACCCTTGCCATAACTCAACTTGTGAACTGAAGGTCTGAAGTGTTCAATCACATCCTCTTCTAAGGCCAACACATCTCAGAAAGCTTAGGAAAGTTTACCCTCAATCTTGTCTGAGAAATTCCTGTAAACAGGACATCAACAGGGGTTCAGTATTCAGTAATCTGTCTTATATTTCTGATAATGAATCCCAATATTGTTAGGCTTGAAAATCGATGCCCTTATATGATGATGAAAAGTCATGCACAAGTCAAACAGAATTAAACTCAAAATATAAATTTTTTGTTTATTTATTCCTCTTTTAAAAAAATTCTTAAAGCAATCCAGATTTTAGTCAAGTGAATAAATTAGGTATAATCCTTTGTGGGAAAAAAGTTTTTTTTTTAAATAAAATTAATCCGCTAAAAGTGGAAATCAAAAACAAATTTCCTTTTAAAATTTTATTAAACTCCCCTATGAACCCACTCATGAAAGATAACGATAATTTAACTTTTATTCACTTATTTTTATATGATAAGAAATTATGATTGCTTTCTTTTCGTTCAGCCAGAAAATTTTTTTCTGGTAATTGTCTTGGACATATGTACAATATTTATGCTATCTCTGTTTATGTTGATTGTCCATTCGTAGGATAAAAAGATAGTTTATATTTATATATTGATTAGTAGGTAAATAGAAATTCTTTTATCATTCATACGAAAAAAAAATATAGTATTCAAAAATTTTTATTAAATAAAAACATAAATAAATTATAATCATTTAAAATTGCATTAAAATTACATTCAGAAGAGTTATAAAATGCGTTTGGCGATACAAAGGAATTTTATCAATATTTATTATGGATATTGTCAGTGTTCTTGTAAAATTCACTATTCATCAATCAATAGAGGAATTATTTTTTCTTTTACTAGTTAATCCGTAATATACAATTATTTTTCTTTCATTTTTCAATGCGCTATATACAATATTTAACATGTATATTTTTTTCAAATAAAATACGAGAGATCTCTGTTCAAGTTTATGAAAAACTACACAAGAAATCTAAGCACTTACATACCATATATGTATATATTTATAGAAATTTGAGTAAGTTTTTGTGACGATTGACAATACCATAGTTCAAAGATTTGGAAATCGAATTTCAAGTCTGATTCTTCAATAGGGTGTCAGTAAATTCAAACATTAAAATAAATCAAAGAAATTGAATTGAAAATTTAGTAAAATAGTTCATTTTAGTCAATTAATTATGTTTATAGTTTAAAAAATAAATAAAATAAGAATTAAAATCGATGATTGATTAAGGAAGAAAATAGATTTAGAAAAAATTCAAGCGATTTTAATTCATATAATACGATAGAGTCAAAAAATATTAATATATCTAATTTTTTTGAATTATTATTATGAACAAAGAAAAAATAATTAAATTATTTTATTTCAACTCTTATTAATAAATTAATTTAATGTTTTTATTTAAAAATAAATAAAAAATAAATGTGTTTTTTCAAAAGAAAAAAAACATGAAACATTAGTTTTTTTGCTTATTTCTATTAATTTGAAGTAATCTTAAAGAGTCTATGTAAGCATTTAGGCTATTTGGTATTGAATTATTTAAAGATTTGTGGTTTTTTATAATTTTCAGTCATTCATTTTTGTTCTTAAGAAAATTCAAACATTGGTTCAACTTTCTAAAGTACATAATATTAAGTCTGGACGACATTCTATGCCAAATAATGAAAAATCAATTTCAAGAAGATAAATGAGAATGATTTGTGGTGGTTAGATTTATGATATTGAAAAAAAAAATATTTCCAGGTATTAAACCATGTTTTGGTTTTTAATTCTGAAGCAGACCTACTACTAATATAAATATTGATAGCCAATTGATGACGACTTAAGAATTAGGAGTCGAAACGTCATCATAATACGAGAAAATATTAATTAATTTCAAAATATCATAAAAAGAAGTGGGATTCCTTAAAAATTTCATATTATTGACTATGACTTACAGACTTACAGAGAGAATAGATACCCAGAAATATTTAATTAATTCAATGCTAAATAACTTAGAAGCTATTAAAGACACTAAAGGATTATAACATAATAGTAGAAATTTATAAAATAGAATTATGTTTAATATTTTTGTTCTGTTTTAAAAAATACAGTTTTAGTTTTGTTATTTTTCGGAAAAAAATAAATTTTTTTATTTAATTTATGCTACAAGAATGATTGAATTAGTTTTTCTAAGCTCATTTTTTTAAATTTCCCAAAAATTAGGTGTCAATATTTTTTCTCCACTGTCAATATAATTTTTCTGACATCTGAAAAATCAATATCAATTTTTTTTAAATTTAAGAGACAAAATATAAAATCTTCAATATAACATATTTTTTTTACTTTTAGTTTTTAATCTGAAAATAATAATTAAGTACGATTGATTAAAATTATTTTTATCAAAAAATCAGACTAAACTAGAGCCAGTTTTAGTATCTAATAAATAGGAAGCATTACGAAATGTTTCGGGTTTAAGGCAACACTGGCATTATTACAATATTTATATTTATATATAGGTATATATATTAAATATATATAGGTATATATATATATATATTTATATATTTATAATCGATTATATTTTCGTTTTTTTATTTTTATTTCTTTATATAGTAAATTAAATAAAAGATTGGGACTAGAAAGCTTGGAAATGTGTTTTTCGAAAATCACATCCAATGCATATACAGTATTTACAAATAAAAACAACAAAAGGCACAAGAGAATTAATGATCTGCTTCAAGACACATAAAAATTAATATTTTTCTTTACTCATTCTTAATTAATTAATGTGATTATTCACTGAGATTCATACGCACGAATCTCTGAGCAAAAATCGTATATTATGATAGGAACCTATCGCTCGCTTCACCTTTTCAACTTGTGTCTTTGCAGAATTTAACTTATTCAGCGATACAACTATGAATCACAGATTTTGGTTAATCAGATATTAGTATTTTATATTGGGAACGTTTCAGTTTTAAGCAATTACTTTGAAGGAAGTCCGGAATAAAGGAGAAGGGAGGGGATTTGAAATAATAATTTAATGGCACATGACGGAGACGAAACGTTCGCAATTGAAAAACGAATTAATATTAAAACACAGTTAGAATAAGAAATGCACATTTTCTAAATAAAAATAACTAGTTTATAAAAATAACTTAGATTAAACGCACATAATTCCCTCCCCAAATTCAATTTCGATTTCTCCGATATATAAATAATATAATAATAATTATATAAACATAAGTTCTAGTGTTATTCGTAGAATAGTTTAATTAAACTTTTTAATCTTATCAGTAATTTAAAATCATAATGGAAAGACATGAGACGACCAGTCAAAAAAGGCCGGCATTTTTCTTCAGTGATGTTTGTTTCCAAAGAGCTAATTTTATAAATTCTTCTTTTGTCAATCCGAGAATTTTTTCGAATTCTTCAGGAGTGAGATATTCTTCTAATCTGGTAGGATCAACTCCCTCTGGCAATGGATGAGTCATCAATTGGTCCAACGGATAGGTAGTACGAGTCAATCGAGACAATTCATTTTCAACGGATAATACTTCACCAGGTTTTTTGCCATCCCGAAAGTTATAAATATATTATTAATGAATCAACTAAACTTTATCAAAAGTCAATAAAGATAGGAGAAAAGAACTTAGGGGGAGTTAAGGAATTCCCCTAACTGAGAAGTAAAACGACGTGAAACGGGAGAAGTCAAAATGAAATTAAGTCCTCAAGCTAAATGGGGTATAACTGAGACTTGACTAAGATGTGAACCAAGTCGTTCAACTCTAGCTAGTAGAAATTTCGACAACTTATATAAAAATGCTTTAAATAGTTTATGAGAATAGGTATGGATTCATAGAAGGAAAAAGGGAATGAAAGATTTTTAAAAACTTTCTCTGGTTTGTTTAACCGAAAGTACTTGAGGTCTTGAATAATATAATAGAAGGGAATGATGGAAGTGAGATAGAAAAGAGTTAAACAATTTGTAAAATTTGTATCCAATTTGACCACGAAGGGTTTTTTAAAAGAAAATATTTATATTAAGCAGAAAATATAATTTATAATTTATTTCTTAGCAAATTGCCTTATCAATTTGAATTGCTTTTATTAATAGTCATTTAAAACATGATTAATTTATTTACCCGAATACTGAGCTCTGCAATATCATCTCGATCAGTCCATATAGGAAATAGATTACTAAAAGACAACGGTTCCAACCCAGCCCAGACGAGAAATGCCTTTGGCTGGCTGGCAGTTTCTGGATGTCGAAGAGCCCAGTAGTCAAGGGCTGTACGCATGGCTTCTTTACGTTCTGCTTGCCATCGGATCGCTCCAGAGCCAGTTAATTGACTATTATCTTCAGTAGTTCCGGTTTCTTCATCGGGATGATCTGGCCACCAACCTTGCCAAAGCCAAAGCTCATGACCAACGTCCAAAAGAAACAAAGCTGGAAAAGATGTAATAATCAGAGATCATTTTTTGCACATTAACTCAACTCTGAATTTGATAGAATATTCCAGTGTTTCTCAACCTTTTGTAGAGCGAGGAACCCTAGAGCAGTTATATTTATTTCTGAGGAACCCCCTAGCACTAAAATATGATATATTTAATTTTTCGTCAAAATATCAACATCATGCTTCTTTTATAGCTTCCAAATATAACAGACTGCCACCGATGACGGGGTTGCTATATTTTAAAAAAATGCTATTGGTGAATTTGGGTACAAAAAAAGTGCATTTTAACCTAACATTTTTATTTTCATGAATATTATTATTAAATTTTTTTGGTAATGTCATTGGGATACCCATATGCCCCTTTCGGATCGGACAGGTTTTTTTACATATTCAATGTATACTCATAAATAATTTTCTCATCTATTTGAAAAGCAATATTATTTCAAACGTCATTAATAACAAAATAATAATAAAACAATTTAAATGATGTTTTCATTTTGTTACTAATGTAACGTAATCATTGTATTATAAGACAAGTTAAGGAACTTTAGAGCAACAAAAATGGTATCACTGAGACAATAATAGTGATGTTCATCGCATTCTTAACTATCAATGGTTTTATTTGACTATAAGGTAATACTTAGACTCTAAATTTAGTATTTTTTCTTTACATGACATATTTTTTGAGGGGTGATACCTAATAATTTTTTTTTTCTATTTTTTCTTTTATTGACCTCTAGGTGCGGGGAACCCCAAACCTCCCTTTGTGGAATCCTGGAATATTCAATATTGTATTGTAATCACAAAAACGCAAGTGTTTAAAATTTCAAAAACTCGGCTCAGTGGAAGTGAGTCAGAATTGGACAAAATTACAAGATTTGCACGAGCAGACAAATAGAGCTACTAAGTTAAATATTAAGCATATATGTAAAAAGAAGGAAATATTACCTGGTTGGCTGGCTGAATAAAGATCATTTTGCGTAAATGGAAAAGGAGTGCAATGATCATCGAGAGTGGCACGATATGGACCAGCCAATTCAGCGAAACTGAACGTTCCCGAAAGGGAAGACAGGTGATAAAGACGTGGAGTTACAGTAAATGATTCTTCACGATTCTTGAGAGATATATACAAATGCCGATTCGCGCCACCAACGCCTTTAGAAAAATTCATAATATTAAAAAACAAAAATAATTCTCTCAAATGTCTTAAAAGTATATATACCTTCGAAAAATGCAGAGGATTCAGAGCCCTCTTCCTGGTCACTGACTTTGACAGAACAAGTCTCTGTGAAGCCGATCTCTTGAGGTTTCTTTCTCAAATAATCAATCGCTGAGCGTATTACCTGAAAGTTAATATATTAAGTGAGAAATAATAAATAAATCAAAAAATATTCATATTAAAATACATATAATGCGATGATAATCAATATAATCTTAAATAATAGCTATGTTTGAATGAAAAAATATTTTTAGAAAAATCCTGAGGGGGTGTCTTACCGAATCTTTTTAGTAATGAATAATTTTATTATAAGTCTTTTTCGTAATTTTTTATAAGAAAATCTAATTCTACAACTATCGACAAAATGAAGATTTTATTTTAACACTAGCAATGTTTATAAAGAAGAAAAAAGGGCGTGAAAAATAGTTTGTTTTTTTTTTTACTTAATCAATTCCATAATATTCAAAATATATAATTCATTTTACCGATTGTATTAAAATTAGACTTCATTAAAAAACACGAAAAAGTCATTTAATAAAATTATCCATAACAACTCGGATTCAGTAGAAGACACACTAAGGAGTTTCTAGTACTAAAAAAAAGTTTTCAAAAAGAGTTGATTACTAATACTCAAAAGATCTCAATTCTATGGTTATTAAGCACAAAAATAAAGAAAACGAATGTATATCATTCAAAAATGTAAAAAAAATCTTCAAAAAAAGAGTTGATTATTCAAAGGTTAAGATAAAAAATTAGGATTTCATGAATTGAGAAAATTTAATTTAATTTAAATTTTAAAGCTTTCATTTTACTAAATTTGTCGAAATCAAGCGTATGATTATTGCCAATTCTTTAAATGTGTATTTTTTACCTTTCGAGCATGACTAGGGGCTTTCGATCCATTCCAGCAGAAAATTTGCCCTGTTTTTGTGTTGATAAGAATAAAACAAGCGCGACTTCGAAGACTACGGACATTACAGGGAACTTGAACAAGAATTGCTTCCGAAGGCATTTCTCCTCGACAAATGTACAAACGCCAAGGTACTGAAAAATATCATTATAAAAATTGTTAAGGATATTGTGTGATATCAAATGTGACTGAGACTTGTCAGAGGGGAATAAAGGGAAATAATTTGAAAATAAATTAAATAATTGATTGTCCACTTTTTTCTTTTATTCGAAAGATTATATTTTAAACAAAAAATAACTGAAAATAATTTGAGTTAGTTTTCGAAAGTATGATATAATTTATGATAGATTTTCTTTATCTAAAAGGGATTTATCTGTCAGTCCATTGTCACAAATGAAACGTGTCCCGTTGGAGAACCCTATTATATCGTGAATATATTATATATTAATAACTTTTATATAAATAAATAATACACTTTGGTTTTTTTAACGAGGGTCAAATTTTAACAGTTTTTAATCTTAAATTAGGTTTTTTTTTTTTTAATTTTATTTCAATTTAAAACGACGGTATGAGAGCTCCAAAGTGTGATTTTTGTACATGTCGGTGTTTAGAAATGGCTTTATTTAAAATTATAAAAAAAAATACAGCAAATTCACTCATTCTCTCCTTATAAATGTCGAATAAGAATCAATTTGTTATTTTAGATATTTGGGGAATTTTAAGGTACGGAACCTGCACTTGGCCGGCTTGCCATATTTCAATTTGTGTCGGTTTAGTTTTTACTTTACCATACAGGGTATGGTCAAGTATTGTAATTCGTGCATGAAAAAGGTTTTTTTTCCTTCTTTTTTTCGAAATATCTCAAAAAAGGCCGAAACTATTTTGATTAAAAAAATTGAGGAAAACCATGGCATTTCTCCTACAAAAATAAGTGAACATCGAAAAAATTATATTTTTCGAGATAATAATTGTTTTGTCAAAATGTCTGTCAGTTAGTTAGTTAGTCTGCACGTTACCAAATTTTTGTGGACGAGCTAGCTCAAAAACTAGTGTGAATATCGAAACCAAATTTCACACGTAGTTTTGGTCCATTGAGATTAAGAGCTGATTAGATTTTGGTGCATATCGACCCAAAATTAAGGGGGGGGTTAAAAATTACAAATCTAGGCCATTTGAGCAAACTCAACCAAATTTTGTATACATAATCAATGGGACCCCAGAAGTCTAAAAATGCAAGAACTAACCGCGCAAAATGGGGGGAGAAGTGGTAAAAAATCAAAATCTTGGCCATTTACCAAACTAAACCAAATTTTGTATACTTAATCAGTGGGGCCACAGAAGTCCAAAAATGCAAAAACTAACCGCCCAAAATGGTGGGGGGGGTGTAGGGTCAAAAATGAAAATATAGGCCCCTGTACCGAACTCAACCAAATTTTGTATTCATAATCAGTGGGATCCCAGAAGTCTAAAAATGCAAAAACTACCCCCCCCCCCTCCCCTACATGATTATAAATAATTTTATTAAATATTAAATATAAGTGAGGGGCCAGGTTGTATGGTAAAGTCAAGTGGATGGCCACATCAGAACACATCAGCTTATTTATATTTAAAGATTATATACCTTTTTTGTTAGAGAGTCCACGACGACCGAAATGAACTATCATTTTGCCATCAAACAACCTTAAGAAAGCTGGAGGTTCTGTATTTTGTACAACCCGAATTTGAGGTCCCCGCTCCCGATCCAATTCGATAGTTAATAATGCTGCTGCTCCTTTTTCACATTGTGGAGACGCACTCCCTTGCCAACAAAAGTAAGCGCATCGTTCTCGTCCTAGTAATGTTCAATTGTTAAAAATGAAACTAGTTAAATATTTATTATATAATATTGTTTTTTAACATACCAATCATATTGTGTTTCGAAGGTAATCCGCTGAGTTCTCGACCAGTAATACTAACATTATATTGCCATCTAATAATATAACTATCTTGTTCATGGAATTGACCGATCGATGTTTCAGGTAACTCAGTATAATCATATTCACTTATATGCCAAACCTGTATACCTTTACTAGTAATCTCATAATGCCGATGTGTCTAGAATAAAAGAACAATCGGGAATAGTTATCATTTATGAGAATTCAAAAATCAATTAAAATTAATATTAAATATCTAAATATAAAACAACTCAATTTTTAATTCTAATTGAAAAAATTAAATGATTAAATAGCAATTGTTATTTAACTAACCCACAATTGAATATGCAATTTCGAAAAGGGCACATGTCTGAAAATTGAAAATGTTCAGGAATGAAAAAAAAACTAATTATTTTCTAAAGTAGTGTAAAATTTATAAAATTTAATTTTTGAGTTACATTTTGTGGGAAGTAAAATTAATACCAGAGTTGTGCCTTTTTTGAGCATAGTACTCTAGGTGCAGGGAAGCTTTTAGATTAAATTTATATGAAAAAGTGTATTTGTCAAAATATGCGAGATGTGCCCTTTTCGAAATGGCATATTCAATTAAAGATGTAGCTCATTTTGAGAAAATAAAAATTCCAAAAATTTTCTTGAATATCACCATCAAATTTGTTTCTTTAGGATTATAAGATGATACTATGGGTAAAATTTCGATACGATCAAATACTTTGCGGTCTTAAAAAAACAAAAAAACAAAACAAACATATAATTTATATTAAGATATTCTTTTTGGTTGTTTTTTATTTCAGGTATAAAAATGTGACGAGAGGTATATTTTAAGGAAAAATTAATTTTGGATAAATATTGCTAATTTCAGCAATTTTCTAAAATATAATTAAAGTAAAATGGATAAAAAAGATCGCAATCAAAATTAACACTATTTTTCAAAAATATCAAAGAGGTGAGATAAGGCAAATTCTCTCTGTATGAAATTTACGCGAATCAACTAAAGGCTTAATTTCCTCCTAATTACATATGTTGTTAAGGCTTATTTCATCATGACTCTATGAACATTTTCAACTTAAGTCTCATAACCTTTCAGAGATAAAGGACCCAGAAAAATCGCATATGCTAGCTGTATATTCGACCAGTCGTCACGGTTAATGAATGAATCTTCATGAAATTTATTTTAATTAATAATTATAGAATTTTTTCGGACATTGAAATAAAAAATATAATTAAAATAATAATAATATTTTGTTAACAAACCTCCTCATCGTAATAGTGATTACCGCGACCGAGATGAGTTCCTTCAAGTTCCAAATCAGGTTCGCCGACTTCATTTTCATACATTGATTTCGGATCACATGGCTTCATTTCAATACTGGATTCCGTCTAGGCAATGAATAATATTAAAAATTAATTTATATAACTCGATAAAATTAATAAATATTACATTAATGCGAAAGTTTATTTTTTACCTGTTTCTCTTCTTCTTTGACTCTTATCACACGAGAGAAATCAGGCCAGTCAAGGAACTTTTCCCGAAATAGAATTGTCTCCATATGCTGATTCATTTTTGCTAAAATAGCCCAGGTTGGTCTCTCTGATGAAGATGACTCCACTAATTGGTCGGGAGGTCTTTGTCCCAAGAGAAGAGCAACAGAGAGAGGTGAAATGGAACATTCTGAATAATCGAATCCTTCAGACCATAACTCACGAGCGAGACGAATTGCGATACGACGCATTTCAGTTGAAACTTGAGAGCCTTGCCAAATATACATTTCCGAACCGAAATCAAAAACCAGAATCTAAAAAATAATTAAATTATGATAACAAGTGAATATATAGACTAGAATATAAATAAACTGGTTTTTTCTTAGGGGCTAAATTTTTATTAGAATAAAATGATATAAAATTTTAAAACTTCGAATCTAAAGATATTTTTCTATTGTATAGTAGTTACCTTGGAAGGATTAAGAAGTTCATATTTGGGAATAGTTCCCCAAGCAGATTCTACCGGAACTAGTTCTTCTTCCTCATTTAGCTCATAGATTTTATTTGTTTCAACTAATAATGTCTCATAAAGTTCATCTTCGTCAGCAAGTCCAGCTGGAATCGCTGCAGCATTTTCTTTTTTATCCGCAGTAGTGTCATGATTCAATAATTTCCAAAATGTATTTAAATGACCAGGAGAACAAGGCTTATCGGCACTTAATGTGATAACCTGATTAGATTTACATCCAAGATCACGATGCTGAACAATGTGTTGCGACACCTCGGCACCTCTAGACCGTTCAATTACATTTGCATATTTACCAATCCAAAGGAATACCTGAATAGAAATATAAAAGCTTCGTTAAGTAAAATATTCTTTAATAATAAAAAAATTAAAATTAAAATATACTTGCCTGTTTTGGTGTTACGAGAACGTAACAATCTCCATGATTAATTGAGGAAGCAATTGGTTCTACTAGGCGTGTTTGAACATGGCGTCTTCCTTTGATATGCAAAAGCATCAAATCTTTGAAAGGAGAAAGGTCTGATGTTTGTTGAACGCCTGTTTTACGAAGATTCACAGCTTTAAAGTCCTCTTTGCTAGCCAAACCAGCCAAAGCCTCCATGGCTATGTGAGGTTTATTATGTTTAACCACTGTATAAGAAAATATACAAATCGTATAAGATAAATTAAAGTATTTTGAATAAATATGTAGAAGGGCCTATTTTAGATAATTTTGAATGTTTAGTAATTTACTAAATAATAGAAATAATTTTTTGGGAAACGCTTAAAGAAATAATAATAATATTACGGTCTCTTTTTATACTAAGTGAGAAATATTAACTTCAGTATTATTTTAGACAGTTAATATATAATTTAATGAGAGAGATTATAAAATGAGAATAATAAAAAATCTTTCAACAATTCAATTACAAAAGAAATTAATAATTAATTTTTTATTTTATATATCATTAAATTATTCAAACAAAAAGGCTTTGGAGCGGTCTATAAATTACGTCACATTTTAAGAGAGGGTCCACAAAGTATGATACAGAGGGGATTAAGACTTTTGAGACATCACATCTAAAATATAAAAACAATTTATATGAATCCTCTACCCAGTGTACAAAATAAAACCCTTCGGCTAATTGCAGACCCACCTCCAGGAATAAACAATGAAATAATTAAAATCGGACTAAATATAGAAGATTTGGAAAAACATAGAAAAACTTTACATTAAATTCAAGGCAAAAATACCTCTTCATAATAATAATCTCATTAACGAACTTGACTATTTTGATTCACCCAAACCATTATCATTTTTCACCTTCACTTTCATATTACAATTATTAAACATCATGTGGCTAGAGGTTTTTTTTAATTTTTCCCTTTAATTTTAAAAGAATAATTATTAAACATAGGTAGTCGGATGGGGAGCTTTTGCTTGAAACCGATATTAAAAAAAATTGATTTTTATGTATATTATATTTTGTAGATAAGTTTTTTTGTAAAATTTTTTTTAAAGTGTTCAATAAAATATTTATTTATAGTTTATTATTATTTATATCAATCAATGAAAATGTGTTTTTTAGTTAATTTTAATTTTTTTACACATTTAAAAATAAAGAAATTATAATTGTAATGTTGTTTTAATTAAAATTAGCTCTAAAGATGCAAATTATGTGACACTAAACCAGGTGTAGGGGTCACTCGAATGTGACAACCCTTGACATAAGGGGTGGGAGTGGTAAAATAACCGACGAAATTTGAGTGACATAATTAATCTGTGGTCCCTTTTACTTATACACTGTTCGTTAAAAATTAGCAGAAAATAATTGCTGATGAAAAGAACTATTATTTTAACTCACATTGTTCCATTTTGTATCGCTTCAGCTCTTTCTCTGCGAAGCCAGTAGTTGTTTCAATATATTCTGTATGCAAATCCAATCGATTGGCCAGCGCTCGGATAGGGTTTCTCATTTTTGGAGCTCGTCTTCCTGCTTGAAATCGAGCTCGCTCTCTTAAAATACCAGTTGAAAGGGGTGTGTGAGCTTCAATAGCATCTAGATTAACTTCAACCGTTGTCTCTGAATGCAAGATTGTTGTTTCTTGGCTGTAGAAAGAAGTGAATGTCTCATCATCAGCTCGAGGAACAGCCACAAGGCGCCCTGGTAACTCCTCTTCAATAGGCGATTCGACAACAGGCGAAACAATAGGACTTTCATCTAAAAAATTAGAAATAATTTATTATTAAAAGAAGTAGTATGCAACAAATTTATTCGGATCAAGTTATCTGTACCTGAGTCAGCGTCTCCAGGGGCAGAAAGACTTCTTTTGAAAGGGGAACTCCCTTTTGAGCTTGGTGAAGAGGGCGTTGAAGCTGACACGTCAGGGAAATGGGCTAAAATTTTGCAAAATTTTAAAATATTAATACATAATAATTTGAATCATAAACGATAAAAATTAATAATCAATTTCGCTAAGAACAAAGATGTTCACGTTTTTGTATTAAATAATATTTTAAATGATGGCTTCCTTAAATTTTCATCTAAAGATCTGATTCTCATCTTTTTAAACAAAAACAATAGGTATAGTGGGATTGTTTCCTCGGCATTTACGAGTTAATTTAGAATTTATAGTCACAACTCTCTTATTAAGGTCCATTTACACGTGTTCTAACCTTCTCTATATTATTAATTAACATAATTTTCATGAATGAGTCCTTAATAGTTTTTAATATAATTTTTGTTGTGGTGTTAAATATATAGAATATAATTTTAATTTAATGTTATTGATTGTATTATTTAATAAAAAATAAATCCTGAATGTGTATAATCTATATGTATAAAAACAATTCGAATGCGTTTATTAAAACTTAAGACCGTTTCGATACTAATGTTCCTTTTATCAACAGCTAAAAAACCAGTAGACTAGATAATTCTAAATTAAGATCAATTAAAACAATATTTAAGAGGCTATTGCTATATCCTATTAAACTTAAATTAATTAAAATTTTGTAAATTTTATTTTGCGACCAATGAGTCAACAGTCACCTCAAAAGTGTTCCCTTTTTACTTTGAAAACATTTAAAAATCGATTGAAATTTATGAAAGTAACTTAGTGTAAGTAATTTCAATGAAAATTATTATGCACTATAAAATAATTAGATGAATCAGATGAAAAAATTACCGACCCCTTGATAAACGAGTTTCATTCGCATTTGACGGCCTTATTTTATTAAAAATTTTATTACATACTTATAACATATTTATGAATCTTTCATAATCATACCAAATTGTCTTTAATAAATTATTTTAATTCAATTTATTTTTTAACTTTGTTTCTGAGTGTATGATGAGATATAAATTACATCAGAAATGGTAGGTTGGTATATTAAAAAAAAAAAATGAAAGAGTTCTATTTCGAATTTTTAATAAATATAAGAAAAATTTTATTTCATTAAAATGACTAATAGACTTGAATAGTATCTTTAAGATAAGGCAATTATTTCTTTACCAATTTTACTAATTTCTTAAACATGACATAACTCATAACCATTTAGTTTCCTAGCTTCGGAGATGTTATTACTACCTACCGGGGTTTCAACATATCAACACGGTTAGCATTTAAAATAAATAAATCATAATAATATTCCATGTGATTAAACAACGATCTAAAAGGAATCCGCAAAAACCAATCATCAAAATCAGACCAAACTATAAAATTTTATATTTTTCTCATTTTTACATTTTATAACCTGACATTTTTTTGAATCATTTGTGATTTTCATCTCAAAAGTTTAATATAAAATTCTAAGATAGTAATAAGGGAATGTAGTCATCTACATGAGTATGACTTTAACACTTGCACATTTATATGAATTTATTTCTATTATAAAACAAATAGGCATGTAATGTAATCGTTGAGAAAAAAATTGGTGCTAGTTTTGATAAATTTTTTTTCGAAAAATCAAGGAGCTAAAGCAACAAAGAGATACTCGTATTAATTATCTTTAAAAAACTTTAAAACGAAACTTCTAGTATGCGTGTTCAATTTCAACCAAAGTTCAATCCTATCTTAATTCCAATATAAAACAACTAAATTTGAAATTTCGACTTGATTTTCTTATTAATTTTTGAGCTAGAGCGTAAACAACAATTACTAACACTCGAAATGGCTCACTTACTTTTTGACAAAATAATTAAAACTTAAAACATACTTTTTTCGGTGTATACTATCCAAGAGTTTATGATAGTCCCTAACGCCGTGATTTTTTCAATTAGTTATAGGCGTTTATGAGATATTTTTCAAAAAACAAACAACTTAGAATACCAGACCATACCTCTTATTTAGTAAAGTAAAAATTAATATACCTACTTAGGAATAAATTTTGACTTAGAAATTTTATCTTCGAATGGATAATTTTTACTAATTTAATGAAATTTGAAGATATTGGAAGTGAAATCTGGCACTTGGGTTCAACGGGACAATAGATCCTAAGAAAAACAATATCTTTTTCTGAATTCTGAGATTGTTTCTTCTGAATA
This sequence comes from Forficula auricularia, assembly GCA_024734495.1. Lineage (NCBI taxonomy): Eukaryota > Metazoa > Arthropoda > Insecta > Dermaptera > Forficulidae > Forficula > Forficula auricularia. Next base: position 5,975,432 of record JALMQS010000030.1, on the reverse strand, counting down.
TACTGTATTTTTATAATTTATAGATAAATCAATCAATCAACTGTAACGATAATTTAATATACTTATAATTGGAAAAAAATACTTATGATATGAGATGATGAGTCACATAAGATAATCAAGATATATTTTCATGATAAAAAATTTATGCAATATCATAAGAATTACTTAGTTTTAAAAAATAAACTCAGAAAAATTAGACACCAAAATAAAATTAATATACCATTAAATAAATTAGCAGGAAAATGAAGAAAAAACATCAGATAAAATGGAAAAAGTAATTAAATTTAATTATCAATATCTATAGAAGATAATTAATCAGAAATTATTCAAGTAGAAAAAGATGAACATTTTATAGGTAAAATAAAAATTAAAAAGTTATTCAATGCTAAGGTAGGCAAAATATGTTTTTTATTTAATGAAATGTTAAGTTTAAGCCGCTCATGCTTTTATTTTTAGTCATGTGTGCAGGAAAGAAAAATGTATTTTCCACTTTTACTACATTATGATTTAAAAAAGTGTTTTTTGTTCTAGTTTCTGAAATTTTCACGTTTGATTCCTTAACTAACCAACCGTAATGTCATTAGAAATTTCAAGAAAATCGGCTGGGTAGGGTGTGAAAATTCAATTTCAAGATTCTACCCCGAGAGATAAATAAAGATAGCAAATTAATTAAAAGGATTTAATAAATCAACACATCTTTAGCTTGATTAGTTTAGATATATATGTTATATATTATATATTTAAATATTTTATTAATTTGAGACTAGAGTTTCGAAGTCAATGCCTTCATCTTCAGACTACTATAAATATTTCAAATGCGTTTATTTTTGATTTATTTATTTTTATTTACAAATTGACTTCATAGGCTACTATAATCTCAAAGCAAAAAACTAATAAAATATATATTTATAATTCTCCCAAAACTTAAATGACTATGTAATTTCTATTCTTTAAATTTCAAGGGTTATTTGTCACACTATTGATATAGATTTAATAATTTCGTTAAGTTCATTTATTTATAAGAATTTACTAATATAAATATTATTTCGATTATCACTGGTGGACCATCTTCTGTAGTAAATTTAGTTTTTGAAAATGTCTATAAAAACATCTCGGTCCTCATTTCGATACAAAGTTTTTACAATTATCTTAAACATTCATCCATCCATCTCTCTTTAGATTAAATTGAAAGTTTTTGCCGAGAGTAGCAGAATTTTTATATATTGAAGGAGACAATAAAAGAGTGTGTCTTCTGCTGGAATTATAAATTTTATTTATTTATAACGAGACTATAGTTTCGAGGGCTTTGCCCTCTTCATCAGTCTATTACAATGTATTCACAGGATTCATAAATTAATTCCTGTGAATACATTGTAATAGACTGATGAAGAGGCAAAGCCCTCGAACTATATTCTCGTTATAAATAAATAAAAATTATAATTCCAGCAGAAGACACACTCTTTTATTGTCCCCTTCAATCTCTTTAGATTCATATACTTCCATATTCTTGATTTTCAAAATCCTTTTCCAGTGAATTTCTTGTTTTTTTATTCAATCTATATAAATAAAAAGCTTTTGACGGCTAAAAACCCGGCTCCCTCGCTAAAAAGAATCATACTACATACCAACTGGCTAAATAAATGGACTATGTATCCGAACCCAATCAAATAAAAATAATAATATTTTGGTTAGTCATGTTTTGGGATTTTTATAAATAAATAAAAATAATTTTTCGAAATTAATAAATTATATTATTAAATTGTGTGAAAAATAACCCTTGAAATTTGAAGAATACACTTATTTCATGTAGAAGATGATCTCTGTTTAATTATTATTTTATGAAAAGTATTTAATAAATTTTTTTTTTTAAAACATATTTCATTTATATCTAGTGTAAGTTGATGATTTCGGGGGGGGGGGGGGGGGGGGGGGGTAAGCCTCCTGATATTACTTGAACTAAAATATAAAAATATGAAATTTTAAGAATATAAATGTATTACATACCTGCTTTACTTCGAAATCGCACAGGTTTCGGAGTCCTCTTCTTCTGCTTGTCGTTGCCAATGATCTCAAGCAGAGGTGATTTATTTAAAGATGGGGTTCTCTCAAGGGGTTTTCGAATGTCGCCGCCGGCTGCTTCATCCATTTTCATTTTGCCAGCGACACTAAATTTCTCGGCATCCGATTGATGAACACGTTTTTTCCAATCATTGGAAGCTGTTTCCAATTTATTAAGTCTTTCCGCAAGAATACTCCCGATGGGAGCCGGAGGGTCGGCTGCAGGGGTGGAATTGGTGTTGTCCACCTCTTCGGAGCGCCTTGCAGCCAATTCCTGCACATAACGAGACCAACGATTGACACAATAGAAAAGAGTGGCGATCGCCACCAAAAACTCGATAAAAATCCACATCTTTATCTTGGAAAGAAAACACGAGCTAAGGACAATGAGCTTGAGTCATGGTTGTGCGAAAACTGAATAGCCTCAGGCAACGTTCATTCATTAAAACATTCGAAAAAGGAAACTAGGCTAGAAAAGTCTATGAATGCTAACGGAAAGCAACACCACTTGCGTCGCTGACCGGATGGATGAACGCTTGCTTGGCTGCGGTGCGTTTCCTCTCGAGAGAGATTGGCAAGTGTTTGGTTTGCGTCGAGAGAGAAAAATACGTGCACTAAAAATACACGTAAACATCGAATATAAGATAAGTAAAGATAAAAAAAATGGAGAGGATATGCGCATTCGTAGACGATTAGATCGAGAATGGACAAAAGATGAGCTGAGCTCCCTCAAGAGGCTCATCTCCCGCAAAGGATCACATGCAGAGAAAGAGAAGACACATGTGCGCTATTGGCTCTGTCTTTATTAAAAACACAACTCTGACCCCGATTCCCGATTAGGTGAAAAAAAAGAAATTAAATAAATTGGAATCATCACTGACGTTTAACGAAATTAAACGAATTTTTAAAATCTTATGTAAGGATCATTAAAGTGATTAATTTTCTTTTTCATCGAGTAACTTTAAAAGTCGAGGATATAAAATTGTTCAAATTTCAATTTTGCAAAATATTTGAATGTTTTAAATTATTAATCGTAGAAAATAAGCTAATAGATATCGTCGTGCTTTTTTTTAAGTTAATATTATTATTCAACGGAGTATCTTAAAAAAGCCCAATAATCAAAAATAATTATTTCCAATATTTTTTTGGGCTTTTACTTAATTTTACTATCGGGCCAAGGTTAACACCAAAATAGGAACTCATCATCCGAATCTTCGATATCTTTATCCAAAATACTATCGAGAATAATTATTTTTAATTGAAATATTTTTCAGTGAAAACAAATATTTAAGTATCTTTTTGGGTGTCTTTTTTTGAAAAAAGATGGAAATTATTTCAAAAATCAACCCAGTATATAATATTATTAAATGAATTTAACTTTAAAGGACATCATAGATATTAGTTGAAATATTTTTACATTGCATATCAGAGAGGTTCGTCCCCTTAGGAATCGAACCCAAGCGCTAACTAATCTTGCCGGGCCAGTAGCCAAACCCTTAAGACCAGGTCTTAAGGGTTTGGCTACTAGCCCGTCAAGATTAGTTAGCGCTTGGGTTCGATTCCTAGAGGGACGAAACTCTCTGATATGCAATGTAAATATTTCAACTAATGTCTATGATGTCCTTTAAAGTTAAATTCATTTAATTGAAATATTTTTATTTTGCTGAGAGTAGTAGAGGACAATCTCCTTGTTTCTCTTTATGAATAATTATTTTTGATAATTGAGCTATTTTTTAACACGTCTCTATTACTTTATTTTTTATCATAGAACATAGGTGAGCCACTCTTCCATACCTTTAGCAAAAATAAATTTTTTCTATTTCGGTTTCGTAATGTTTAGCATAAATAACATTGTTTTAAGTGTTGTAATAGATTTCATTATACCAATGTATTTTTTTTATTTAATAATATAAGCTACAAATTTTGCCAGCATATACCACCTACCTACCTCATTTGTTTATTCAAAAATAGTAGTAGAAAAGTAACGAATTAGAAAAAATATTCGTCTGATAAGAATTTGTTGGATTGTTTCTTTTGTGAAACTCAACACTATTGGGCTTCGTATTAAGACTATAAGACTGATGTAATAAGATGACGTGGATTTACGCTTGTATATTAATATAGGTATTATTTTTAAACTTTTGAACTCATGTTCGTAGATAAAAAGAGTAAAAAATTATTGTTTTCTCTCCAAACATTTAAGTTATCTTAATTAATTTTTAACCGACTTCAAAAAAAGGAGGAGGTTCTCTATTCGACTGATTTTTTTTTTTGTGCCTGTGTTACCTTATATCTCCGCCAATTGTGAACCCATTTTGAAAATTTTTTTTGCATTGGGTCCAGTCTACGTTCCGATTGGTCCCATTTTTTTTTTTGTAGGTATTAGATCTTTTTTGTTAGGTTTGTTCAGGACTAACTTCTTTGTTTATGAATCGATTTCGATGATTCTTTTTTTATTGGAAAGGGGGTATTTTTAGGGATGGTGTCATATTAATTTGGTCGAGTTCTGATGATAGGATCACTATTAATAACATCACTAAAAAGAGAAAAATAAAAAATTTTTAAGAAAAAAATATAAAACCGACTTCAAAAAATTAAATGCAACAAATAAAATACACTAAAAAGGTATAAAATAATTATTATCTTATTTAGTTACAACTAAACGACGAAATATTAACATGAAATTACTTTTTTAAGTCGGTGCCAAACATATACCTTTTATGAATCGCACTCGACGGATCTTACTTAGTACGTTTGGTGGGTACGTTCGCTTATAGGTATAGTTTGTTTGGCACCGACTTCAAAAAGTAATTTCATGTTAATATTTCGTCGTTTAGTTGTAACTAAATAAGATAATAATTATTTTATACCTTTTAGTGTATTTTATATGTTGCATTTAATTTTTTTGAAGTCGGTTTTATTTTTTTCTTAAAATTTTTTATATACTTATAGGTTATAGGCTAATATCTGCCTATAGTGGAAAAGGTTTTCATGCCATTAATGGGTATAGCCGTTGCGTCGTTTCTAGGTGAAATAGAGGGTCGCAAAATTCATAACTCTTAAAGTATCTCCAATATATTCTAATTGATTAACCAATTGAAGTCGGTCACCCATCTAAGAGCTAACTGCGCTTCATGTTGCTTAGCATAGGTGCTTTGGTTACGCTATGGCCGTTGGATCTAAAGTTTATATACATATATTAATTAAAATAAAAGACAAGAATTTCGGAATAATTAAAAATAAGAAAAAAATGATATAATATTGATATTTAAAGTCTTATAAAAGTAGGTGAAAAATAACTAACCGAGTAAAATCGAAGTAAATTGGTTCAGAAAGTTTATTAATTTAACCGTTAGCATATCCATTTTTTAATTAATGAAATTACTAAGTAAAGATATAATTAGGAAATTTTAATTGAGATTCTCTTGAAAAAGAAAAAAAACGAATAAAAATAAAGATATCAGTCTTAATATTTTCATTTTTTTTTTTTTTTTTTATTTATTAGAAACCTATATTTTTAATAAAGAATCGTTTTAAATGCATGGCTAACAAAGCATTTATAGTTTCTAAATATAACGATAATGACAATTAAACAAAGGAACCTGTATATTTGCAAAAATAAACGACAAAGGTTTCGCCTGAAAGATAGTCTACTAAACATACACATAACTACGCAGGTTAAGCTTAATCGGATACAGATACATTTTATTCAAATTCAAAAAGGACAAAGCAGGATCATTCAATAAAACAATTAAAACTCAAGTCAATGTAATTAGTGATTTAGTAAAAAAATATTCATATTAATTAAAATAAATAAAAAAAGGAATAAAATTATAATTAATCTCAAGAAATCAAATTTTTAAAGTTTAAATTTTTATTTAAATCACACATGATTACTTTATAATTATTTATTGAAACAAATAATTACAATTTTAATACGACGTTTCGATCGACTTATTTTGCGATCGTTCTCAAGTATGAGTACCCACTCCGATTATAGGTTAACTGAGTCAATCATGTTTATCTGGGCTCAAAGCTCAAATATACCGACGGCATCAGCGCCCCCTGTCGGATTGAGCATTACATGTTTTTAAAGATTATAAAAAGCAAAAAAATTATATTGACAAATCAAATGATAATAATAGCAATAATAGTACATAACAATTAATTCACTATATCAAGAATGTTATAGTTTACATCGTTGGATTTTTTAAAACATGTAATGCTCACTCCGACAGGGGGCGCGGATGCCGTCGGTATATTTGGGCTTTGAGCCCAGATAAACATGATTGACTCAGTTAACCTATAATCGGAGTGGGTACTCATACTTGAGAACGATCGCAGAATAAGTCGATCGAAACGTCGTATTAAAATTGTAATTATTTGTTTCAATAAATAATTATAAAGCAATCATGTGTGATTTAAATAAAAATTTAAACTTTAATCAAATTAATCACAAAAATAAAAGCTTCAACAGCTTCATTACTAATAAATCAAATTTTTTTTTAATTAAAAAAAATCTGGTGTTATTTTAAAAATTTAGCTCTATTTTCGCCAAAATTTTTATCAATAAATTTAAAGCCAAAAATCAAAGATCTTATTAGATATGTTTTATTCACGTTAGAATAAAACCACGCTGGGAATAATTTTCCGGACCATAACATTTCATATCCCCAAAGTAATAGCTAACGTTATTAAATATTAGTATTATTGATCCATGTACGAGTATTGTATAATCCTAAAGGGAACTTAAAGAATATTGCATAAAATAATAATTGATTGTCTAGACTAGAAGTTAACTAGTTGACTAATAAGTTTAACATTGTGTTCATAAAGTAAAACCAATGAGGTTGTCCTCTGCTTGATGCAAATAAACATCAGCTATAATATATATACCAAATATAAATATATATATAATTATTTGTTTGAGACCATAGTTTAGGAAGTTTGAACTTCATCATTAGTCTTTTTAATTAGAAATATTTTATTTGTCACCTATCATGGGGGTCAATTACCCGATTGGAAAGAGCAAATTTGTTTTGTTGTCTTAGCAAGTAGCCATACAAGCAATTCTCTATCTGATCGGGTATTTGACCCCATGAGAGGTGAGAGATAGAATATTTATAATTAATAAATTGACGCGTTCTGATGTGGTCATCCACTTGACTTTATCATACAACCTGGCCCCTCACTTATATATATTTTATGATATTGATGTGAGAAGGAGATACACCAGAAGGTCCATCCCCTAAAGGCCTGTATGGGCTAGCCCCTCAATCGTGAAAAGAACAGAGTAGAAAGAAAAGAAGCCGGGATCACGAGCCAATATCAGAAACTTAGATACAATCCAATTTTACTAAGGTTTTAGGGGCTTCGATTGATTTGATATTTAATAAAATTATTTATAATCATGTAGGGGGGGTAGCTTCTGAATTTAAAGACTTTTGGGGGCCCATTGATTATGTATACAAAATTTGATTGAATTTGGTTCATAGACCTATATTTTCATTTTTTGGCCCAACAACCCCCCCCCTTTGGGCTGTTAGTTTTTGCATTTTTAGACTTCTGGGGGGCCAAGGATTATGTATACAAAATTTGGTTGAGTTTGGTACAAAGGCCTAGATTTTTATTTTCTGACCCCCCCCCCCCCATTATGGGCGGTTAGTTTTCGCATTTTTAGTTTTCTGGGGGCCGAAGGATTATGTATAGAAAATTTGGTTGAGTTTGCTCAAATGGGCTAGATTTTTAATTTTTACCCCCCCCCCCCTCCTTAATTTTGGGTCAATATCCACGCTCTTAATCTCAATGCATCAAAACTACGTATGAAATTTGGTTTTGATATTCACACTAGTTTTGTGCTAGCTCGTCCACAAAAATTTGGTAACGCACAGACTAACAGACTAACAGATATTTTGAAAAAACCATTATTATCTCGAAAAATATAATTTTTTCGATGTTTAGTTATTAGGGCTTTTTTGTAGACCGAAATGCCGTGGCTTCGCTCAATTTTTTTAATCAAAATGGTTCAGCCGTTTTTGAGAAATTTCGAAAAAAAGAAGCAAATAAACCACTTTTTTCATGCACGATTACAATACTTGACCATACCTGTATGGTAAAGTAAGACTGATAATGAAGGTCAAACCTTCGAATCTATGGTCTCTAACAAATAAATTATATATATATGTGTGTATGAGTGTATGTTTATTTGCATCAGCCAGAGGACAACCTCATTGATTTCTCTTTATGATACAACAACTCTGCTACTCTCGGAAAAACAAAATCTATTCAATTAACATTGTGTTCATACACATGTATAAATTAGCGAAGGAGTGATAAAAATGACTACCACTCTTGTTGACGTAGGATTGAAGTGGGTTATTTCACATTTGTATCAGCGATTGAATAATTAATATTTATCAATAAGATATTTTTTCATAAAAAAAAAACCAACAAATTTTATTCACTTTTTTATAATAATTTCAAATGTACTTAATGACTATTTAGTTGGGACGCCACTTAAGTACGTTGCAGCCGAAATTCTTCTAGCTCAGAGGTTCTCAAGCTTTTTCTTCCAAATAACCCCATCTGCAATTTTGTAAGAATACCATTGCCCTCTTTCCAGGATTTTCTAAATCAAAAAGTTTATATCAAATATAATAGGCTTTTAATATTGAAAATACAAGATTTATATTTTAATTTAGAGATAAAAATAAGTAATATATATTTACATAATGAGAAAGCTGAGATTGTTATTTTTGCTAGTTCTTCAATACATTTGAAATTTGTACGGAGATTAATTCCCCCCTTGAAATAATAAAATTCCTCCTTTGGGTCTGAATTAAATAGACTATAATAATTATAAATTAATACAAGTTGGTATATTTTTTTCGGCAAAACTTAACACCAGACAATTATTTTCATCTCTCACTAACATTAAATTAAGGGTGGCTCACCAGGTCGATGTTGGGCAGTAGAAACATAAATATCATCTTAAATGAATGTAGAAGATAGTGAGGCCTCACCACACACACTATTCCCCCATGAATGAATGAATTTTCTTAAAGATTCACAACACCTCAGTAATAACTATGAATCAAAAACGATTGATGATGATAATCAACACATGAAAATAGGAACGATTAGATTATTAGCATATTCAACTGGCTTAATTTATAGATATTTTTTATTTAAAGAGTTGCTATACGTATATAATTTACTTATCTTATCTGATATTAATTTTATGGATTACTCATTTATTGACATTTATAGGCTGTATTGGGTTTATGAAGATATTCATTGATTATTAACAAGAGGTAAGAGAAGAGGGAAACTGTAAGATTCTTTCGGGTTGACCATTCCAAGAAATAATTTCTTTCACTTGAAGAGAATCCCAATAATTGAAGATGAACTAAAAAGTGAAACTATTCATCCATTATAAGCTAACTGTGTATTGATAACTTATATAATTTGATTAAAAAACTTATTTTATCGAGAGAAGCAGAGTTGGTTATATTTATATTTTGTTTATTGGGCCTCCGATGAGCGGGGTCCGCCTCTTACAAAAATAAGATAGATACATATTTACACTCATTATTTATTTCAAATTCACACTTTCAGCTTCAGAACCAATAAATTAAAATTCTGAGAGGGTGGCTGAGAAAGCCAGGATTAATCCTGACATACATTTCAGTTTTTTTTTTTAGTATTTACAATAAAATAATTATACTCCACCCGCTCTATATGTTCTTCTGCTGAAAGTGTAAAAATTAAGGAGAGATCCCCTCATTGCCCTATATGTTAAATCGTTTATTGTCTTTTGGGATATATCGATATTAGCCCAAGAGCCCACGACGGCCAGACCTTCGTTATTTTATAAAAGCTGAAAGTTTTTCTGTGCATGTCCCCTATACAGGTAAGAACGACCAGCGACTATAGAGTTTGGGTTGTGGTTGCTTTGGCAGATAACAGGTAATAAAGGTGTATAAAATAGTACTTTAAATTCGTTAAAGTATAAAGCTCAATTTTTTTATATTTTCTTCGGGATAACTTTAGAAATCTCGTCATCCATTGCCGGACGCTTATGACAGTTGCTACCCCCTGCCACACACCCCTAAACTTTAAGAAACTCAAGCTTGAGTGGTTTTCCATAAAAGAATTTAGTCTTTTTGATTTTAAGTCGATTCTTCCACGTTTTCAGTAGAAGTTGCCATTAATAGTCAAAACAACAAAAATGGAATGCAATAAGGTTATTCCTCTAGTATTAGATAAGAATCGATGGTTATTTTTGATTTTAAGTCGATTCCTCCATGTCTTCACCAATGAATTTTAATTTTCTCATTAATATATCAAAGAATAATTGATACGTCAACAAGAATTATTTTGACCGCGCTGATTTGAAAAAAGATATTTTTATCTCGCGAGACTACTGCGGATTACGCTATTGGAGTCTGCGGAGTATTAATTCTGGACCAAGAGAGAAAAAGATGTAATCCACTTAGCTACAATCCAACGTCATTTCGCGTATAGCCCGCTAGACATTCGGATGGATCACCGAGTGAATTTGAAATCTCAGATGTTATATACTCGATCTCCCAGTCCAGAGCGCTAGATCTATTAGCATGTATGTTAGATGCCTGCCATTAATTAACTGAAGGTTTTCTACATTTTATTCGATAGCGACTCTAATGTAGGGAATTTTTGTCAAATATTGAGTGAAAATAATATTTGAACTTATATATTTCTAACTTGAAATAATGATATTAAATAAATTTTAATTTTCTCATTAATATATCAAAGAATAATTGATACGTCAACAAGAATTATTTTGACCGCGCTGATTTGAAAAAATATATTTTTATCTCGCGAGACTACTGCGGATTACGCTATTGGGGTCTGCGGAGTATTAATTCTGGACCAAGAGAGAAAAAGATGTAATCCACTTAGCTACAATCCAACGTCATTTCGCGTATAGCCCGCTAGACATTCGGATGGATCACCGAGTGAATTGGAAATCTCAGATGTTACTATTTCAAATCAGCGGGGTCAAAATAATTCTTGTTGACGTATCAATCATTCTTTGATATATTAATGAGAAAATTAAAATTTATTTAATATCATTATTTCAAGTTAGAAATATATAAGTTCAAATATTATTTTCACTCAATATTTGACAAAAATTCCCTAAATTAGAGTCGCTATCGAATAAAATGTAGAAAACCTTCAGTTCTTCCCCAATGGTTATCAATAATAACCGAAATGTCAAAAATCTATGTAAAAACCATTAAAACTGTCCGCCTATTGAGGTAACATTTTTTTATTGGTCGCCAAGTAACATATATAAAATTTATCTTATATATTCTAACGAAAGTATAATTATAATTTATTAAAGTTTAGGGGTGTCTGACAGGGGGCAGCAACTGTCACAAGTGTCCGGCAATGGATGACGAGATTTCTAAAGTTATCCCGAAGAAAATATAAAAAAATTGAGCTTTATACTTTAACGAATTTAAAGTACTATTTTATACACCCTTATTACTAGTTACCTGCCAAAGTAACCACAACCCAAACTCTATAGTCGCTGGTCGTTCTTACCTGTATAGGGGACATGCACAGAAAAACTTTCAGCTTTTATAAAATAACGAAGGTCTGGCAGTCGTGGGCTCTTGATCTATATACCCAGGCCCAAGGAATAAAAGTGTTTGTTTTCTGCTTAATATAAATAAATAACATATATTTCGGATCATATTGTCAGGGCCGGAGTCCAGAAGCGATTTTCTGGTCAGTGGATTTGCCCTATAATCAAAGGTTAAATTTTATAAAATAATGAATTTTGACTCAACTCTCCATACATTTTTTTTATTAAACTGAAATATTTTTTTTTCGAAAACACTTTAGAGCTTAAAAGTTGTAATAAGAAAAACGACATAAAAAAAAATTAAAATCGGTTAACATCTTCCGCTGGCGCATTGAACTTGCAACTTATGAAAAATTGCAAAAATCACTATATTTTTGTAATTATTTTCTATTAGTTAAAATTTTTAAAATAAACACACTATAGTTTTTTATGTTTGTTTTATGGTTTAAATAACCTAAATAAATTAAATTCTGATTAAAATTTTCTCTCTGATCGAAAAGTGAAAAATAAATTTGAGATATTAAAAAAAAAAATAATATTTTTTCGATTATATATTTTTCCTAAAAGTAATTAGCTAAATGAATTTCTAAGAAACGATTTAAAAACGATTTATTTAGTGCTCAAAATACACAATCGCTGTTATATCAAAATATCTTCTTAAGTCGTATGTCAAATTTTATTGAAGAAAAATACTTGTATTTGTTAGCTACGTCTGCTCTCAAATTGTTGTATGTTCTCAGGTGATAGAACTCAAGTTAAGATTAAAAACAAAGCAAAGTATTTAGGTTTAATACAAAATGAAAGCAGAAGTTTTTCTTAGCTACTGAAAAGTGTAGATTTTTACATAAGACATTTTAATATAACAGCGAAGATACATTATTTTAAATAACTTGAAAATATAAAATGAAGGAATTAGCGAAAACTTTTTCAAGACTCGGTAAAATTCAATAATATACTTTTTTACGTTCGCGCAACATCTTAGAAAAAATAGAATAGAACTAGTGTGTCTTTTTTACAAATTTTAACTAATAGTGATTTTTGCAATTTTTCATAAGTTTCAAGTTCGATGCGCGAGCGGAAGATGTTAACAGATTTTAATTTTTTATGCAGTTTTTCTTCTTATTACAATAGGCAACTTTTCCGCACTAAAGTGTTTTCGAAAAAAAATTTCAGTTTTTCGACCCACCCTACTCCAGAAATAGGTGTAAAACGCATGCATTCTGATGAGATTTTCTAATTAAAAATGTGCACTATCTCCGTGTATCACTAGTGGTAAGCGTACCATGGATTGAGAACTGCTGCTATAAGGAAATGTCACTTAGCTCTAGAAAAACGAAAAAACATCGTCCAATGAAGAATTAAGGGTACTAGTTATCTATCTCAAGGGGAGATAAGATGGACAGAAAAACTGTTCCATGTAATTTTCGCGTTTAGTCTAGTCAAAAGTCTAAATTAATGGGAAACTACCCTAGAGTAAGTTTTTCCAGAACATTACTAAGGAGAGAACACTATCAACACTACAAACGGATAAATGACATGAAGAAGTAATTTATAACAAACCATGAAAATGTATTTCATTTAAAGATTTTATTTGTATTAAATAAATAAAAAGATACAGTTTAAATAATATATTTTTCAATTATTTTATCACCTAGGGTTATGTATCTCTGAAAATTGTATCAATGTATCTTTGAAGATTAAGTGCTTAGTCATTTAGCGCAAGGTTAAAGTAAGTCAGAGAATTTAACCTTAGGAATTCTTTAAGTACAATGTCAAGGTTTTCTCGGACATCTAATAAGAAACACCGAAATCTATACCAAGCTAATCCAACCATTCCGTGGATTAAATGACATTCTTTATTTCATAAGTAATTTATAGGTGTATGCAAAATATAGAATTTTTCTTCCTTTTCGAAAGGTTTACAATAATTAGTTATGTAATTTGTCTTTTAAACTATTGAGGAAGATCGAAGACAAAAGAAAACGTGTTTTGGATTTTAATTGACAGGTGATCGTGAAGGAATGAAGGAATCGTGAGCTGAGATGCTGAGAATAACATTTTGTTTTATTCGACGCTTCTTTATTTCTTGCTTACCGATAGTCTTATGCAATAGAAAGAAGCGAAGATAATAATGATAATATTACAGAAATATCTTATTTTTGATTTGGTTATGTATATCTTAAGTAATATTTATTAAAAGAAAGAGATAGAGTGTTGATTTCACTTTACTTGGTATGCATGGGAACGATTGTCAAACCGACCCAAATATTTAATTCCTTCGAAATTTTATTTTGTTTATCGTGTTTAAAAATGTCAGAAACATGTCAAACACAATGGCTTAATTTTGCGGATGAAAAGTTTTCACTATTTTATTTATTTTATATTTTCAAGTTATTTAAAATAATGTATCGTCGCTGTTATATTAAAATATTGTATGTGTTCAGTAGCTAAGATAAACTTCTGTTTTCATTTTATATTAACCCTAAATACTTTGTTTTGTTTTTAATCTGTAACTTGAATTCTATCACATGATAACATGAACAATTTTGAGAGCAGAGATGTAGCTAACAAATACAAGTGTTTTTCTTCAATAAATTTTTTTTGGTAATTTTGACATACGACTTAAGACATTTTGATATAACAGTGATTGTATATTTTGAGCACTAAATAAATCGTTTTTAAATCGTTTCTTAGAAATTCATTTAGCTAATTACTTTTAGGAAAAATATATAATCGAAAAAATATTATTTTTGTTTTAAATATCTCAAATTTTTTTTTCACTTTTCGATCAGAGAGAAAATTTTACAAATTACAATTTTGCATCCTTTTGAGAATTTTTTCGATTTAAAATATAAATTCATTTCCACGAAAATTATAGTTTTATTTAAATAAGTATTTTATATAGAGATGAAAAATATAATTTCTTTAAAAAAACCTCTTTATGCACCACCCTTGTAATGCCAAGAGAGGAAATTTTACCCCCTTTATTAGTATTTACTTTATATAGAGATGAAAATATTATTTCGTTAAAATATCGTGAACAGGTCCTTGAACATGAAAATAATTTATTGTAAAAGGACTAAAACAATGAAATATTTAAAATGAAGTCGGCTAATAATATAAACACATTGTGATATTGGCATATTCATAGACATCTCACAAACCGAGTCGTGTTGCGATATCACACTAATTGACTGGAGAAGCCAAAAGGGTTCCTTTTTTTTCAACTAAGACACACAGGGCAGGCCTAGAACGGTGCGAATAATGCCCACAATTACCAATAAAATATTATTTTGTAGTTGAAGATTATCATTAAAGGCCCACACGAAAACTTTGCATCGGATTCCGTTTTTTCTAGGCCGGGCTTTGTAGATTCGCAACATCTATATCCCTTGTGGGTAATATTAGCATGTCAATACATTTTAAACCAGATTATGTTATATTTTAATTAATAACAAATTTCAAAGTGTTTAAAGAAATTACTTAAGAAAAATGCAATATACTGTGAGATATTCAATATTAGTATCTCTTTTTATCTTATTATTATGCAAGGTATCATATACACACGTGTGTAGTTCTGAAGGGGAAGATGATTTCAACTCAAGTCACGCAATGAGATGATAGAGAAATTAAATTCAACGTATAAAATGAAAGAAAAAGTAAGAAAAATCATTCTAGTAAGTCAAGTAGGATTTATTTTAATTAAATGAACCATGGACATGGACTTATTTCAATGATATTGACATATAAAGGAAGTTTTCAGCAGTATGTCACCTGAATAGAGGTGTGTCATGGTCTTGTCTAATTAACTCTAATATCTTATATACAAAAGGTCTTTTCGGTACAGAATGTAAATGGTATAATTAAAATATGATTGATATTTAAAATATAAATCTACATAAATTAGCAAACTCACTATGAAAAATTGAACATATAAAAATGAGTCTTTACTCTAATATAATACCTATAGATAAAGGGTCTTTTTGATACAAATTATAAATATTGTATTAAAAAAATTATTGATATTTAAAATAAAAATCTACAGAAATTAGCAAAACGAACAAATGAACATAATTATATTATTGGACAAAATCTGTTGTAATGCAATGTTGAATGAGGGGTTCAACTGCTAGAGTGCCGCATTAAGGTAGGTGAAATGAAAGTAATTTGAAAAAAGTTAAGACGGCTATAAAAATCCACAGCACATAGAGAGACTATTCTAAGACGACAAAAGACCCAAGATTTAGCTAACTAATATTTTTCCTCCTTTCACTTCAAGGTCATAAATTCCTTTAATTCATAATCTTATTTGTCTGGAAAAGTTTAGTGATACTTTTACTCCACGACATATGATTTGAAAGTATTTTTATTAATATTATATTATTTTTTTATTTTTTAGTTATACCACCCTTGGAAAAAATAGAAAATTAAATAAAATTGTCTTTCATTCATTCTGAAACTTTTGGGTCCAGGCACGTTAAAAATTCGCATGAAGCTAAAAGAAATTTTATTTTTGACAAGGCTTGGTTCGATCACATATGTGTACCGCATTTTGTGTATAACTCCTAATTGACTGAAGATGGCCAAATAAAATTTAGGCCGAAACGTCTCATTAAAGGTGTTTTATTGAACCCAGTGATTCCATCTTTGGCTGATACCTCCTCCTTCATCTAGTATAATAAAATTGTCTATGATATATTTCATAGTTATATGACACCAAATTAAATCATCAACCCTGACAACTAAAGTTTCAATGTGGGACTTTGAGCAGCAAAGATCATTTGCGAAGAGATGATGGAATATTGGCATAGTAGAAAAAAATATGCCTCACAGGATCTCGTGAATATACATCAATACTGGGTTAACTAAAAAAATAAATTCTTATACGTATAGAGTTGAATAATGCTTTTTTAATGTTGTGGAAGAGAAAAGTACTGAATTAAACTTTGTTTTGTTCGTCATGTGTTATCTTGTAATAAAAACTATTCAGTTAATAAGTTTAGAATAAATCACAAGAATAAGTAAAAAAATCATTAAAAATTATGAAAATATAATTTTTTTTTAAGGATGTATTTATATTCCAGATTATCCAATGGATTGAATGGAATAGTGAATAATAAATAAACATTATCAATCAATTAAACAACACTAACGTCTAAGACTCTTTTATTTAAAAATAAGTTTATATAAAATTGTATATAGGAATAGGAAAAATATATTCTGAACTCGGTATAGCAACTTATGAACAACCAACGCTCGAAAACATAAGTATAGAAAAACAAAAAGTTATTAATTAAAAAGTTTATGATTAATATTCAAGACTTTCAAAGCCCCCTTATTGGTTTTAAAGACCACACGCACATGTAAAACCAAACAAAAGAAAACTCAGGGATATGTCTTGTCTCAGCAGTGTTCATTATTACTGAAAGTTCGATTAGAGAATATATTGAGCTTGTCTATAAAGACAAAAAAAAAGCTGACGTGTTCTGATGTGGCCATCCACTTGACTTTACCATACAACCTGGCCCCTCACTTATATTTAATATTTAATAAAATTATTTATAATCATGTAGGGTAGGGTGGTTAGTTTTTGCATTTTTAGACTTCTGGGGTCCCACTGATTATGTATACAAAATTTGGTTGAGTTTGCTCAAATGGCCAAATTTCATTTTTAACCCCCCCCCCCCCCTCCTTTTGGGCGGTTAGTTTTTGTATTTTTAGACTTCTGGCTTCGCACTGATTATGTATACAAAATTGGTTGAGTTTGCTCAAATGGCCTAGATTTTTTAATTTTTAACCCCCCCCCCCCCCGCAATTTTGGGTCGATATGCGCCAAATTCTAATCAGCTCTTAATCTCAATGGTTTCGATATTCACACTAGTTTTTGAGCTAGCTCGTCCACAAAAATTTGGTAACGCACAGAGTAACTAACAACCAGACAACAAGACAACCAGACAGACTAAATAACTAACAGACATTTTGACAAAACAATTATTATCTCGAAAAATATAATTTTTTCGATGTTCACTTATTAAAGCTTTTTTGTAGAGCAAATGCCATGGTTTCGCTCAATTTTTTTAATCAAAATTGTTTCAGCCGTTTTTGAGATATTTCGAAAAAAAGAAGGAAATAAACACTTGCACGATTACAATACTTGACCATTCCCTGTATGGTAAAGTAAAAAAAAATTAAGAGATGGCGTTTTGGTCTTTAAACTTTGTATAGTGTACATCGAAAAATTTAAATTTTAAAATATGTATATCAATTATTTTGTCAAGATGTCTGTAGTTAGTTAGTGATTGCGAGATCTGTCTGTTAGGTACCTAAATTTGTGTAAGCTCTTGCTCAAAAATCAATTCTAAACGAAATTTGAAATTTAAATATTTTATTTATATGAGAATTTATATAAAGATAAATTTATCAAAGATCTTAGTAGATTATTATGTATATATTTGATAAATTTGTCCTTATATATATACATTATCATATAATTAAAATAGATATGATACCCGGAAGTTGTTCTTTTTTTGAAAAAAATTTTCCATCCATTTTTCAAAAAGATAAGACACTCAAATTTTCATATTATAAATATTTTATATTGAGATTAAAAGCTGAGTAGATTTTGGTTGAAACCGGACCAAAAATTAGGGCAGGGAAAGGATTTTTAAAAATTTGAACCAATTGTCCAATGTAGACCAAATTTTGCACAGTTACTTTTTAAGACTTTTTTTTTCTTTTTTTTTTGGGGGGGGGGGGGAGGAAGGATAATGTATGGTAAAGTCACGAGATGACCACATCACATATTTTAATTTAGTTGACTGACCAAATGGGGTTTGATGGATCATGTAAAAAAATAATTAAAATAAAGATCTGTCCAGGATAGAAACGATTATTATTTTAAGCATCAGTGCTTTACAAATTACGGATCTTTGTCCATTAGGAAGAATTTATGTTGGAATAATATTGTATATGTGCATATAATGCAATTGATAAGCCAGCTTTTTCTAACATTTTTTTTAGTAGCCAGTTTCTGTCCGTTGTTGGTCATTTAGTCTAATTACTGAATCGGCGTAATCCTTTTTGAGAAATATGTTGGCGAAAAAGTAGTGTAATGAGGACCTGGCGCCTGTTTTAATGATGTATGGTAATTCACAAGGCCGGGATCAATAATCCACTAGTCATTTCGATAGACATTAGGCCTGCCTGCCAATTTCTCAAGAGGTTTAGTTTTAGATTTCTAGTAGAAATCTAGAATCGCAACTTCCAGTATCTCTGTTACGAGAGCAAACGAATTGGTAAAAACTAAGGTTGCTAATAATGTTGCTCAACTTCCGAGACGGTACTAAGATGCTTTTAACATGACAAAGTCATTAGCGCTGTATAAAGATGAAGGTAAGTGAAGATATGATAAATTTAAATTATATATTTATTTATGCATGATGGAATTTCGGTATAAAAAATTTAAATTAAAAAATAATTTTTCCTTATATTTTCAAATCCTGTTCAAAACAAAAAGAGAAAGTAAAACATAGAAGATAAAGATAACGGTGAGACATTCAATCTACAGGTGGCAAATGACTTAAAGGAAAGTTTTCATTCTAATCTAAACGATGATGACAAGAAATAAAAAAAGTGAGAGGATTTATAAAAGAATATATAAGGTATTATCTAATAAGATAAACTTACTTGGATAAAGTTCGTAGTGCTTCGCTCATCTTCAGGTTTGAGTTTAGGAATTCGCTTTCGCCAACCGGTCTGTCCATTTTCCTGAAGAGCGGCTCGCCTATCAAAGAAAGAGAAACCAATTCGAATATTACTTATAATGATAGGGAAAAATTGATTTAAACTAGAAAAATAATTAATTCCAATTAAATTTTTAGTGTGAAATAAAACAAAGTAATTAAATATTGGGCGGGCAAAATCCGAATTATATATTAAAATAAAGAATAATATGCTAAGAAAAAATAGTTTTACTTTCATTTACATCTAGTAAACGGAAGTATTGAAAATTCACCAGAAATTCACATTTGAGGATTTTTAATTTGAAAACTACTGGAAATTATACATATTTTTAAGTGTTAGAAATCAACTATGGTTCCCAAAGAGCCCCAAAAGCTATTGATCTGTCTATCTGTTATAAGGATAATTTCAGAGAAATATGTATATAAAACTCTTGTGATTATCGTCTAGAAATATCACAGTAAGTTTTTGATTAAAATCGATTCCTCGAAAATCTCCCATTAGTTCTGATGTTTTTAGGTTTCTCGTAACTTAAAAGGCTCCGATTTTATTTTTAAATTCTGTGTATTTATAAATAATGACAAATACTCTTTGATGCTTGATGTTATACTTAAAAGGTCTTGAGTCCGGTTCCAGAGGATACATTTTAACTTTACCATACAGGGTATGGTCAAGTATTGTAATCGTGCATGGAAAAAGTGTTTTTTTTTTATTCGTTTTTTCGAAATATCTCATCATCATTGAGTATACAGTCCTAAGACTGGTTTGACGCAACCACCCGTCTCCACTCGGCTCTGTCCCCCGCCAGCTCTCTAAATGTCTCAAATCCCATATCCCCAATTATTTGGTCGAAATATTTTGATCTAGGCCTTCCCCTTTTCTTCCCCAACTCCCCCTCCAAGATATCCCTAAGCAATCCCCCGTGTGAAATATCCCAAAAACGGCTGAAACTATTTTGATTAAAAAAATTGGGCGAAACCATGACATTTCGGTCTACAAAAAACCCTAATAAGTGAACATCAAAAAATTTATATTTTTCAAGATAATAACTGTTTTGTCAAATTGTCTGTTAGTACGTTAGTGCGTGCGTTACCAAATTTTTATGGACGGACTACCTCAAAAACCAGAATGAATATCAAAACAAAATTTCACATGTAGTTTGAAATCAAGAACTAATTAGATTTTGGTTGAAATAGAACCCAAAATTAAAGGGGGATGAGGGGTAAAAATTAAAATGATAAGATTTTTAAACTAAAAAAAAACAAGAAAAATGAAATATATACTATAAAATGAATCTATAATAAAAAGAGTTATTTTTTTCTTCGGGAGCCAAAATTGGGGGTTCAAAAAATAAAACTATCAATATAAGTTGTATACCCTTTAATCGATTTCTACGAAATTTCGCATATCGCTGGGGATCTTTTTTTTTAATGATATTGATGTGAGAAGGAGATACACCAGAAGGTGCATCCCTTAAAGGCCTGTATGGGATGGCCCCTCCATCGTGAAAAGAACAGAGTAGAAGGAAAGAAGCCGGGATCACGAGCCAAATCTCAGAAAGTTAGATACAACCCAATTTACTAAGTTTTTAAGGGCTTCGAGCAGTGGTAAATTCTCCGTGCGATAAATTAGGTTAAATTTATCTCCCACTTAATCTTACAAAACCTTGTAAGTCCTAAATTCATTGTGTGCCAGAAAACAAGAAAAAACATTTTAAACAACAATACATACAAATACAATGCAATATTTATTATTTGTCCGTAGCGCGAAATTAAATTGGAATAGAATAATAAGGCTTTAATAGGCAGATGCGCCGTGAAAAGTTGGTCGGTATAAAAGTATAATACGTATTTGACCAAAAATCGGACTTACGAGGTTTTGTAAGATCAGTGACGATATCTACCATATATATTTTGAAAATGACTCACTATGTGGAATTGATAGTGACCGGGGGAGGGGTTTAAACATATTTTCAAACAAAAATCGAAGAAACCTGATATTTCTAATAAAATAATCTCATAATTAAAAGGAGATATTATTAATTGCTAATGGACCCAAAATTAAGAGGGGGAGTTCTTTCGTAAATAATTATAAATTATTTTAATTCAATATTGAATATAAGAGAGGACCCAGGTGTATGGTAAAGCCGTGTGGATGGCCTCATCAGTTTATTTAATTTATTAGTGTTTTTTTATTTAAATAACATTAGAGGATTTTTTTTTATTAAATTGTATTATTACTTTTAAGTATTTAATTCTAACGCTGAATAGTCATTAAAACATGATAGGTGAAAATTATGCGGCGTTGATCATTCGAGTCAGATTTTTATTTTGTTATAACCATATATTATTCTCAAAGTTTAATTATTTATTTGTAGAAAAAAATCGGCGCTTGAGTACCAATGAATAATGAGTTTTCCCCAAAAAATCTAATTAAATTTAATTAATTTTTTTATTCACAATTTCTGGCCGAAAAAAAAAACTTTCGAATATCGTATTTGGCAAAATTTCAATTGTAAAATGAAAATATATATGGTAAATATTAAGTGAATCAACTTTATTTTGAAAAGGAATAAGTCTTCAAAAGTCAAGAGAACAAATTCGAAAGTAACCATTATGAGTTTAATAATTTTTAACTCTCTTAGACCACATATGTTCATATTTTTAAAGAAAACAACGAATCATATATTATAATAGCTTAAAAAACGAGAAATGCAAAAAAGTGAATTTCGCCAAAATAACGAACTCTTACTTTTTTAAATAAATGATTAATTTGTTATCTCATCGCATATGAAATCGATAATTTTAAATCCAATGAAGATGAAAGGAGTCAATCGAGTTATGGGGTTATAACATATGACTAGCAAGCTTAGTGAATCGAGAACAAACCCGGTTTAAACGGCAGCCGTTGACATTAATAATTAAAGGCATCTGATCACAAAGCTAGGCAACGGGAAACCTTCGCAGTAAACTATTTCTCAGGACATTACTATGAAAAGAACAAAACGGTAATAACGAGTAGAAGCAAAAACACCTTCTGTTTTTATAAATATCTTAATTAATATATTATATTTTTCAGTTAACTATAAAAGAAAGTGGAAAATTCGGATTTGATTATTTTTTATAAATGTACGATTTAAAATCTTCTGAATCGAATAAGAGCATTTTCCTTTAATTTGCCCATTAGTACCAAAAACAAATAATTTTATTTTGAGCTTTATATTCTCTCTTCGAAATGATTTTTATTTTTCAATTTTTCATAAATAAATTGAGACATTAAATAATTTATAAATATTGTTTATTGTAATTACTTATAAAACATTTGTCCTCCATTAGTTCTTTGTTTTTTTTCTTTTCTCAATCATAATTACAATTACATTAGTATCTTTTTTGAATATCATACTATCATGGTAAATAATTAGTATGATAATTAAAAAGATACATATCGTCGCTTAAACTGTGATACCTGGTAGGTAAGGCCGAAAAAATAAAAAATACCATCTTTATACCATTTTTTTTTTCAAAAGAAAAATCAAGGATCATCAACATCTCCCGAGTCAGAAAAAATTATATTATCCCACAAAAGTATGATAACTCAGTGGGGTATATAGAAAATACATTTTTTAAATGTATTTTTTCCCTCCTGTAAAATGGACTTTTTTGAGTTACGAGAAGTTACAGCTTAATTAAACGACGAAATGTAACAGTGATTTTGATTGAAAAAATTAAAACAAGTCCAAAGAACTGATTTTGGCAGATAGCTGCCGAAACGTTTTATAAAGCCCGGTTCACACCAGACGTTTTTTGTTGATAGAAATCTAGATGGCTGGCTAGGCTGGACCCAGAGGCTTGACGTCACTGAGGGCTGGGAAGCTGGCTAGCTTGTTGGATTTTGTGATTAGAACATGTTCTATTTTCTCCTGATAGATTGCTTGGAAAATTAGGGAGAGAACCAATCGGAAAGCAGTATTTTATCACGTGGGTGACATGCGCATGGTAAACCAATCGGGAAGCCGCAATAACCATGGACGACACCACAGTCTGGGCGGATTGTTCAAACGTTTTTGTTTTCGCCGTTTTTCACAAATTAATAAAAAAGCAATAATTGCAGTTCGTCTACGATTAATAACCTCTCCAATTATATTATTGCCAGCCATTTTTTTTGACAACTGCTGAGCGATTGTGTGCGCACGCATCTGATCCTGCTTTTAGAATAAATCCAGCCTTACTGCAAATAGCAGAGTGTGAAGCCAACAACTAAAAATCCATCACGACATCTAGCGGCAGCCAAGCCCTCAAGGAAAGCCATCAAGGCTACCATCAGCGAAAAACGCCTGGTGTGAACCGGGCTTAAGTGACTACACTATATGTTAATAAACAAAATTATACATGAATTAATGTGGTAATTTATTAATGAAAAAGTGAAAAATAAAAAACAGTTAAAAGGGAGAAAATAAAGCTCAAAATAGAAGCAAATAATAAAATGTAAAATGGTTATCCAGGTAAAGATAAGAAATTTGTCTAATTAAGAACAATAAAATTTGATACTTCGATTAGGCATCGGCTGAAATGTACAGCATAATTTTAGTTATAAATAAACAAATCATGAAGGAAGCATTAATTCTTGTTGAGCATGCAAGTCGACATTTTATTAGTGAAATTTATACCAGGCCCTTTTGTGGGAGCAAAATACAAAATCACTAGTTTGTTGTAATCATTTTTACCTTCATTCTGATTACGGATGTTACGGAGCTTGGACTCCGACTCCGAAGGGTCGGAACTTCCGATTGATTTTACACTCCGGCTCTAACTTCGGATCCGATAATTTTGAATCTAAGGTTATAACGAAGATCGAAAGATTCGACCGCGGCCAGCCAGAGCGCGCACCTACAAGTTTTGACTTGTCGGCCGGGGAATTCTCTCACGTCAGCATATTTTTCTATTGTTGCATGTTACTTACATATGTGTATTATTATTTATATTTGATTAAAGAGACTGATTACTGAATTATATTTCTATTATTTCATTAGACCTGCCCTATATCTCTCTTCTACTCTGACTCCGATAAATCAAATTTAAAATCTCCAGTTCCGATAAATCCACATCCGTAACATCCCTAATTCTGATACATTTCACAAATTTTGCTGCGGCGTTAATTCTTAATAAAGATGATGAAACACTCCACAATAAGTGATAGGGAGAGGAAAATATTTGCGATCTTTTTGTAGACGTTTAGCATTAGTTTTTATAGAAAAATAATTTCTACTTCAGAATCACTTATTTACATTTTTTATTTTTATTTTATTTTAATTTGATAGGAAATATGGTGTGGTCCAAAGCTCCAACATATAGACTATAATAATTAATAAAATTTCGCACTGCTTGTATAGTCGTTCTTATTGTTTATCATAGCTTCAAAGTTAACGCAACCTTACATTGATTTTGGCTTTTGAACCCTCGATATGACTATATTTTTGTGATTAAAATTTACAGAAAAATTCCTTAAGTGGATTTGGGTTACCTTTCGGCGATGCTGACACCACTCATGGTGTCGTTTTCTGGAGCCAGAGGCTGTGTCAGGCACCTGCGCAAGGCAAAGGACCTAGCGTCCTCGATGGTCTCAGCCTCGGCATTCGCAGCGGCACTCCTAAGCTGGTGTCGAACACTCGACTGACTCTGGCTTTTGCTTACCAACGAACATCTGCAATCAAAGTTGAAGAAACAAAGTTAATTAACACAGTTTAATGATTTTTAGTGGAGTTATAGTGCTCTACCTATAAGGTGATCATGTCACTTAAAAATAATCACAAAACTAAAAAACAAAAAGTAGTGAATCAAAAAATCTAAAACTAAAAAGTATGTATTTAATAGTAGGAGAAGTAGCATGGGTCTAATACTTTTTCTAAATAATTGATAATTCATAAACTGTATGATATTATAAATTTTATAATTTTTCTCATTAATATATCAAAAAATAATTGATATATCAATGAGAATTGTTTTTGACCGCGCTTATTTGAAAAAGATATTTATCGCGAGACTACTGCGGATTACGCTATTGGAGTCTGCGGAGTCCTAAGTCTGGACCAAGAGAGAAAAAGATGTGATCCATTTAGCTACAATCCAACGTCATTTCGCGTATAGCCCGCATGACATTCGGATGGAGCACCACATATTAATGAGAAAAATTATAAAATTTATTTAACATCATTATTTCAAGTTAGAAATATATAAGTTCTGATATTATTTTCACTCAATATTTGACAAAAATTCCCTACATTGAATTCGCGATTGAATCAAATGTAGAAAACATTGGATTAATATATGATATTAGGTTGTGGAAATTTATTGAATTAATATTGAATCATCAGAAGGTGTGCATTTCTGCCAAACCAGTCTTTAATCCGATAACTTAATTATGATATTATTTATAAAAATAATAATTAATATAATCGTGAATATCAATGATTTTAAAAATTTTGAAATTTTCTTTCACAAATATTAAATTTTCTAAGATAGGGGCCATCCATAAACTACGTCACAAGGTTAGGGAGAGGGGCATCTCAGATTTGTGACAAAATGTGACAGGGGGTCCGGGATCTTGAAAATTGTGATTTTACAAAAGTCTGCAATGGTCCTGTGGATTGAGACCATAATTTATTTTTAATTAATCAATTAAATTCTTATTTTTATTCATCATTAAGTCTAATTGAGGCAATCAATTTATCATCAAACAAGGGAAACTTATGAGTTCTGGGAAAGCATAGTAAATGACCAACGATTAACAAATATAGAAGAGCATTGACATGAGCAAGTTCGGCAGTCGTCATCTGTCATGAGAGAGAGAGTGAGCACATCTATTGCTATCAATGTGACTCTGAATACACTTACAATTACTTTTATATTCAAGTTCCGCAAGTCTGTCATTGTCATGAGAGAGAGTGAGCATCTACTGCTATCAAAGTGCTCAGAATATATCTACACAAATACTGTTATATTCAAGTTCCGCAAGTCATTGACTGACATGTCATGAGAAAGAGTGTGCATATCTACTACTATCAAGTGCTCAGAATATATCTACACAAATACTGTTATATTCAAGTTCCTATATATATATATATATGTTCTATATTCCTTTCTTCATCGAGTAACCTTCGTCATCTAAGGCCCAGTATTAATGGTACACGTTCATCGCTAATACCAGGACTTCCGGCATACAAGGCGCATACCGCTGATATATATATAATTATCTACATTGAGACCCGAGAAGCACACCTTCGAAGTCGGCGCTCAAACCCATTATATATATATTATTCTCACCGGCCGTTCTTCAGCAGCGACGAGTCTATCAATAATCCCGCTGGACACAAACGAGTTTGCCGTGTACGAAATTCTCTCTACTTCACCTCAACTAATTGTACTGCTAAGGAATAAAACTATATCATTGTCTATTATAACCGCTGGTCTGTATAACATTATTTATAGCATTAGTACCAGGAAGCCCATTTCCCTACATCCTTCACTCATCACCTCAAATTTCATTCTCCATTTCAGGGACGTGCCACTTGGATCAGTCACTGAGGGACACACCTACCCCATTAATAAATAGCGAAGCAGATAAATTTAATAATAACGTAATAAAATAAAGCCCAATTTCCCTAGTACATAAGTTACATTCACCCCCCTTGCCCCTTAATAACCCCCCACCCCTCGTGAGTCAAATTAAAATTTTTTAAAAATTAAACTTAAAATACATTAAATCCCTTTAGATGAGTTTAATTTATAAAAAAAAATTCTACAATGATTAAATTATAGTTTAGAAAAGTGATAGCGTGACGTCACAATACAGGGGGGGGGGGGCTCAATGAAAATGTGACACAGTGGCGAGGGGTCTAAAAATCTTGAAATTCGTATGATGTAATTTATGGACGGCCCCATATAAGAGCCAGTAATGTTAGTAATAGTTTTTTAACTGACTTCAAAAAAGGAGGAGGTTCTCAATTCGACTGATTTTTTTTTTTTTTGTATCTATGTTATCTGATCTTCGCCAATTGTGAACCAATTTTGATGATTTTTTTTGCATTGGGTTCAGTCTAGTTTCCTATTGGTCCCGTTTTTTCATTGGTATTGGACCCTTTTTGCTATGTTTGTTTAGGCATAACTTCTTTGTTTTTGAACCGATTTCGATGATTCTTTTTATATTGGAAAGAGGGTACCTTAGGGGTGGTCCCATATTAATTTAGTCAAGTTCTGATGATATGATCAATGACGAATTAACGTAAATATCCAATTCTTATGAGAAAATAATCGACATTATTTATAATAAATAAAATCTTTTATAAAAAAATCAATCTGAAAACATTCATTTAAAATCCGCAAACGTTTCTAGAGAATTTCTATATTTATGAATTTTATTTTATTATCATTTTCTGATTCATTCGCCCGACCCATTCTCTTACGAGATGCATGCAAGGTATTATCTATCATAAGTCACTATTAATAACATCACTAATAAAAAGAGAAAAATAAAAATAATTTTTATAAAAAAAATAAAAGCGACTTCAAAAAAATTAAATGCAACAAATAAAATAATAAAACTCAAAAATAAAATAAAATACACTAAAAGGTATAAAATAATTATCTAATTTAGTTACAACTAAACGACGAAATATCTACATGAAATCACTTTTTGAAGTCGGTGCTAAACAAACTATATAAGCCAGCGTACCTGCCAATCGTACTAAGTAAAATCCGTCGAGTTTGATTCATAAAATGTATATGTTTGGCACCGACTTCAAAAAGTGATTTCATGTAAATATTTCGTCGTTTAGTTGTAACTAAATTAGATTATTATTTTATACCTTTTAGTGTATTTTATTTTATTTTTGAGTTTTATTATTTTATTTGTTGCATTTAATTTTTTTGAAGTCGGTTTTATTTTTTTTTTCTAAAATTTTTTTTTCTAAAATTATTTTAAAGACATTTTTTGTAATGTAAGCTCGAGTCAAGTTCCGTGCACAATGTTTACAAATAAGTACTCGTTCCTACACTAAACATATAGAGACATAAATATAATAGGTATGTCATAAAAAATACACTTTTACTTTAACTAAAACATAAAAATATTGGCTAAATGTTTAAGCCCAAATGCCAGGGAGGGAAAAACAAACAAACATAAAGATTGAATAAGTATATAAAAATTATGTAGTTTCCATTTAAATATATTCTATGATTTGTATTTAAAAATTCAGAAATAATTTTTTTTCTTTACTTTCCTTCTCAAAGAATGATTGTTCATACGAGGTCAGATTACAATTCATAAAGTATTCAATGAATTTTTATAGTCCGATTTGTTTGAAATGATCTTTTTTTTAAACATGGAAAACATAACGCAAGTCTATATATAGGCATAAAGAACCACTTTTCGATTTTAATTAAAGTACATAAGAAATCAGAAGCATATATAAATAATGTAAATCAAATCATTTATGAATATATTTTAAGCTTAATTAAGATTGAGATTATAATTTGATGAAAATACTATTTTCTAATAAAAATTTGTATAGGTAAATTCAAAATAGTATTATTAACATAGTAATATGAGTCTTTTGTTTTATCAAATTTTCAGTTGATAGTTGCTATTATTGTTGTGAAAAAAGGCAATATTTATGTACTTATATGTTTACTGAATATTTCTTTTTCATATAGGTATGGTGAAATTTAAAACTAAAATATTATTGTAATTAAACAAAAATCATTTCTGAAGACTTTTAGCAAAGCGCAGTTTTCGATTCATTAAATTTCAATTTGTTCTAATCAAAGCTGCTGATAACTTTATCGAAACCGGAACCTAATCCATAAAAGCTCTAAATAGAATATAAACATTTCCTATTCAAAAATTAGCATAACAAGTAATGTTATTGACATGGCTAGAATCTGTGATGACACTAGGAGGAATGTACCCATGGCCAAGGCCCTAGCCCATCCTCGAAATTGTCTAGTTTAACACTAAAAGTAAATAACAATAATATAATTTAATATAAATTTTAAAATATTATTTAACTTAGCTTTTATTTTTATAAAATTCTGACTTTTTTTTCAAAAAATAAAAAAATTTTCCACCCAAGTAAAAATAAAAATTTCTGGGCCTAGTCTGAGATAGGTATTTCGGTTTTAATGTACAATTTAACAGAGTTCTTTTTTGATTTAAGGTTTCTTTTAATTTGGCTTTGAATAGTTTTCCTTTCAAATCCAACTAAATCACACAATAAATTTTATTTCAAGTTAGAAATATATAAGTTCAGATATTATTTTCACTCAATATTTGACAAAAAATTCCCTACATTAGATTCTTGATTGAATCAAATGTAGAAAACATTCGATTAAATCACACAATATATTTATTCTCCTTTTTGGATGCAAAAGACAAAGATCTTTTGTCTAGTATCTTTTTTTAAATCCATAGTTATTCCCAGGTAAGGACCTATCCCATAGCACCTAGGTTATGAGGTTAAGGCTTACACTATTTAAATAAAATTTTATTTAATATTAGTTTTATTTCTCTATTTAAATATTAATATTACGTACATTTTATTATATATGTATAGTAAAAAAAAAAAAAAAAAATATATTAAAAAAATTTTTTTGACCCCTCTAGATATTTAATATATCCATAAATTAGGGACCGTTGATATTATAAGTTCTCCTGTAATATATTATTATGATCAACAAAAATTATGGGAAAATAATAATTTTCAATTTCGTAGAGACGTGAAGAAATAATTTACTTAAAAACAAAAATTAATCTGTGTTGAACGTTTCGTCAATTTATTTCCACTTCATCAGCAACTTAATTTGATGGCCTGATGAAGAATCGAGAAAAACGTTCAAAGCTGATTAATTTTTGTTTTTACTTTACCATACTGGGTATGGTCAAGTATTGTAATCGTGCATGAAAAAAGTGTTTTTTTCTTTTGGTCTTTTTTTTGAAATATCTCAAAAACGGCTGAAACTATTTCGATTAAAATAAACTGCAACGGATCGTTGCTAAACTTTATCCAAATTCATTTGAAATATTAATATGTTTGTTCCTTTATTATTAATCAGATATCACTTGCAATTTGTAGTTCATATTGACATTAATTCAAAAACAATTCTCATTTAATAGTCGAGGAATAACCATTCTACATTTGATTTTTGACATTTCGGTTATTATTGTAACCATTGCTGAAGACATGGAGGAATCGACTTAAAATCAAAAATAACGATCGATTCTTATCTAATACTAGAGGAATAACCTTATTTCATTCCATTTTTGATGTTTTGACCATTAATGGCAACCTCTACTGAAAACGTGGAAGAATCGACTTAAAATTTTTAGTATTTTATTAAATATTAAATTCAAGAGCCCTCTCTCTTATGCCGGCTGTATGATAAAGTCTTGTTGATGGTTAGATCGGTTTATTTAAAAAGTTATTTGTTCATATCACTACGAATCTCCAATTTATAAATCATGGATATTAATAATCTTAAATGAAAATAATAATGTTGTTTTTAAATATTACTAAGTCGAGTTTATGACATATTCTTCAAATGGGATAACAAATTGTTTTACTTTTATCAATCTTGTAAAATATATTATATTTCAATTAAATTTAATTAATATCAATATATTTATTATGTTACTTTTTATAATTGAAATCAATATTAAAACAAATTATATTTTGTAGTTTTATTAATATGTGTATTATATTTAATATATTTTTGTCTCAAATTGTTATAAACATTGATTGGTTTAAGCGAGAGACAGACCAGAGTCAGCGCGCCTGAATTTATGCAACCACTTTAACAGTTCTGACTAGCGGTGGCTTGCCAGGATAATTTGATACATATTTTCTTATAACTTTTCCTTCGGATTCTTAAATCAATTAAATCGATTAGACCTATTCTTCGGGAAATAGGCTAAAATAGAAAGAAAACATTTTTCTCAATAAATCTATTTTTTATTTTACCTAATAATTATAAGTATTTACTATAAGTGCATATATACAATTTATTCAGAAATAGAAGAAAACATAAATCATTTTATCTGTCACTCTAGTAGCTGGAAACTTCTGGCGTCAGTAGTATTTAATAAACTTCATATAAATATCTATATATTTCTTTATTGTGCTTAAAAATGTCTGAAACGTGGAGAGAAATCATTTTCAACAATAATTTTTTTTTCTTTACATGTGCCTGCCTGTATTCCGTTACTCACAATAACCCAAAAGTAATAAAACGTTCATTCTTGTGCCATAATTACTTTATCCAATGCGAAGCATGGGTAAAGTATTGTAATCGGTCTCGAGGCAAGCGCTACTTCAGGGGCTCCTCAGTTAAAGACTACGGAACCCATGGTCTCAATTAAAGTCACAAATTGTAGTATTCAATTAGGTTGAATTTTAACACGTGACAGTTTTTCCAAAAATTACATGGGGTCTCGTCGAGAGCCCAAAAAGTGCGATTTTTTCAGGAAGTGCGTGCGGATGTATGTTATCGTTTTTTTCGTCCACGATTTTTTCCACATCGTTGAACCGATTGAAATGAAATTGAAAACCTACCATTATTTTAATAAAATGAAGCGCTGATTATTTTTTGGTACATATCGGCCTGCAAACATTAGTACTTTATCTCGTTACTTTTTTAGTTTTTTCTAAATATCTTCAAAATGACTTAACCAATTTTGATGAAATTTAATATCCTAATTAAAAACCCTGGGGACCACAAAAAAGGTTAAATAAAGTTTTTAGTAAAATTATATTTTAAAGTACTTTGCCCTAGAATAAGGTAGTAGTTTTTTTTAATTCTTTATTATTTTATTTTAAACATGAATCACAAATAGGCAGTGATATATGATTAATAATAAAGGAATAAAAATATTGATATTTCAAATGACTTTGGATAAAGTTTAGCAACGATTCGTTGCAGTTTATTTTTGTATTTCTAATGAGGAGAACAGATTGGATTTTGGGCTCTCTACCACTGTTTGAGGCGTCCTAAGATAAAAAACTTAAAGCTGATCTATTCAATTCAACAGTGTTGGCTGCCCTTAGTTATGGTTGTGAAGCGTGGACCTTAACGAAGGCCCACGAAAACAAAATAAATGTCATCCAGGCGGCAATCGAAAGAAGATTGGTCGGCTTAAACCTCCGCTGTCAACGCATGCTTGGGCTGCACAACCGGGATATACGCGAAATGTCGGGGTTAAGAGATATGCTACAATATTCTCTCAAGCGAAAACAAGATTGGGCAGGTCATCTTGCCAGGAGAGAGGATGAAAGATGGAGCCTGGCAGTGCAGCTATGGATACCCCGTGAAAAGATAAGACCCCTCGGGAGACCACCAATCCGCTGGGCAGACTCCCTGAATAGGAGCATTTCCCTTAGAGCGACAAATAGCCAAACTATCATGGAGCACTGGACT
This sequence comes from Forficula auricularia, assembly GCA_024734495.1. NCBI lineage: Eukaryota > Metazoa > Arthropoda > Insecta > Dermaptera > Forficulidae > Forficula > Forficula auricularia. Next base: position 5,942,537 of record JALMQS010000030.1, on the reverse strand, counting down.
ACGATAGCCAAAAACAGAGACAGATGGAAATATTCTTGGGACCCGCATGCAACGAATCGACGCATCGAATAACGGGTCGTCTAAGTAACTAAGTAAGTAGCTACCACTTTAATTTAACAATGGACGTTAAGCTAGGTCTTACTTTTTGATAATAATTAATAAAATCGAAATATAATGTATGAAATTAAATACAAAAATAAAATTATTTAAAAGAGTGAAATTTATAATTTTGTTACTTGAAATTATTGCCGTTTTTAGATAACGCTGCCCACGCGTCCACGTGTGTAGTTAAACCACAAGCCGGAAATGAAAATCCCAATTGCTTTCAAGGGAAGGTGATTATTTTGGCAAGTGTGCCTGAATTGGAAATAATAATAATAATAATACAAGATTATATTTTTTATATAATCGATATTGGCATTTATTCCAAGGATTCCATTAACTTAGTAAATTAGTATAGTAGGGATAAGATTTCCAAACTATTCAATTCATTTAAGCTACTAGCTTAGGGCTTAATCAAGTCCTAAGACCAAAAATGTGGGATAATTTCAGCCTGGGAACAAATGGGATTTAAATTTTTGTGAGAGACCTTAATCGAATTAAACTGAGAGTGTTTCAAAATATTTGAATAATTTTTAAAATATTTTTAGCATTTTTAATATATTCAAGAGCAAATTTTGGCTAAATTAATAGAAATTAAAGAGAACTTTTAATTAGTAAAATTTAAAAAAAAAATTTGAAAGACGCGGGGAGATAAGGACTTTGGGGTGTTAAAAAGGGGGGAGGGGATTTAAAAGTTTATCAAAATATAAGTTTCTGCTCAAATTCCCTAAATTTTTTAATGAGAAAATCTCATCAGAATGGACAAAGACTTGATATCTAATTCTAGAATCGAAAAGACGAGAATTCTGTTGAGTTTTTCTAATTAAAAATGTGCATTCTAGGTGATTTAAGTATAATCATTTCTTTTGATATAAACTACTAAAATATCAAATCTGCAAACGAGTTTAAAAGTTGCTCTTAGGCGGTAACATTTACAAATATTTATTGAGAGAGAGATAAGAGTATATCAATTGAGAGCATAAAAATACTATAAACAAATTTCAGCAGTATTTTATCAATCGATGCAGCGGCTTAGTCAGAAGTTTTTCCGAAAGGGGGAGTTTCTCTCTCTCTTTCTAAGTAGACTGGTCCAAAAAACCTTATGTTTATGTGTATATCATGGTTTGATCAATAAATTTCTAATTAATAATGTTTTCAAATGGATTTTATATTTTTTTAAATTTCGGGACTAAATACCTCTGAATGGATCAAAAAACAAAGGTGGTAATAGCAATAGAATAACCAATAATGAATAAGGGAATTGAAAAAAAAATGATTTTCCGGAAACTAGAAAAATATTTTCTATTCTTTATTTTATATGAATTCAATATCTTAATAGATTTTGTTTACTATTCATAATTTTATAATATCAAAAATTTATTTATGCAAATATTTTTTCTGGTTCAGGCTTTGGTAGTCAGATCTATAAATGTTCTTTCGGGTTTGAACTTCCCAAATTAGAAAATTGATTAATATTTCAGTGTTCTCCAGGACGTTTCGGGCTTTAAATTATAAAACCGTACCCAAGTGATGGTGTAGAACAGTGTTTCTTAAACTATGGGCCGGGTAACTAAATTTTGGGATCGCAAAACATAAACCGAGAATGACAATTAAAAAATTATAATGCGCACCGACCAAAAATTGATTCCCAAAAATTAGACTAAAATGAATTCGAGATCATATCTGATGCCAGTAAATTAATTTTGAAGGTAAAATTTCCAACAATTTCTGAAATGGTCCTAAATATAACTTTGCCATTTTGTACTACTTATTTATTGGAAGTGACGTTCTCAGCAACGATTATAAAATCGAAGGAAACAATAAAAGAGTGTGTCTTCTGTTGGAATTATAAATTTTTAATTTATTTATAACGGGACTATAGTTTAGAGAGCTTTGCTCTCTTCATCAGTCTATTACAATTGATTCACAGGAATTCATGTATGAATGGTAAGTCAAGAGGGCAAAGATCTCGAAACTATAGTCTCGTTATAAATAAATTAAAAATTTATAATTCCAGCAGAAGACACACTCTTTTATTGTCTCCTTCAATTTATAAAAAATTCTGCTAGTCTCGGCAAAAAACTTTAAATTTGATTATAAAATCAAAATACCAATCAAATTGGAAAAATGTTGAAGATGGTCTAGGTCCCAAACAGTATCATTTTTCTAATAAGAAACCAACACTTTAATTTCATTATTATTTAAATAATATAATAATTACATATAACATATAATATTTAACAAAGATTTGCTTTAAAATACGTTTATTTCTTTACGATTTACTAGTAAAAATGTTTGTTTATTCCATAAGATCTATATATCTTTGGTAGTGAAAAAATTATCAATCAAAATGGGGTCGCGGATGAAAAAGTTTAAGAAGCACTGTTGTAGAATAAATCTCGTCAGTGATTCTAGCAGATTGAATTATTTATTAGAAGCAGAAACGTTATTAAAAACAATAAGAACTTTTAATTAATTTACTAATTTTCCAGAATATAAATCAGAACCTACAAATCTAATAACAAGTAAAAATTGTTTTTAGCTATATATACGATATATGTAAATATTTATTTGTATGTTCTATCTCGAAAATGGCTAAATCTTTTTGATTAAAAAATCTTTATATTAAATATTTTAAAGGACAAAAAAACGATCTAACCAAGTCTCTCAGCTTTGAGAAAACTCAATTTGATAGATTTTTCTAATTAAACAAATTATTAATACGTGGGTTAAAATAAGGAAAACAGGGGGTGAATCATAACAAAATAGGAGTCTTTGAATGAATTCAAAGCATATGTTTGTGAATCAAAAACAAAAGAGGTGGATAAAAAACATAATTAAAAACAATATTGATGAGAATAAAACATTTTGGAAATTTAAATCCAGAAAAAATGATGATTTATTTTTGTAAGCCTGATTAAATAAAATTGAAATAAAAGTTCATTTATTTTTTGCCAACATTTCGACCACCTCTGGCCATATTCAGAATATCGCTGCACACAAAGTTTTGAACTTCTTTCCTGAATTTAAAATTAAAAATAATATTAATATACCTATTATAACTGAACCAAAAATTTCCGATCAACGTTCGGTCAGCCAGGTGATTCTAAATTATGTCACCAGCTATTTCTTTTCGAGAACGATATTTCATTCTTTCAAGAAATCGATTCTATTCTCAATTATTCTCTATATAAACGAGAAATCAATTTTTACGGTTAGAATGAAGTCTTGTTCAGCAATTAGCAAAAGGAGACATAGGGGCCAATTTAGATATTAAAATGTCAAACGAGCTTTGTCGTTGATCAAATTAAATTATTTAACAGGTAAATGGATAAATATAATAGAAAGAAGCATTAACCTTTGGAAATAAACGACCATTAAGAAAGGTCAAAAGAGCACACGCCCTTTTCGGCCAAAAATACATTATATAAATATATCTATATAAGGTATATTCTTTTAATAAATCTTATCATTAAGAAGACATAAATTAAAACAACAGTTTAATTTAATATTCGACTATGTGAAATAATCATTCTCATGCTTAAGACAAGACGACCACAAGTGTGAATTTGGCGGTTTCGAAATAAACTTCCTATAGTAAACTTATCATACTTCCGAACGACAACAACACCATATCGGTAAAATGAGTAGTTTTTATTAAGAATAAAAAAATACGAATGTAAGTGGTAAATTACTATGAGATTTTAAGTCTTTAATGTCTCTTTCGAAACTATAGCAGTGTTTCATTGAATGATTTATTTTGAGAACCATAAAAAACAGTTTTGACATTTTGGGACAAAATAAAAGAATGTAATTTTTTGATTGATGCTTTGGTAGATAATTTGAAAGAATCCAAAATGTATAAATCCAAAAATAAGAGATAATAAGTAAAATTATATTTTTCTAGGTGGGTTTCACAAATAAAACAAATATATGTTTTGAGTTTTTAATCTCGATATATATTTCGGGTTATGAGCCCATCATCAGGAGTTACAAAGGAAAACTAAATTTAAAATTGGAAACAGATCTATAAATTAGATTAATTAAAAACTAAAAACATATATTTGTTTTATTTGTGAAACCCACCTAGAAAAATATAATTTTACTTATTATCTATTAAAATGTTTCACCTAGAACCGACACCTAATTCTTTAAAGATCCAAAAATAAGAGGTGGGAAACTTTTAATTTTATAATTTCCCTAATAGGATCAATAAATAGTATAATATTCACATACATAGAGGATCTTTGAAGTTTGTTTTGCATTCAATCGTAACTAAAATATTATATTGAATAAACAGGTAAAAGTTTTGTAAGTCTGAAGATGAAGACTAGACCTTCGAAACTATTTATATAGTTCCAAATAAATAGAAAGAATTACCTAACTACTTGACAGAGTGGCATTCCAGGAGACACTATTTTTGATTAAAACCCTTTATTGAAATGTTATTTTATAACCTTTTTATAGTTTCATTCAATAGTAATACCCTTTTAGTGTCGATGCAATGTCTGTCTGTCTGGCAGTCGGTCAAATCATTGTAGCTCATAAACTAAATAAAATACAAAAGCAAGTTACCGTTTATGTATTCTGAGATCAAAAATTTTATTATAATTTTTATTAAATGCTTATTTGGGGACGGAGGGTTAATTTTTGGTGGCGTTTTTTTATTATTAATTGGTACTTGCTTTTGGCAGTTGTCAATGCAGAAGTGCAGACAGGCGTTGAGTTATACTAATTTTTTTTTATTTTAATCATGGTGGGTTGTGTGGTATTCCTGTAAGATCTCATGTGTGAGAGTAGGTTGAATTTATATTTGATTTTGATTTTTTAATCTAATTCACTTTAAATGAGTGTGAGATGGCTCCACAAAGGGGTCATTTTTAGGTAATTTTTGTACTTGTAATTGTTCAGAAGTGGTTTAACTTATAAGAATGTGAAAAATTCCACGAATCGGTTAATTCTCTTACTATCGACGATAAATAAGAACGAATTTGATATCTCAAGCATTTTCAGCACTTATAAGTTATGGAACCCTCGATAAGGCCCTCACTCCATTAGATTTCATTTATTTCTATAGCTATCTCCATGAAAACACTTTTAATTTATTACCAGGTTTGATCTTCAAATTTAGTCTGGTGGACAAATTGAATTTAATCGAATTTTTTTGCTTTCGTTTAGAAATTTCTTAAATATCATTTTAACAATGATTTTTCATGACTGTCTGAATTCCAATACCTTCGATAGATAACACAAGAACTCAAGGTCGTATACAGTTCGTTCTAGTGCCAAAATGTTTCTATTTCCGGAATGAAGAACTCATTAGAATATGGGCTTTTCTAGCTTTAGAAAAAAATAGAAATGTTATATGGGGAGCTATTGCACGGCTGATATTTCGCACATATGCTTGTAAGAATCAATAAATTGCAGCGTTCTAACTCAAACCGTAGGCTAACAACAACAAAAAAGTCAACTAAAATTTGCTAAGGCAGAAAAATTTTCTTTGTCTTTCCGAAGACAATCTTTAATTTATTTCTTTTCTTCCTTGCCTTATTTATTGTGAATATCAGAAAATAATCAATAAGTATTTTTGAAATTACAAATTTATTTTTCCCACTTGTTGCCATTTTAAAATTCCCTATGAAGAATAAATAGAACACGTTATCGTTCGATTTAAGAGTTCTTTAGGATATCAGTGCAATTATTCACAGGTGAAAACACCAACAGAAATACATCAACTTGAACCATTGCATAATCGATTCTTATCGTTTATTTAAAACAATGAGCAGTGAATAATGTTCATATAATAGAACCACCTGGGTACTACTATTTCTACTACTTTAATCACCCGACTTAATAGAAAAGTTTATTAAAAATCACGAATAGTAACAAGCAAAGATTGATAACAGATGGGGAGTAATTAGTGTTGAATAAATTGCCAAGCATCCTTGACTTGTTTCTTCGCCGGTTGACCATTTATGGACGGAATCCATGCATCGATCGATATCCCGTTTGAAATTGCAACATTAAATATAGATGGTTACCCAAATGTACAATCTTCACATTAATGTTTTTTAACATCTACCATAGTAGCTTCCGTGAAGATATAAAAAAAAACATCTTAGTTATATAATTTGTATAAAAGGAAGATAAATTGAAATGCCTGTGAAAAATTATTGTGGAAAAATTAAGTTAGCTCTTTTTACATAATTTTATTTAAAATAGTTCCTCTGTCTGTTTTTCTGTTTGTCAGAGTAGTAGAATCTTATAATGAAATTTCCAATACCGAGCTAATTTTCTTGAAATTTTGCTTACACACCTATTTATCATTAATGAAATTAGAGAAAAATATAATTCAAACTTTAAAAACTTTAACATTAGCAAAAAATCTCATGGCTTGCAAGATCTAAGTCAAAAATGATTTATTATTATTTATTTTAATTACTACGCTTTGATTTGGCGACAGGTAGAATCTTGTAATCAAATTTCGATCCACGTCTACAAAGCCGATATTCTTGAAATTTCGCGCCCACATATCCATTCGAGACAACATAACATTTCATTAATAGTGAAAAAATATAATTTAAAAAGTATTTTCTATGGTAATTACACAAAAGTAACTCTAATTTGAAAGACTAAAACATAAAAAGTATTTTAATAAACATGCTTCCATTTCCATATGCACTAAAAAGCAGAAAACAAATTTTTCTTTGGATTCGAAAAAATTTCCATAGATAGTCACTTTTTGATTATTAAATAATTTATTTTCTACTTTTTAGTTTTTATTAAAATAAAATCATGTTTAGTTAAAAGTTTTTTATTTTTAATATATTATGATTTAATGCAAATTGAAATAATTATCAAGATGCTTATTAACATCAAGGCTAAGAAGGAGGTGCAAAATAGTAAAATTAATACAACATTGTTGCTTAGGCATTTAATTTGTGTTTTAGAGCTGATATCAACAATCGATAAACTTGATAAAACAATAATATGTACCTCATCTCTCGACTTATTTATACACTCGCGAGGAAAGAAACTTAATCACTTTTTTAGGGTAAATTCTTTAAAATTTATTTATTTGGTCAGTTTATCTGATTAATAATAAAGAAATAAGTTATTATGTTTCAAATGACATGGATAAAGTTGTAGTTTATTTTTTATTTTTTTAAACGCGAATCTGGCATGTCTTTGCTAAAAATGAAAAATAAATGTCATTTGCCTGATGATAAAATAGAGATGATGCGATTTTTTTTTTTGCTTGAAAATAGAAATAAAGTTTATTCTTTTTTACATCCAGTGCCCTTGAAGTAATTGCTAATGTGTTTACTTTTGACCTAGAAAAACTTTGACTTTATTTAGTAATATTAAAAGAAAAACCTTCAAACAAGACTGAAGACATTCTAAATTACATATAACCTAACATGGATAATATAATTATCTTCCTTTAGATATTAGGAATAACATATGGATGATCCAAAGCGTATGCGTACCTAAAGCATCGTTTCACTTATCTTGCCTATATACTTATGTATACCTATTTAGGATTAAGACGTTGAAGAAGAGATATAGGTATTATTTTTTTACGATTCTATTAATATAGTGTAAAAATAAAATTGCTTGCCAACTGGGCGGCTAGAGATTTCCATATAGCTTTATTTTTCTTTCCTTTTTCATGTTTAGAAATGTCTTAAACATTATTTTAAAGAATATTTTTTTCCTTCTGTCTTTACGAGCATGGCCGTAGCCAGCGGTGGGTGGGGCTTAGGGTTTCAACCCTCCTATCGCCGAAATGTTGATGTAAACATCGAAATTATACAGGATATAAATAAAACGTTCAATATAAATTTAATAAAAATAATACGCTGATAAAAAAAGCAATCAGGGCTTCGGGGAAGTAATGTCTCTTACTCCTAGGAGTATATCCATACTCCTCTAATACCGGCTAACCCCCCCCCCCCTGAAAATCAACTATCCCCCGACATTTCTTTTGGTTACGGCCTTGTTTACGAGTTTGCTTGGATTAAGATATACACAGTGACTTAAGAACGGAGCATCATAACCAGTTCGCCAAAATATTCGTATTTCAATTGAATAAATTTCGGATTCTCTAGCTTGAAAGATTCCGGATAAAAAATTAGAAAAATTTCAATTATTACCTATATGAGTTATAGAACAGTTGTAGCTAATAAGCTAATATTTATCACACAAGTATGTATTCATAAACTTTTTGCTAAGTTTAAAACTTTCTAGCTCAAAAACGGTTCATTGCCAAATCACCAAAATTCATGTTTTTATGGTGTCGAGCCTTAAATATTAGTCAATCTTTTAATTTAGAATTATATTTATATTTAAAAAAATTGGATTAGAGATCAGTATGCCACTTCATAAATATAAATAAATGATAGTTAATATCATTCTTTAATCTGATAAAGTAAAAAAGATTTTGAAGGAGACACCCTCTTTTATTGTCTCCTTCAATATATAAAAATTATTCTACCCTCGGCACAAAAACTTTCAATTTAAAAAAGATTTTGACTTAATCTAAAGTTTTTAGATATCACTGGGCTTTCACTAACCCTATTTTTAATCCAAATAAATATTTTAATTTGAAATTTTTTAAAATAACTATATCTTCTAATTATTTTATATTTTAAATATTATTAAGAAATTCAAATAATGACAAACTTACCAAATTATGTGTAATTTAATGTTTGAAATTGATATGAGCTTTTCATTCCCTTAATTTTCTTTTGTATACTAACAATCTATCCGTAACTAGTCATTTGAAACAATAGCAAAGAACAATAAACTGAAAATTAAACAAATAGACAATCTTTCAGTTATGCTTATTCACTCCCAATTAATGACAGAATCCAATCCAGAAAATAATTTTTTCATCATTCCATGGGGTGAAATTTGAATCAAGGCCTCGCTCTTAGGAAATTATTGATTTTATAGAATTGTCTTTCTTATGAGCGAGACCTTGATTTAAATTTCACCCCATGGCGTGATGAAAAAATATTTTCCTGGTTTAGATATTATCATCAATTGAGAGCTGGATAATTGTATAATTTAATAGCCAGGCCACTCTAACCCAATTAAAATATTAAAGAAAAAATAATACAAATACGAAATCATCAAATAAAAATAAGAAGTAACAAATTTTTTCCATCTGGGAGCGATTTGTGATCGGCACATCAAGGTCCGAAAAGGCTATTATGAAAGAAGACTACTACACTCAATTAAATATATAAGTTCAAAGCGAAGTAAATCTAACTCGAGACACACTTTTTTAAGGTTCAACTGGGGACTCCGAAGGAAAGTTATACATTTTTGTTTATACTAGTATTTTTATTGAGATGCATTTTTAATAGATTAAGAATAAGGCTTCGAGTGCACAACAGACACCTACGGCCTTCACCCTTTCACTTGAACAATTTCTCCTTCTCTTCAGTAATCCAAGGGTCTTTCGAGATCGGGGCTGTATATTTTCTGGTGCGAAGCGCATTCGATCGCATTAAAAAAAGGCAGTTCTCCCACCACCATCTTATGAACAAACAAACACCCCCTTATGTCTTATTGTAATAAAAAAAATTACGTGTATGATATAGATACTTGTAATGATGATAATGAAATAATTAGAGAGAAACCTAAAATAATTTTAAAATTTATTATAATTTTCAAAAGAAATTAGGATCTTCCCTATCTGTTTTGAGTTAATCAAAAAGGAAATTAGGGGGGGGGGGGGGGGCAGAAAAAAATAATACAGAAAAGCGCTAATGACCTCGTAGTTGGCGCGCCCTTCAAGTCCTAAAATAATGATAATAATATTGAGATAAAGTGGTTACTAATAAGAGTCCACTCTCGTGCTTACTTTTTTGAGATTCCCATATATATATATAGGTATATATTTCAATTATTTAACGATGGAAATCGAACTTGCATCTGTGCCACACCTTAAATTGACAGAGACTTCAGCTAATTTATAAGTTGATTTGTCAATAAAAAGGTTAAGTTTGAGCTGAATAGCATCCAAATAATTAGCAAAATTATTCTTTGGATATTTTATGTTTACTTGAAAAATTCCAAACGAACTGATTTTGACATAAAAATCTGAAGACATTTCTAGAATTATATAGGTAAATAAATATAGACTTAATAAAGAAGTGATTCATTCGAAGCTTATAATGTACATATATTATAAAGCGTGTAAAAATGATATTATAGTGTTCTTATACACTTCAAAAATGAAATTTTAATTTATATAATCGCCTAGAAACTCTATTAAAGAAGAGGAAAAAGTCGGAAAGAATAAAATTATAAAATAAATATTTATATTGTTCAATTATAGAAGGTGATTTGAATATTTCGAGAAAAGGCTGAGATCAGCTGATGGCACCTGCTGTCTTGTCTAACGAGTCATTTTTATTCCAATCTCATTTTTTGTGAAAGGATCTCTCAGAATACATTTAAAGTACAATAAATTATAAACCGAAAAGAATAGCATATTCGATTGAATATTAAAAATGTTTACATTTATAAATTATTTAACTTTTTGACTTTAAAGGGATCAACTTAAAATATAATTTTATAAATTTTAGCCAGTACCAAAGAATTTAAATGCTCCGAAAACAAACTTGCTCGTTTATAACACCGCATTGTAGATAGCATTGAAGTATACTTAGGGCTGTTGGCACATTTAAATCGATCTCAATCTCAGTCGTATTGCTTTCAGGGGTCTTGGGGGTGTGTGATGCGGAGAGTTTCGTGCCTCTGTGTATACTACTAGATCAACTTTACTTCGTTAAAGAATAGCAAATTGCCAGAATAGACAGAAAGTGAGCGTAATTCTCAGGAAGTGCTGGTTCGACCCTGGCTAGGTGCAATAATTTACCATGTTGACAATAAATAAAATAAATAAATTAAAATAAACCATTTATCATTATGATTATGGTCCCTGTTTAAGTGGCACCCCTAACCTCGGTATCGGGGGCGGAGGTCAACAATGAAAATCTAGGCCATTGGACCAAATTCAACCAAATTTTGTAAGCATAATCAGTGGACTACCAGAACCCTAAAAATGCAAAAACTAACTAACTAAATGGCGCGGGGGGGGGGGGGTTGTAGGATCAAAAAATTAAAATCTAGCCCCTACTCAACCAGAAGTGTATGGTAAAGTCAAGTGGATGGTCACATCAGAACGTGTCAATTTATTTAATGTCCATTAACAAGTGGCCCAAGTGGTTGCCTAGAAATGATAAGGATGAATTTATATTGAATTATTTTTTCTATATATCTTGAATAGATATCACCATCGTGATTTTCGCCAATTTAACTATCACTAGTGACCGCGAAGTGGATAGAAAAATTATATTCCTAAGATATCTTTTGAATTCTATAAGTGAATTAATTTCTAGAATTAGAAAATTAATTCATTTTTTATGCATGCACAGCTTTTCGAAAGCTAATTAGAAGAATCTATTATTCAATATTAAAGCGAAAATTTAATACTAAGCGAAAGAGCAAGTTCTGACGTTTATATTGTGAGAACAATACACGTTATTTAACAAGTAATATGAAACCATAAGTAATTGTATCATAATTTACAAAGAATTTCGTAATGAAGAGAACCCAGAAGTTTTCTTAGTGAATTGCAAAAATGCGAGCGATAAGAATAAGATGCAGAGTTCGGTGGCCAGTGTCACAGTCTCGAGGTCGAAGAAAGTAAACCAATAAAAACTAAATCAAGGAGAACGGATTACAATAGAGAATAGAATCATTTATGCAATTTAAATATTCGTGTTTTATTTAACTTATATGGAATTTTGCTGAAAATGGAATTTATTTTAAAATATAATAAAAAAAGACTTTTTCTTCAGCTTTGCCTTTGCAGGATAAAGCAATTTTTTTATTGTTATTTTGAAGAGGTAACTTCACGGTCCAAGCACACGGATTTTATGAGTCAGTGTTGGAAATAAATGAACATGATTACGATTCCAATAGCTTCGATGTCAACTTGCAACAGTAAACTGTAAGTCAAAGGCATTTCAAGAACAAAGAACTGGTCTACTAATACCTATATTAAATAAAATAATAATAATAATTTTAATTAATATTTATTTTGAATTAATTTTTTTTGAGTCTTGCATTCGATTGCACTTTTTCAAAAATATTTTTGCATGACGTGTATTTTTTCATAAAAATAGAGGCTGGTCGAATATCTTAAGAACATTACAGTACTCATTTTGTATCAAAATTATTTAATTTCATTTTTTTCTAAAAATAAATTACTAATAAAAATAAAATATCTATTTTTAATTAAATGGAAATATTGATTTTAAATAATTAATTACTGGTGCGCCCCTTCTGGCATTCGATTGCATAAAAAAAAAAACAATAAAATAAAAATAAAGATCTAAGATTTTCATCATTCGCATTGAGAGATCTGGAGCGCGTGTGTGAACATGCTGGTGCAGGTCCGCAGGGCCGCGCCGCCCCTGTGTGCGAAGTGTGCGGCGCACACAGGCGCCAAAACAATAGAGGCGCCGCTATCGAAATTATTTTTGTTACACTTACACAACAACATATTGCTTTGTAGTGGAGTATCGATAAGTAAGTAGGTATAATAGGCGCAACAAATGCCTCGTAAACAACAAAACATAATATAGCGCTTATTGTACAAGTGTCCCAAGATAATATTCACGTTTGTGGTTTAATTTTACGCTTTGGGTTTTAGTTTACAATAATTACGAGCTCAGCGTTAAAATCAAAAGAACCGCCATGAGTTTGTTTAAATGAGTTTATGAATGCAGCCCGACCGATGCGATGACTGCGATGTAATTTAATAGATCATAGTAAAATTGTATGACGTTGAATTTGGTAATTATTTACTTTCACGGTTATATAATTTTTGGGCATGAAAAATTGAAAAAATTTTCATGAATTTCGAGAAAAAAAAATGTCTGACAGTTCGAAAAAAATTGAGTCATCTTGAGTTTATACCCAAAAGTTTGATAATCATGAAGTAAAAAAATACTCTGAATTTTATTGATCTTGAACCCAATTTTACCATTTCGTCATAGTTTCTAATTCAAAAATCGCATTATGATTATTTAATGAATCATTTATTAATAAAATCTTAAATAGACTATTTAGCTAATTTAGCCATTAGCCGATTAGCTTAGCTAATTTCAGTTAACCGGCTAAGCCGAACGGTTAGCTAATTAATTAGCTTAGTTAACTTTTTTAGCCGGCTTAGCCGGTTAAATTGTATAGCCCTAATTATTTTGAATTCTGCGCATGACAAAATCACGACACATTCAAAAAGGTGCGTTTTCAATAATGCCGCGTCGCAGCCACAGGTCCACTAGTGAACTTGTGCACTGGTGCACTAGTTAACTTGGGCGAAAGGAGCGCCACTTTTTTATTTAATGACGGTGAGCCAACCAGGCTTCCGTACACGGGGATTCCCCGACAGCCCGACTTTAAGGAACGAGAGAGCCAAAACAATTGATTGAAATAAGAAGAAGTTCTAGCACTAAAAACAATAAATAGTTTGTGTGTTACTGATTGTTTTAACTTGTTTCCAGGATGAGTGATCAAGATAAAAAAAAGAAATTATCTGGTTACCAGAATTTAATAAGGAAAAGAAAACAAGAAGAAGAACGTGATAAAAATACAACTAAAATAAGTAAATATTTTACTTTACGAAAATTTATTTCGGTCAAAATTAACAAATAAGAAATAAAAATAAGTTGAAACATTAAGATTTGTGAAAAAGGTCCGAGCCTGCACTTTTGCCCCCATTGCTCCAAACCTGGCATCTCGGCGGCCAGCATTCACACACACAGGATTGGAGCGCCCGTTGGAGGGACCGCTCCAAAACTGTCGGAAAAACTCTGTGTGTAAACAGGCCTAAAGACTGAAATAACCTGAAATATTTATTTACCTTACAGAGATGGTAAGTACAGGGTTCTACGTACCCAGGGGGTAAATGTAAATGTAAGTTCATGAAAAACTAATAAAAAGAATTTTTTTTAATGTTTATTTAGTTGTCAGGTTGTCCAGTGGTTCTTGACTACGAATCACAAGCCCGGGTTCAAGCACGGACCACCGCAAAAGCTGAACCGTCTATAATCTGGGCCCTACGCCAATTTACATACACACACAAACACATTCATATGAAAATATAAATAAATAAAAAAAAAATACTTCACTTAGGATCTGGCTAAATGAGTATTGTATATGAGGCCATTCAAAAAAAATGTATTTAACATAACATGTAATCCAAAATTTTTATACTACAATATTTTTATCAAATTCTTAAAAAAAAAAAAAATAAATAAATACTTAAATACTTAAATAAAATGAACTCCCTCAACCGAGAAAAAAAAAATTGGTAAAAATCTGGTAAGTTACTTATAGCCACCCTACAGTACTAAAATATTATCAGATGTCATAAGATGATTTGATTGCAGGACACTCTTTTATCAGTAGGCGGTTTGGATAATTGTAGGAATATTTAATTTTAATATATTCTATATTCAGTTATATTAAGTTGAGTTGGGGTAGCTGGACCATGTATTTTATTATTGTGGATGCAACTTTTAAGACATTCAATCCCTTGCTAGTCTTTCATAAATTACTTATATACTATCTTAGTTGCATACTTCTAGCCTTACTTCATAAAATGGTAGATATTTAGCATGCGATTTTTAAATTGTTTATTTTTTTATTTTTAGGTAGATGGTGGATCCAATTGCCCAAGTTGACTGGGCTAATTGAAGACGTATATACTTCTCTCTTATACTTATTTCAACTTTATCAAAATATTTTATAAATTAAATTAGAGAATAAATATTATAGAAAAAATGATCGGCAAAATAATAAATTTTATTTGACCCTCATAATTAATGCAACAATTTAATAAGTAACAAGAGGGATAAGATATTTATTTATTTACTGGTCTTGGCTAATATTGGAGTCATCGACTTCGTCTAAGAATCCAAACATTAAATTATGGAAAAAACCCTTGCTACTTAAGTAATTTTTAGATTCAAATTTTTTATGGTGATAAGATCTAAATTGCATTAATTTTTGAAGAAACCTTTTTAAGCAAGATTTTTATTTATTTATTTTCTATCCATACCCTGCTCGGGTTTTGGAAATACTCAAGGTGAAAAATTTGTATACTGAGTAATGTAAAAAGAATAAAATGCAAGATTTTTATTTTTTGGTTGCATTTTACAACATCTTTATAATTTTATTTTGATTAGTTATGCCCATAGTTTAAATTATTAAAGTTGTTATAGAAAAATAAGGACCATTTTTTATGCAGATGATTTATATTTTATTGCCAACGTTTCGTCAACTTTGCCGACTTCTTCAGGGCTCAAACAGTTAACTTCCCTGCATATTTGTCATTTCTATAATTATCCTTTATTAGTAAACATATCAAGGCAAGTCAACATCAATCAGATATGTTTACTAAGAAAGAATAATTTTAGAAATGACAAATATGCAGGAAAGTTAACTGTTTGAGCCCTGAAGAATTCGACAAAGTTGACGAAACGTTGGCAATAAAATATAAATTATCTGCATAGAAATATAGTTCTTATTTCCTATAAAAACATTAATAATTTTATCTGTTCAGATCTTTTTCTATCTTTTATTTGTACACAGTTTAATTTAATATTTGTAAACACAAGTGCGTGAGAAAATTATAATATTATTCATAAACAACATAAAGGCATTGAACCTAACTTATATTTACTTTCATTATTAAGAGTACAAACTATGCCAACGATTAGCCTACTCAACGAATATCTAAAAACACCGTTAAGAGAAAGCAAAGAGTGATAAACAAACAATAAAGAATGGAAATTATTATAATTTGAAGTTAGAGTTCGTCTGCCGAATCTGAATTCAATTATTAGAATAGAATATTTTATAGGAATCGAGGTGTACAAAGATAGGCTGGGTAGGATGAATGGCTCCGTGTTAGGAGTGGGAGCCAAGTCTTCCACCTCTCACTTGCAGAACCAATGAACCAAGGCGAGAGATAGCCAAAAGAAACCCACATGCACCCGAGGAATTTCATTTCTCCCGCCCATTCAGTACCGGCTCAAAAAAATTAAAATAAAAATAAAAAATAAAAAAGTGAAGATGTAAATTAGGAGGCAGCTAGGTAAAATATACTCATGGACAAAATTAGCGGAACCTAATAAAGAAAATTTTATAAAATCTTATTATATTAAACGAGCAATTATTGTATATATAATACAGTGAACGTTCTATACAAGCAACCTCTCTACAAGCAACATTCTTTATAAGCAACCTCTATACAAGCAACTTTTTTTAGTTCAACTGTTCTGTATAAGCAACTTATTTTTTTAAAGCTAAATATTTGAGTTAAGTTTAGGCCAATTCAGAAGTGAAATCAACTGTAAACAACAACATAACCTCAAATTGTAAAAAATTCTGTTATTGGAATATATTTGTGTTTTGTGCTTCCAGTATTGAAGTGAATTTCTGTTAAATAGAATAGTTACTTGAATTCTGTTAGTTTCTGTTAATTAATAAATTAATTAATTAATATTTTTGTGCTTTAAATTTATCCATAAAATATGAATCAGAAGGAAAAAAGTCGTTCAATTTCGTTAAAAGATAAACTATCCATTTTAAAGGACATTGAAAATGGTAAGAAAACAAAGAAGATTTGTAACGAATATAAAGTTGCTAAATCTACAAAAGTAGAGTAAAAGAAAATAAAGAAAATTTAGAAGAATATGCATCCAAAACGTATGTGAATCAGAGTAAGATTAAGCAAATGATCAATGATGTTATAAATTCTTTTAATTTGGTGATAGAATGGGCAAAAGAAAATGATTTACCCTGCAATGAGGTTCTTTTGTTACAAAGAATAAGAGAAAAGCTATCATGAACAAATATATGTAATTGTTTTTGTTTGTTTAGGCAATTGGTGCTGTACTAAATCAAAGATTTATTAAAATTTGATTGTTTATTTTTTTTTTTTTAATATAATTAATAACTATGCTTATATGATAATAATAATAAATGTTTTCTTTTGCAAAATTAAACTGAATTTATTTATTCTACACAGCTTAGTTAGTAAAAGAAACAAGTGAAAATATTTTCCAGGCGGTAAGTATTTTTATACCCCTTTTTTCCCTAAAAGCAACTTTTCCCAATAAGAAATTTTTTTATTGAAATTGGTTCAAATGAGTTGCTTATATAGAGCGTTCACTGTATATATAGTATCGGTTTCTGGAAAACGGCTCAAACTATTTGGATGAAATTCACGGGTTATGGGGTTTTTATGTTGACAATTCGATCTGTCACGGTCCCATCTTCGGCTAAGTTGTTTTTGATGGGTTTTTTGTTAATTGAAATAATTATTCACGGGTGGTTGTTTGAATAAATAAAATAATAATAACTTAAAAATAAAATAAAATACACTAAAAGGTATAAAATAATTTTATTATCTTATTTAGTTACAACTAAACGACGAAATATTAACATGAAATTACTTTTTGAAGTCAGTGCCAAACATATTTATTTTATTTTATTTTATGAATGGCACTCGACGGATCTTACTTAGTACGTTTGGCGGGTACGCTCGCTTATAGGTATAGTTTGTTTGGCACCGACTTCAAAAAGTAATTTCATGTTAATATTTCGTCGTTTAGTTGTAACTAAATAAGAAAATAATTATTTTATACCTTTTAGTGTATTTTATTTGATTTTTAAGTTATTATTATTTTATTTGTTGCATTTAATTTTTTTGAAGTCGGTTTTATTTTTTTTGTTTATAAAAATTATTTTTATTTTTCTCTTTTTAGTGATATTAATAGTGACTTAATATAATACCTGGCATGCATCTCGTAAGAGAAAGCGTCGGGCGAATGAATCAGAAAATGATAATAAAATTCAATTCATAAATATAGAAATTCTCTCGAAACGTTTGCGGGTTTTAAATGAATGTTTTAAGATTTTTTATAAAAGATTTTATTTATTATAATTTCGATTATTTGGTCATAAGAATTGGAGATTTACGTTATTTCGTCATTGATCATATCTTCAGAGCATGACCAAATTATTATAGTACCACCCCTAAGGTACCCTCTTTGTAATAAAAAAAGAATCATTAAAATCGGTTCATAAACAAAGAAGTTATGCATGAACAAACATATCAAAAAAGGTCCAATACCAATGAAAAAAAAAACGGGACCAATCGGAAGCTAGATTGAACCCAATGCAAAAAAATCATCAAAATCGGTTCACATTTGGCGGAGATATGAGGTAACAGATACAAAAAAAAAAAAATCAGTCGAATAGAGAACCTCCTCCTTTTTTGAAGTCGGTTAAAAATAATGGTGGATTTCGTGTCCTTTGAGTATGGACACTGAAAGTGACCAGTTCCAGAAGATGAGAGCTATTTATTCCACCATTGATAAGATTATGGAGAAAGAGGAAATCAGTTTGCTCTCTCATCTCAAACTCAGTGGGAAAAGAGGCAGAGTGAAGGATCTAAGTATTCATAAAGCAAATCGATCATCGGGATATGGAGTATGAAGCCGACATATCTTAAGAATTTATGCTCCACCCGCTCAAGCTTTTGGTTATGAATTTTGCAATGGGGTGACCACACCGGACTTGCATACTCCAATCCACTTCTAACAATCGAACAATATAAATTTTTCAGAGTAAATATGCTTGAGAAATGTTTTGAATTATGAGTGATGAAGCCAAGTAGCTTCATAGGGTAATTTAATATTCATCGTGGTCTTTTTATATGAATTTAATTGAAAAGTTTTTGTTTTGCCGAGAGTAGCAGAGTTGTTGATTCACAAAGAGAAACAAAGAGGTTGTCCTCTGCTTGATGCAAATAAACATACACACATATATATATATCGAGATGATATATCTGTATATATATTATTTATTTGTTTGAGACTATAGTTTCGAAGACTTGGTCTTCATCATCAGTCTTTCTCAATTATAAATGTTTTTCATGGAGTCAATATCATATGGATATTGACTCCATGAAAAACATTTATAATTGAAGAAAGACTGATGATGAAGACCAAGCTCGAAACTATAGTCTCAAACAAATAAATAATATGTACAAATTAAATAACTTTGTATAACAAAATAAAATATCATAATCATCAAAATAATAACAAAATACTCAAATAATAAAAATAATTAAAATAAAATATTATCTTTTATTGAAATAAAATCTCTTAAACGAATTGGTTCTCTTAGGTTTATTTTAATCATTGTTTTAAAAACAATTTCTCTAGCCCAAACATTTTTCTTTGCATTACCAATCACTTCAAATTTTCATAAAATAATCACATATTGATTTCTAAAATAAAACTCTAATAAAAATGAATCGTAATTACCATTTATCGGAACATGACTCTGTTAGGATCATAACATTATTTGAAGAAGGGTTGAGCCAACGTGAAATTGCAAGACGCCTTCAGATTAATCAATCAAGTGTATCCAGAGTTCTTCAAAGGTTTAGAGAGACTGGAAATCATACAAGAAGACCTGGACAAGGCCGCCCAAGAAGTACAAATCAGATGGATGACCGATTTATTAAACTTGCTGCTTTAAGAAATCGCTTTTTCACAAGCAGCCAGTTGAGAGGCATGTTGGAAAATGCTCGAAACACCCAAATTTCTGGTTCCACAGTAAGAAGACGCCTTCATGAAGTTGGAATTAAATCAAGGAAACCAGCAACAGGTCCTCTTTTAACCAGAGCTCATCGAATTTCGAGACTGAGATTTGCTCAACAACATGCAAATTGGACATTGAATGATTGGAGACGAGTTTTGTTTTCAGATGAATCCAGGTTTGCCCTACACTCACCTGATGAAAGGGAAAGGGTATGGAGAAGACCAGCAGAGAGATATTCAGAGTGCAACATCTCACCAAGAGTAAGTTTTGGAGGAGGTTCCATTATGGTATGGGGTGCGATAAATTTCGATGCCCGTACGGAACTTCATAGAGTAACTGGAGGTTCTCTGAATGCTGAAAGGTACATGAGAGAAATCCTAGAGCAATATGTAATGCCCTTTGCTCCTTTAATTGGAGAAAGATTTCAGTTTTTACATGATAATGCTCGTCCTCATACTGTTCATGCAGTAAAAGAATACCTGAAAGAAGTCGGTATATCTGTTCTGTCATTTCCTGCAAGAAGTCCTGACCTCAATCCTATTGAACATTTATGGGACATAATGGGGAGACGCCTAAGAACACGAAGTCAACCTGATTGGACACTTGGAGAATTGGAAATGGCATCAATTGAGGAATGGGAGAACATCTCCCAAGAAGAAATACAAAATTTAATTCTCTCAATGCCAAACAGAATCCAAAAGGTATTAAGAGCAAGAGGAGGAGTTACAAGATATTGCTAAACTGTTTTTTAATCAAAACATTTAATAAAATTAGTTAAATTTCATTCTTTAAATTTTCCTCATTTTCATCAAATGTAAGTAATTTCAAGTTTTTGGGTTTTTTTTATTTTTTATTGATTAAAAGATGAAAATATTGTTATTAATATGAGTATTTATCATTTTTTATTATTTTTTATCAATTTAATATGAAAGACAATACAAGTTTATTATATTTATTAGTAAAATTAATAGTGATGCGATAATTTTGGCAGCAGTTTATATACAGATACATTCGATATATATATATGTGTGTATGTTTATTTGCATCAAGCAGAGGACAACCTCTTTGTTTCTCTTTGTGTTTTTATATGAAGAAAAATATTTTATAAAATCAATTTAGGGGAAAAAACATTAGGCACAAGGCCCTGTCGAGATTCGAACCCATTTCTCAAAACACTTTTTTAAAGAACATTTTTTGTAAATATTTTTATAATAAATTTATAATTATCTAGTCAAAATACTAATAAATAAGCAGACCAAGAGTATGTGGGGCAGGCATACCGTGTACCATATATTTATTTGATTTCTGTGATTTCTATGATTTTGAAAATGAATTTTAGCAAAAGTTCTTATAAAAGTGTTTTGTGTGTTATTTTTGATAAGTATAGTATTTTAAATAAGTAAATTTTCGATATGTATAACAATTTTATTGATGAAGAAAAACGATGAGGTTTGCAAGAAGTTTTAGCAATAATAAAATTAAAATTGGTGGATAGTCACTATAGATGAGTAAACTAGTACTCGAAACATATGTTGGAATAATTAAATTTGAAAGAGAGAGAGAGAGGATTTTATATAAATATACAATGAGATCGTAAAAAGAACATAATAAGTTGTATTGTATTATAATAGATTATTTTTTTTTCAAGCTTTTATCAATGTTCTGTACAAACTGATGGGGTCGGCACATTGGTGGGGGAGTGGGTGAGTACCTTTTGACATCTGTAATTAATAATAACTCACTGACTTGCCTATTGTGTGGTCCCACAGTTTCCACTGAGGAAGAGATGCCGAGAGCGCTCTCGAAATATTTGGATTAACCATTTGAATAATAAAATAAATTACTGGAAAGAAGCAATTCAATTTATTTATCCTTAACAATAAAAAATTAATATATCCAGTACACACCAAGCCAGCAAAATTCTTATGAATATAATAGATTATTACTTGATTCTTATTTTAACCTAGTTTAAGATGTTTTACCTATTTTTATTATTTTATTTTTTTCAAAAATTGCTCCTCTCGGTAAAATGTGGAATTATTATTATTTAATATTATAAAAAAAATGTTTCCAGCCGGGTTTGAGTCAAGTCTCATGCTTGATTTATTTGGACATGGAACTTGTGCGAAAATTCTTATATTTATATTAAAGATTGAGTGATCAATGTAATTTGTACCTATACAACTACCAACATACTATATTTTAGATATCAAAATCGTTCTTATTTGTCGTTCAAAATAGGGTGTAAATTAATTTATCAAATTGTTTTTTCGCAATTTTCAGGCCATTTTTGAACGTAGACAAGTGCTCAATCATTTAAAAATGATCTCGTTGGGACCACCCCCCCAAAAAAAAAAAAATTAAAAATAAATCTTTTAATTAAAAGAAAGGATTAAAAGGAGGCTCTAGGACAAATCTTTTATTTATTCTTTATAAATGAAAAATTCAGATACACTTAGCAAAATACCATTTTAAGATATTTTTAATTTTTCGAAACATCGTTAATATGTAATTTTTGGCTACACCAAGATTTATTTCTTCACATCATTTAACAGCGATAAAGTTTAATATTCATGGAGAGAAAAAAAAAAATAATAATAATCGAATTGGAATTCAAATAAAATATTTTATTTTAAAAAACTAATATTGGGCTTTAATATTCTGATTTAGAGAGAGTCTGAACAAGAATTAATTAAAAACGCATGCAAAATAAAAAAATTATAATATTTCATGAAAATTCTAAGCAAAAATAATTTTCTCATCGGCTTAGCGTGGAATCTTTTTTAAAGCTCACGATAACTATATATCAACTATAAATAAATAATACAAGGAATATTTTTGACCCCGAAGACTAAGCAAGAGAACCGATCCCTGGACCTTTAAATTGATGCTTTTCTATTGAGTTAACCGGTTTTCACTCGCTGACTCGTCTCCAGTGTTTTTCTATTAACATTATCAGGTTTGTATTTTATTTTTATTTATTTTGTCTTTTATCATACGTTAAACTTGGCATTTACGCATTAAATTATTATTATTTAAGAGAAGAAAATAAATATTATAATTATTATTGTTTTTTAGGGCCTCCTCCTCTCTCTTTTAGCTCTTCGACATTCCACTTATGATCTCAGGATATATTAACTTAATTCGTGACATATATTACAATGCGTAAAAGCCAAGCTTCAGGAAAATAATTCCAACTAAAAATATCAAATCAATAAATATAGATGAACAGGTAAAATAAAAAAAAAACGTGTAATTTAATTGGAATTACTTTATTCTCGACTCATTTACTAAATTGGTGATGTTGAACTTGGCACCACATGAGATCTCATTACTTTTTTTGGCAAACAGTTTTTATTACTCGAACTTGGCCTTTTTTATAAATGTGTTAGTCAGTGAGTTAGCGAATGAGTGACGAAAAAGCCAATCTTTGGCTATTTGTAACTTGGACGGTAAAAGAAATAGAAATATGAAATTTGGTAATTTAGTTAAGCTTATGGAGTAGTATTGTGAAAAAAATATTTCAGCCATGTGGAGATTTCCAGTGCGAAGTTACAGAGGCGTCAAAATGACTCGAGTCGCTTCCTGTAAAGGGGTAGTCTGGCAGTGCACCCCCGCTCGAATTGAACCTGGCTGGGGCACTGCCGTACCCCCAGATATCATTTTTCAAAAAGATTTTCTCTAATTTTGGAAAAATCCAACATTTCTTTATTAAGTTTTAAAATTCTTTCTTATGTACCTACAAGGCCTTTGTCACACAACATGTCATCATAGTAAAGCATAGAAAAGAAGCTGATTTAAAATAAAATATTGAAAATATATGATTGCTCATTTACTTTATTGTTCGATAAGTTCTCTATATGTATTATACTGATGATTTGGCATTCTCTTATCATTATGTTCGCAAATGTTCCAAATGCTGGCGCCATCACCGCTTTATGAGGGATTTAAATTTATACGTTCTTAATTTCATTTGTATTAGAGAGTAGAGAGAAGTAACCGAACTATAAATTATCCCCCTTAAAAATGGAAACTACTGGCTAGTGATAAGAGGTGAAAAATGGTTATGATAGCCATAAATCAATTGAATGTAAGTCTTAAATATGCATATGGGAAAAGTAGTAGTAGTAGTAGTATATATGGTATATATAATAATAATTTGATCAATAAAACTTTTCCCATTTAAAGAGACGAATAAATCTTTAGTAAAGTTTCGCATCCTTTATATTAAGGATTCAGATCTCCCTTTACTAGTTTGTGTGCATAATGATAACCCACTATCATTTAATAAAAGTATCTATATAATGGGTCTATTTTTCAGGGCCAGACAACATCTCTTTTAAAACAATCAATTCATTGTCCAAATTCATCAATAAAATCAATATTCCTTTTACTCACCACTATCGACCTGAAATTTTATACTTTCTGAGTAGGTCTTTATAATATACAAGGGATAACAGGAAACGAAAGCCGATAAAGGTCTTTGCAATACTTAGACATACAAATATCGTGAGTAAGCTTAAATTAATTCAATTGTTCCATTATCGTCTTAAAAATTATTAAACATACCTTATAAAAGTCAGAATAATAAGATTATTACTATTAGCTACTATTATTGTTTTTTGCGCAATGAAAAAACTGATTTTTGCTTTAATCAACCTTATGCACAAATGTGAGCATTTTCTTATTTTTCACTAATGTCAATTTTCAATCTAATATTTGACAAACATTCTAGCACCAGAGAAACGAATGTGATCTAATGATTAAATGAATCCATAATCAATCACGAATGTATTAAATATTGTTTTATGGAATATTTTTAAACGGCAATAGCTTAAGGAGGTTCTTTCGCGACAATCCACACAAAAAGTTTTAGCCTCGTAACCACTCTATAAATATGAACGGAACTAAAATTTTAGGTTATGTTTTTTTAACGTGACTGTACCACTCACGCAACGAAATCTCTATATGGATACACACATACTTGCCGGATCGTTTCCAAGCCATTGCTATTATATCCCCTCAACTAAAATAAACGCCCAAATGTTTTTTTTTTTTTTTTATCAAAACTAAGAGGTAAATAATTTCAATTTTTTTTAAGTTACTCCGAATATATTATTCTAAGAAATATTAGTTTTTCATCAAGATCGTGAAAGTACTTCAATCAAAAAAAATAATGATCATATCCCCACCCCTATCTACCCTATGTAAAAAATGTCATTTTTAATTGCAATTATTTCATGTTTGGTGTGGTAAATCGTCTTCAAATTTTAACAGTATGTGTATTATGCTTTTAATGACTTATATTCCAAGTTTCAAAGACTTCTTGAATTTTTGAATTTGTGAAAGAACTATCTTAAAATAACGTTTTTTCACATTCGTGACATATTTGGCACAAGAGTGACGATAGGTAGGTAGAATGAGAAAATTTAAAAGTGGTTGAAAAATCAGAATTTGGAATTCAAAAAGTTCAAGAAGAAAAAATTATGTGTGCACTCATACTTGCTCAAAAATCAGTAAACATTTCAAAACTGACATTTTATATCCAGTACTTTTATATTGAGATTAAGTTGATTAGTTTTTGATTAAAATTTGTCCACAATTATTTAAGGGTGTAGGTCTTAGACTTCTCTCTTCAATTAAATTATTTTGTCAAAATATCATAATAAGTGTATCACTCGAACAAAATTTGATGATGGAACTCTGTAAGATGAATGGTACATTTCTAGTGAAATATCTTTAGAAACCTTTTTTAGGAATTTCAAAAAAAATACAGAAATAAAGTAGGAATGTAGTCTTGAAAAGTAAATTTAAAATCGACCAACGTATATGGTAGAGTTCTGGCGTCTTCGATCACCTTGACGACGGTTCGATAGACAAATTACACCTGTCGTTTGCAAGATTTGTTCTTTCTCTTTGTTTGAATAGGAGGAGACTTATCCAGGCAACTTGACGTATTAAAGATTTATCATGGGATTTGATGTAAGAATTTGAGTACAGCTCAATAGAAATAATAAAAAACATTTTAGAAAAATAGTATTTTAAATTCTTAAGTTATATAAAGAGAATGCTAATTTATTGCATTGATCAAAACTCTCAAACATATTCTTATTAATTTGATAAATTCAATTTAATAATAAATATTAAAATTTCTTACAATTGAGTCTTAAGAAAATAACAACGAAACAAACAAATATGAAACATTTATTCTTCATGTGATCAACTCCCTATAGACTGAACGCTTAAATGAAAATTTAAATGATCCTCGCTCTGGGTAAATGTAGTGAAGGATCGAGTTTAGGTTGTCTAACCGGTTTATTTTTCAATTTACATTATTCCTTTAAAGGGTTGGAAAATACATTTAGAATTTTTTTTTTAGGAGTAGAAAAGCAAAACGAAAATTTAATTCAATTTTTTTTATTATTTTAATAAATTAATGAAAGAATAATTAATTAAGTTTGTAAAATTGTTAATGAAACAAAAATAAAACAAATAATAAATAAATAAAATACAAGATACAAGTAACGCGTTTAAATATTTCTTGTATTAAGATATAAGATTTTTCTTCTTGTTTTTTAAAATAATGATCACATGTCAAGGTAAGTTAAGTTGCCTTGCTAGAAAATAAAAGTCATTCAATTTTTTTTTGTATACTAAAGGAACGTGTTGAAAATAAACATAGAAAGGCTTTTTTGTTCCTTTCGTCCCAGGTAAGCGGGAATTTAAGGACATCGATTCCGCTATTTCGCTTTATATAATCTTGTGTAGAAACGGGCTGTCAGATAATGTACAAGAGAAAACCATTTAGAAAAAAATAAGAGTTAAGACCAAAAGGAATAAAAAAACAAACAAACAGCAGGTTACCTGTGTTCTATTGTGTTGAAAAAATATAATATTTTTGGCAAACATTTATTTAAAATCATAATATAACAAAAATTTTGACAAAATTTAATTTTGGAAAAATACAAAATATAAATATATACCTATAGTTCTGTTATACTTAAAGAAATAATTCTTCCAAAACTTAAGTAAATGTGTAATTCATCGTTAATTTAACCCAATATTGAAATAAAATATAAAAATAATTATTTATTTATATTAATTCTCTATACAGTTTCGGTCGCCACTGGTTGATCTTCAGTATTAAAAATTGTTTTTTGGAAATTATCAATAAAAACTTCTCATTCTTGATTACACATAGATATACCATCAAATTAATGAGGACCGAAACTGTAAATAAAATTAATATAAGAAAAATAAAAAATATTTTAATAAAAATATTAAAAATATTTCAATAATGAATAAACTTATTAATGAATATAAAATGACATAATCAATCACTAAAGTTTTGGAAAATTAAATAAAAAATATTGTCAATAATTAATTTTGGAAAAAATACAATTTTTTTTTACATAGAGAAAGTGGTGTAGGTTTTAGGTGAAACATGATATTAATTAATAAAGTAAAGGGTGTGTAGTTTCACAGTGAATGAAATAAAACTCAAAGAGGTTTATACAAACTCAATATATTTCGGATTATTAGTCCATCATCAGGAGTTTACAGTTAGTTTTAAGCTGTAAACTCCTGATGATGGACTAATAATCCGAAATATATTGAGTTTGTATAAACCTCTTTGAGTTTTATTTCATTCACTGTGAAACTACACACCTTTACTTTATTAATTGAAAAAAAAACAAGGTAAAATAATATAAACAATTCAATTATTGCACTATTAAATAAATACATTAATTTCTAGAAAAATTTACATTTTAAAATTTATTTAATTTTAAAATTTTTAACCAAAATGAATTTCAATTTTATTATTTTTTTTCATTTAAAAATTAATTTCAATGTAAAGGGTTAAAAAAATTAGGATAATACCAAAAGGTAAAAAAACAAACAGTGTATATCTGTGTATCTATTTAATTGAAAGAAATGAATATTTTTGGCAAAGATTTATTTAAAATCATATACATAATTTAAATTTGGAAAAATTTGCATTATAATGTAATATTCGCTATATAAAAATAAAACAATTCCAAAAATAATTACAATTTTAAAATTTATTATATATAACTACTTTCTATATTGAATGTTCATTTTTTTTGACTTGAAGAATTAATTTTTGGAAAAAATTTCAAAGTAAAGGGTTGAAATACATAAGGCGTGGCTTAAATTACTGCCCCCTACCTTTGTTAAATGATAGCTCTAGATGTTGCGAATGGCACATAGTGACACAAACCAAACTTGAACATAATTATCGGGGAAAAACCAAAACAACTGCCGGGTGAGTGAGTTCACGGTAAGCGAGTTAACATAATCAACATCGAGAGTGAAGTTAGAAGCTCTAGAAAGATAGGAGGTCTGCCGGGCAACTGACTCAGCCGAGCTCACGAGGGTCAAGTCGCAAGAGAGGGGCGGTGTGTATTGTGCCATCGGGACACTCTGCGCATGCGCATTTCCTCCCCCAACAGACACTTGCTGCTATTGCTGGATGCTACCGACTCGATCTCGATCCACATCATTGGGCCTCCCACAGTATTCACTTTCGTTTTATCCAATTTCTTGATTTCTAGTTAGAAGAATATAATACCAAAGGAAAATAACCCAATAGACTCTCAGTCATAATAATAAAAAGCTGTTACTTAATAATGATTATAAATTAATTAATATAATTCATTAAAGATAATAAAAGAATAAGGTCATAGTAGTTATTTAAGTATCATGGGTGGAAAGGTCTATTTTATGTAGAAGATAATTTTTTGATGGTGGGACAAAGTCAACGTTTTATATATTGACCAGTTCACCAGTAGCTATACCTGTATTTAGCAGACTTGTAGTACCAGGGCCAGGCACGTACACAGAAAATTTTTTCAAGAGAATGGCCCATTTTTTTTTTTAAATCAAAACAGAATTTTATGAAAATAATGTATTAGATAGTTTTATTGATATAAAACTATTTAAATAAAGTTAAATTTTTAAATGTATCTTATTAGATTTTTGTAAATGTACATTTCTATCCTAGTATCAGCCTATAGACTATTTCAAATAGGATGAAAGCGGGCCCCCTAAATCCCCCCCCCAGATTTTCACCTAATACGTGATTTTTAAATATACAACACATAATCCATCAAAATGAGTACAAATCAACGAATTCGCCAATAAGTTTATGCTTATAATTTCATAGAGATTAGAACTCCCTTTCCTTTACCATTTTTTCTCTGTTCAATCTTTCAAGATTCAACTCCACAGGGACCTTCTACTCTGACTCAACTCTTAAAATTGCCTCATTTTCTTACTAAGATGGGAGAGTAAATGAAACCTTCATGCATTTTTATTATATAAGAAAAAAAATTTACATCAATATTTTCTGTTTATTTATTTAAATACCTAATTATTCTTAAGCCATAACAAATATCAAAATATTTATTGTTTTTTTATTGGTAATATTTTAGGAAATTAAATAGAAATATTTATTTTATATGAAATTATATTTAGCATACGGAACACATACAGCCTTTCTGAGTGATTGTGAGGCTTTAGGGGGAATCCTGAGTGTTGCAAAGCCTCTATATCTATACCTATAACGTAACCATTTATTTTGTTCCTGAAAACAGGACATCGACTAATTTTTAGTTAACAGTATGTGTATTCAAAAAAACCAAAAAAAAACCCGGATATTTCTTAATTGTTTTAATTTATTAAAGAAAAGAACAGGAATGAACATGTGAAAATAAATAATTTATGCGGTTTTTTATTTTTGAAGAACAAATTTGTTTAAGTATATTTGGTGTTGATTTCAAATAAGAATTAAATTCTTGGCAGGATTTCCTAATATTTACTTTGGTAATTAACATTGCTTTAAGAACTGTGTTTTTTCGCTCGTCCATAGCACCCAACGACTTTAGGTTAAAACATTCCCAGTGTTTTATTCTGTCCCTTTATGCAGTGTATTGTATTTCGAATAAGTGATAGGTGATACGCATCAATTACTTCTGTATACCTTTTCAGTAAGTTTATCCATTAGATTTTGAATTTCTTCCAACGTAGGTATTTTGGTTGAATAGGACCATTCAAATATTTCTAATTTTTCAAAGAACAAAGTCCGCGCTGTTCCAAATAATCCTTACTTATTTTATAGAACTCAGCAGCTGCAGTTTTCATATAAAAAACATAATTTAGAGTTAGGGTTTTCAAAAAAAAGTTCTCATTATTTTTGGACATTTATCGATACTCAAAAAGTAGATTTTTAATTGCTTGGATACTGTATAGTTTCAAAACTCTTTCAATAGCAGGCATAAGCGCAAGCCACCGAGTTTTACTATAGTCTAGCTATTTGTGACTCTGTGTCAACATCATTACAAAAGATTTTCAGAGTACAACGCGAACACTATAGTTATAAAAATGTGAATGGGTATATTTTCACAATAACGGATTTAAAGTATACAGGTAGACAATCTGAGGCAGTTTTAATCGCAATATGAATAAATTATGTGAGCTCCATATTCGATTCCTTTTATTGTTTTTCCAAGTGATAAATTTTATTTTGTATAAAAATTGTTAGTCTCGTCTTTTTTGAAAATGTTACTATGGATTTCTCTCTTTCTGAAAACTGGACATTTTGGCGTCCCGAAGCTGTGCTTGGGACAACGGGATATGTCAGAGCCGGATCTAGGTTTTTTGTCACGGGGGGCAAGCTTAAATTTGTTGCAGCACCCCCAACCCAAAACTAAATATATTCAAAAACTTTCCCGCTTCCTAAAATATGTCATTTCTTAAAATATTTGCCGCCGGGGGAACGTGTCCCCTTTGCCCGTCCCCTAGATTCGACTCTGGGATAGGCTACTTAAAACGGGACATATTCGTACTCACTTTATCTATATACCTAATATAAAGGGGACTGGACAAAAGTAACTAATTCATCTTACAAGCCGTCACTTCGATCTATTATGAACCTCTCTTCAAAGGGATTGACTTGGTAAAGCTAAAAGTAACAAGATTGAACAATTATTTTAAAGTATTTTTAAGATCCACAACAAACATTTAGATCTATTAATTTTATTATTATTTCTCAGCTTGCGTTGGAAAAATCTCACCTATTCCTTCAGATTTTATTATTTGGGATTAGGCTCGGTCTATGTGGGAAGGGAATTCACCCCGGCCCAGAAGGACCTCCGGATAATCTTCAATTGAGAAACTTGCGCACCATATCTGTAGCAAGACTATTTTTTGGCCCACTCTCAGGATGTCTTGTCGTCCGCAAGTTTCTCGATGTTTTATTTTTTAAGATTTTAGTGTAAATAGGTACTGTAGAATATTTATAGAGGCAATTTGAAATCATTTATTATTTTATGCCAATTTTAGAAATGTAAGTTAAATGATATTACTAATGCCATTAGCCATTAATTGTTCAATCAAGTGGTCACTTTCCTTCTAATATTTCAGATGAAAAAAAACGGGACTACAATCCTATAATTATTTCACTCAGCCTGGCATGGCGTTTTAGTTAACTCGTATTATTCAAAACAATTCACTTTCTATGAACATATAGCTTATATTATGAACACTAAAGATATTAAATTAAAAAATTACTTTCTTCTTGCAAGAGTTAATTTTTCTATACGATATCATTGACTAACATAATCAAAAGTTTAAGCAAGTCATGAAATTATAATTATAATAATTTAAGAAAAATGTCTCTTTGTGGTATTAATTAAACAATTATTTCATTTTAATTAGTAGCGTAAAAACAATGTATAATACTTAATAAAAATTTTGTTTCGGGTTAGACAATAATTGAAAATTTTAATTTTTTATGGAGAATTGATTTAAAGAGAAATCACATTTAACAAAAGTGATTAAAATTATTCTACCTATACAATAATAATTTTATTCGACAAATTTTAAAAATGAATAAAGAAAAATATTTGAAATCCATAGTGCTTTGGATTGTTTTTAGGTGAAATAAATTGATAAAATTACATTCAGCCCAATTACAAGTTAAAATAATCAAAGAACATACGCAATCTTAGGGGGCTAAAAGAAACAAATTTTACTGCTTTTTTATAATTAAAAATTCAATGACTCTATCGCCTATGAAAAAGATTTCGCAATGAAAAAGTTATAATTTTGAATCATTGGACACTATGCTGAAATTCTTCTAGATGGACTCAAATTTAATAGTTCTTAATATTTAATGTATACTTTTCTATCTCATCGTTTAAATCTGTTTGCAATAAATCAACGTTGTTTAAAAAAGTGGACACAATTGCTATACTGTGAAATCAACGAAAGTGTAAAATTCCCAATAAATAGTGATTATCTTTTGTCCTTGTGTGAGTGCAGTGAAAAAGTTGTGATGGCTCTTCAGAGATTTGTACTAAGGGCTAGTGTAAATATTTAAAATTATAAAATAATACAAAGAATGTGATTGGCTAAATGGTTCTGACCAAAAGCCAGGAAGGGGGAAAAAAACCTTCTCCCTTAAAAAAAAAAAAAAAAAATCAACGTTGACTTCAATCTTTCTTTCGGCGCGAGAATCACGTGAAATTTATTTGAATTTAAAAGCTCTCTAGCCAAATGGATTAATTGAAATTTTCTTAATTAAACTGTTTTAGAAAAATAAAATGTAGAATTATAAAGAGAGTTGGTCTGGGATATAAAAAACTTCCAAGAAAAAATAGTCGAGCACCCCTAATGGAACCAATCACGAAAAAATACAATATATTTTTAAAATATTGATTTAAAATTTTTTTTAAATATCAAATGTATTTTTTTTGGGGAGGGGGGGGGGGGCTGAACCAATTCGACTCTTGTACTTCATATTTAAATTTTGTGATATTATGATTCCGAATCTTTCATAATATATTTAATTATGTTATCTAATTGAGAGTTGTTATAATAAAACGGTAAAAAAATCAAACAAACGCTAAAATAATCGTATGTGGTTTTTGAAGATTAATAATTTATAAGTGACTTTCTAGAAGAAGAGAGAATTATTTTCAACATTAAATAATTTAAAATAAATTTAATTTCTCCATTCGATTTAAATAGAGCAAAGGGATAAGGGATAACGGTAGTTAAAAAGTGGGTCTACTAGTAAACACATTTTTATTCATTCTTCTTTCAAAAATAAAATAAACATTTATAGGAAGGTTCTGTTATTGACATTATTTTATAACGGATCCTAGACCTTTCAAGTTGACCAAAGTCTCGTGATTTAAAGCACTTATCTTCTTAGATGAAAATAAAATTAGCAATTAAATTGTGAATTGGTGAAAATAAAATAATTATTTGATAAAAAATTCATTTAAAACCTCATGTATAGATAAATAATTATCCTATATAGGTATATATTATTAATTATTATAATATATTCTTGAATGAACCTGGATTTGATCAATTATTTTTATCATTTATTCGATTATTTAGAAATTTTCAAAAATAGATTCCTCATTTATAATTAATAAGAATATTGGATGAATTAATATTTTTAAATAAATAAAAAAAACAACAGATATTTAGTCAGAAGATGTAAGCTAAGTAAAGAATTTGATGAAACCGGATATAAGTTTTTCTTTTCATTCTTCATTAAATATACTAAAATATGATAAATTACACTTACTATCAGAGCCGGATCTAGGAGGGGCAAGCTTGAATTTGCGCTCCCCACCCCCAAATGCTACAAGTAAAGTATGATAAATAATAGTAAATAGGTTATAATAACCAAACCATATGGGTTTATATCAAGAATAAATTCTTTAAATTTTAACACCATTGTATTTTAAAATTACATTACGAAAAATTCCCCGCTTCCCAAAATGTGCCGCTTCTTAAAATTTGCCGTCTGGGGCACGTGCCACCCTGCCCCCTAGATCCAGCCCTGCTTACGATAACATCTGTAAACTCATTATCGTTTTATTATAAATTAAAATATATATGCTATTACGCAAAGAAAATATTCTATAAAGGAGAAGAGATAACCTTCTCATTTTTTATGAAATGAATAAAAGGGAAAATTATTAAATTAATTTACCAAGGTTAAATAGAGAAAGGTCTATAAATTAATATACTATTTATTTACCATATATTTATTTATTGTTTAATATTACCTAATAACTGTACTTTTTAGTAATAATTCTCGGCGGATGCGTTTATCAGTTAACGGATATGTGCATTATGCAAATATAATTTTTTCACTAGACAAACGAGTTTTGATTAAGAATTTAAAACGTGATGTTTTTTTTATTCGAGGTGTGTTTTAAAGAATATATCTTTCTTAAGAGTAGAGGGAATTTATTAAATGTAATGTCAATCAAATTTCAAAAAGGCATTAATTTCAATTAATTAATTATTAAAAATTATCTTCATGATATTTTAATTTATTTAGGCTTCTTAGCATACGACTAGCTTGTCAATATATTATCTATTCATGATCAATCTCAATTTGAAATTTTCATGTCTAGGTACAATCATCGATCCTATATAGGATCATTATATAATACACTTTCATTTTTAAATAATTTTTAATTCTAAATTAAATATAGAAGAAACTTGTTGTTCAATGTTAATTTTTTGATAAATATTTATATCTAATGTTATATATTTTTAGAAATGGGTGAGAGTGAGTGCGGAAGTGAATATAATAATGGAATGAGCAATGGATAGTTTTTGGAGCTGTTTCAATTTTTAATTATATGATGTTTTGTTTTTGTTTTGTTTTAAATGCATTTCATTAATTCGAAATAAATTCTCATCTGAAGAGGATAATTATTAGCTTCCTGGCTTCCTTGCATATCTAAATGTATTAATTAAATAAATAAAAAATAAATATTATAAATTCTGTGTCTTAATTATATAACTCAAGATGGTTCTAAATATAATCTAAAAAAAAAACTATATACGCCCAGGGTCCCCGACCTGATGGGGCCCTCAAAATGCCGCCGTCGTAGTTTTTAACTTGCACGTAAAAATTTTGTAGTCATCTTAATGTCAGACTGCGGTTGCTTGCGGAAGTAGATTTACGTCAACCTACCTTCAACTTTGTTATCAAGGCATCCGAAACTATGCCTTCTAGCGGTCACTTATAGACATACCAGGTAGATGTCGACGCTGTCGTTGGGTGGGGATTTATTCTGATGTTTCAAACTTAAACATTTTGTTTTCATTTCTTATAATATAAATTATTAAGTATCTTAATAAAGTGTTGTTTGTAGTTTTGTAATCTCATTTAAATATGCCGAAAAAAATATAAAGAGGTTCAGAAAAAACAAAAAACTGGCAGCTTAAAAAGAAAATTTCAGCAAACTACCAAAACTAACCCGATTTTTTGCATTTAAAGAAACTAACATGCAGACTAATTATTCAACCTCATCATCTCAAGATGGTTCTAAATCTCAAAGCTCAGAACGGGGGTCACGTCGACATAGAAGATAAAATTAATCATGATGGTGAATTCAATACTAGGGCTACTATGAAAGCAGGCGAAGCCTCTCGGGCATATCGAGTAAAGATTGAATTTAATTCTTAAATACTAAGATAAAAATATTTGATTTCAAAAGATTGAATTAATGATCAAATATTTTTTAATAAATATTTAGAGCCTAAAGATGCAACCCGCAATACAGGTCGTTCCTTTCGAATGCATACTTGCCACTAGCAGGCGACGCTGGATCTTCCATTATGTCAGTGAAATACACTATACAGGATAGATTGAATAAATTAACCACTTAAACAATCCTATGGCTATTAGCGGATACTATATTATTTAATTATTAACGTTTGTGCAAATAAATATTTATTTAACAAGTATGTGAATTCATTAATTATAGCGATTTCCCTTTTAAGAATAAAAGAAATTCCAAAAATGAAATATTTTTTATGCACATAAAAATATTAATCATTACAGTAATATAACGCTGTGTTAATTTACTCAAATAAACAATTTTATTTCCCACCAACAATACTACCAATATTATGTAAATTTACGCCTATGTTTAATTTGGCAATTGGTTATCTTAGGTATTTTTTTCGAAACCCAAAGTCACTATTTTTAAAAATATCAAAAAAAAATTACGTATGTTTGATTGCATGTTTGCGGAGCCATTCCATCCTTATGAATTGAGCCCGTGTACCATATTCGATTTTCTGATGTTCCATCTTAGGGACAAACTCATTATTTATGTAAGAACTTTCAGAAACCACTCGTTAGAAAAATTCTTTATGAGTCTGTATTAGAATAGAATTTCACTACTTTACAAATATATGATGAAGGAATAAGATTCTAAAGTTGAGCATCTCGCTCGATAAGCAAATCTGGCGCTCGGGGTCGATTCTCGAGGTTTCAGTCCTTCAACGAGTGATTGAACTTATATAATTTTTTTTTTTCAATTAAATAGTGTTTATTGCACGACCTACTGGCATAGATTGACTAAAATTTAAAGAGTTATACCATCGAAAGAATGAACTTTTTTGAAATTCAAGACACTTTACTATTTTTTATTGTATAACTAAAATTTAAATATATTGTATATTGGTAGATCAACAGACAACACCAGCTTTGATTTATTCTTAAAATAAACAAACCTGCTATTCTCTAAAAAAAACTTTTTTATTTTATTGAGTAGAAAAAACATAATATCTCCTTATATCTTTCTTATGTAGTAGTCATCCAATGGCTTAGGTCTTATAAACTCTTTGTTTCTAATATGTAAAAAAAAAAGAAAATAGTGTTTCGAGTTCATCATTTTCAAATATAAAGACAGTCACATACACATACATCACAGCCTGGATCTTCCAGTTCAAGCTACTGCGACTTACCAGCTACATGTATTTTAGAAAATATCTTTCTAAACACTGGTATTTTGTGATGAAATATTAACGGAAGAATGCGATATTTGGATTCGCAAAGGGCCTGAGTTTTTCCAAAATAAAAATTGTGACTTCTCCGAAACTTCCACAATTTTTCCTGATTTAAGCGGTAGAGGAAAAACTAGAAACTTGACTAGGAATGTTTTCACTAGCAAATTGACGAATGGTGAATATGTGGAAAGAAAATGGCTCCTATATTCGCCGTTGTAACGACCTATTCAAAAAAATTTCTTTTAAAAAATTGTTTTTATTCGATTTATTTAAAAATTTTCGAGTATTTATTTTTTATCTTGAGTGTACAAATAGGTGTTTGGCTAGCTATTATTAAGGTAAATCAAACTTGGTAATAGCTAACCTAGCAGCTCAACATAAAAAAAAAACTGGATACTCGAAAATTTTAAAATAAAACAAAAACAATTATATAAAGATTTTTTTTTTGAATATATCATTATGAATGTCATAAACAATTTTATAATTATGTAGACAAAATATTAATCAAATAAAGCGGCGAAGTGAAAGTGGTACTCGAAAATACTAGGTTTCGTACTTTTATCCATATAACATCCAAACTAATTATTTTATAATCAAAAAAATATAAAGTTCATAGATTGGGGTAACTTTTAATAGATCATTTGAATCCTATTAAATAGGATATATTGTATATTTTATTCTGATCCCTTATTTTGTTATAAGAAAACATACAAAAAGTGAAAAGTTAATAGACAATCTAGAAATGATCAGATGAAAATTGCTGCTAATGAGATTGCAGAGAAGAATTTCCTGCCAAAACTGAAGTTAGAGCCAGAAGGAAAAAGCGTCACTTTGACTATGAAGAAGCTGTTGATGAACCATTAACAAAGGAGAATAAATTTAAAATTCTTTTCACTTATATTATGGACATTAGCCTTAATTCTCGAAGGGTACACGCTTCTGGAAACCCATAGCAAAAATTTGAAGTTTTTTATGACATTTTAAAATTCAAGAATATAGATGACAAACCGCTAGAAAATTATTGTACCAGTCTCCAGTCAATACTTCCGGTAGAAAATTAATCAGATATGAATGCAAATGATCTTTAAGAGGATTTACGTGATGTATCTTGAATGCAACCATATTCTATGAAACCTTTTGATGTTTTAAATTATTTGGCCAAAACAACTTAATTAAGTACTTTGTATTCGATTACTCTCGTAGATCTGAAAATTTTATTAGCACTCCCTGACTCTGTAGCTAGGGGGGGGGGGGTGGAGTTTGTCCAAATTAAAATTAATAAAACACTATTTAAGTAGTTCAATAAGTCAAACAAAACTTAGAAATCTGACATTAATTTCTATTGAATCTACATTGGCTACCACTCTAGAATACAAATCCCTAAACGAATTTGTTAAAATTAAGGTTAGAAACTATAGTAGATTGTTGTAGTTGATATCTTTAATTTAAAGTAGTTTATATTTTCAAAATAAAAATAGGATTCGTATATTTTGGGGAGCTTTTTTTTTTAAATCACAATCTAAGATTATTTTAAAGAAAAAACATTTAAGGGCGGCAGTTAGAAGATTACATCATACTGAGAAAATCTACTGCACGGCCCTGTAATTAATAATAATAAGTGTCTTGTTACGAAACAAAATTTATTTTTACTCATTTGTCCAGTCATTAGTGGAGGTCAGCTCTCTATTTAATTATCAAATGAGTGGTCCACGACTTGCTTAAGGCTGAGAACCTCTGGTCTAAATGCAGGGCCAGCCCATGATGTACGTGATGTATAGCATCAGGGCGCTCCCGTAAGGGGGTGCCTGACAAGATTATTTTTTTAAATAAAATTTATAATAAGAGCAAATCCCTTTTGTTTTATGTATACTACTTAGTACTTATGTATTTAATTACATTATATTGCATGCTAGGTACTCTATAAAGATTTATATTAAATTGTTTACAACAATATTATACATTTTTTATTTTAATTACCCGAAAATGAGCCACTAATGTTTTTCAAAAAAATATTGGGGGAGGAGGGGGGGGGGTATAAAAGAACTTCGCAACAGAGGGCCGACTACTCTAGGACCGGGCCTGTCTAAATGAATAGTTTAAAATAAAACAGAAGCTGAGAGAATCTCCTACCTGTTCAGTTGATGTGCTTGTTTTGAAATTGCAGCTTGACGACGTCTAGCGACTGCTTCATTGCCGATGATACGCTGAATTTCCCGTCCTCCAGAAGAAGACGTTTCTCCATCTGAAGTAGGAGGCGTGGTTCTTTGTTCTAAACGAGCTCTTAGCTCGGCCTCTAAAGATTCGCCAATGGAACGACGATAAGAGACATTTCGGGCATTGCGTTGGGCAACAGCTATAGCATTTAAATTATTTGGATGATTGTTGTTCAATTGGTTCGATTTATTTGTTTCTTGAAGTAGCATCTCTGCAAGATTATTTGATGTGGGGATATGATTTTCTAATTCATCATTAGAAATACTTTCTCCTGATGATGTATCATCATTATCAAATGTAGAAGAACGTGATGATTTAAGAATAGATTTTTGTTTTTCGTTTTCGCTATTGGCTGGTTGTGCTTTTTGGCTTGATTCTGATTCTTTTTTTAAAACACTTTTGAGATGTTTGAAGCCTTCAAGTTCAGGTGAATGAGAACCAGTAGCTGAGTACGATGAAGGCGGAGGGGATTTTAAAATTCCTCGAACTTCTTCTTCAGAATCCGAATCGATTTCCTGAGATTTTTTGGATTCATTCTCTTTTTTTAATATTCCTGAAAAGAAAAGATCAAAATTTAATCCATTTAAAACTTAAATCAATTTAAAAATAAATTATATTCAAACTATAATATAATATTCCTTTAGGGTTTATCTTTTCTCCATTAATTCTAGGGGACAATGAAGGTGGTTCAGATCTTCCTCCAAATGATGCTGCTCTTGAGAGCATAGAGTAGGCATTTTCATAAATTTTTTCTCGAGCGGCATGTATAGAAAGATTTCCTATTGCAGAAAATTGAAAATTAGTAAAAAAAATAATCCTTTTATCATTAAGGTAATATATTCACGGGAGAAATCTGATCTTGGAGATTCGAAAATATAATTAAGATAACAAAATTAGTCTTAAAAAATGAAAAATAAGTTTAAATTTCAATAAGAGTAACTGTGTCGTTTTCGATAATGAAAATATTTAATTTGGGTAAATTTAAAATCTAATGAGCGGGAATCAACATTCACAAAAAATAAGCTGACGTGTTCTGATGTGGCCATCCAACTTGACTTTAGCATACAATCTTGCCCCTCACTTATATTTAATATTTAATAAAATTATTTATAATCATGTAGGGATGGGGGTTAGTTTTTGCATTTTTAGACTCCTGGGGCCCACTGATTATGGATACAAAATTTGGTTGAGTTTGGTACAAGGGCCTATATTTTCATTTTTTGACCCTACACCCCCCTCGCCCCATCCATTTCGGGCGGTTAGTTTTTGCATTTTTAGACTTCTGGGGTCCCACTGATTATGTATACAAAATTTGGTTGAGTTGGTACAAGGGCCTATATTTACATTTTTTGACCCCCCCCACCCATTTTGGGAGGTTAGTTTTTGCATTTTTAGACTTCTGGGGTCCCATGATTATATATACAAAATTTGGTTGAGTTTTCTCAAATGGCCTAGATTTTTAATTTTTAGCCCCCCTCCACCCCTACTACTTATTTGAACCTTTTTGTAGAGCGAAATGCCATGGTTTCGCTCAATTTTTTTAATCAAAATAGTTTCAGCCGTTTATGAGATATTTCGAAAAAAAGAAGGAAAAAACCTCTTTTTTTCATGCACGATTACAATACTTGACCATACCCTGTATTGTAAAGTAAAAATTTCTTTTTAAAAGGATATAATGCTGCCTGCCACTCAAGCAACAAGGATCATGTGTTGAATTAAAAAATTCTCATATCGAAAATGGTACAGTCGTGTTTAAATAAATATATTTTTAATTTCACATAGTTTAGTTAAGTATTTTTTCTGAACCTTAATTTCAAATTTCTAATGAAATCATATTACCCTAAAAAAAATATAAATGTGGGCTTTTATTTAAATTTGAAAAAAAAAATCAGTTTTTATGGACAATTTAACAATTTTTAAGAAAAATCTTTTTTTTTTGTGTGTGTGTGTTATTATATTAATGAAACGAAATGAAGATAATGAAAACTAAATATTATTTACCAATTTTATTAGATGTTGCTTTCATCAACTTTCATCTATGTTCTATATATTCTAATTAATCAAATAAATTTCAAAATTCAATAATTTTTTAAAAATAATACTATCAATAAGGAAAGTTTCAAAATATTTTTTTTATTTTAACTAAGTTGTAATCTTAAAAAAAATATAGGTATAAAATAAAAATTTAGAATTAAATTTAACAGTAAATGGTCGAAAGAAAGAGAATTTAGATACTAATAAAGATGAAATCATTAAAATAAAACTATGATACTTATTAAAAGGAACTAAAATTGAATAAGGAAGAAGGAAATAGAAAAATTAGAACGAAGATATTATTAATCAAGGAAATAAATCACAATTTATTATTTTGCCAAAATTTGAAAATGGAATTTAAACAAATCAAATACAAATTTTGATAGTAAAATCAAGAAAAATAAATAATAATTTATAAATAATTTTGAATTTATCAAGTAAAAAATAATGAACCAAAGAAAAAGGAAAAAATAAAGTTATTTCAGATAAATAAAGAATGGAAAAAACCCTAATCATAATATTTATATTTATAATAATTTTATCTGAATAGCTGTATCTAATCTTATGATAAATTTAATGAGCAGGACAAAATCTTTTTTCATATATTTTTAAATAAGTAAATAGAATGAATAAGTAAAAAAAAAATTTAAATGAAAATTTTATTAATAAATATAATCGGAATCATTGCAAAGATTTAGGTGGTTTCTGTGCACAACGCATAGGGTGTGAAAATAGATGGCATTAGTGAGGAGGCGAGCGAAAGCGCAAAGCGGACAAGGTGGCGGTGGCATTCAGTAAAAAGCAACAGAAGAAGAAGCTTTGTGTTCTCCTCGATCCTTTGGTTTAATCAGACTTTTTCGGACCTAGCGAGTCGGGGTCAGGAGGCTTGACGAGAGTTGCTGCTAATGGTGAGACGACCTGAGCCATTTCCTCATTGGTGACCGGTTGGGTGCGAAATCGGGCCTTCCGGTGAGATACCACGGCAGGTGTCGGCGTTGATGGTTGAGTTGGCTGACTTTTTAGGTTGAACAGCCGAACT
The DNA here is from genome assembly GCA_024734495.1 of Forficula auricularia. Classification (NCBI taxonomy): domain Eukaryota; kingdom Metazoa; phylum Arthropoda; class Insecta; order Dermaptera; family Forficulidae; genus Forficula; species Forficula auricularia. The sequence goes on along the minus strand of JALMQS010000030.1, from coordinate 5,900,581 downwards.
CTTTCGGCCAAACTCAGCTTACTTGGGTCCCCATCATCGGTATTTGTGGTGGTAGTAGTGGATGACTCAACAACTGGATTGTAGTACCGCCAAAGAGAGACATAGCCATAGGCAAAACAACAAACATGCTCAGTCCACGTGCAATCAATGAATATATATTGTATTTATTATGTTTATAGAGATACAGTGCAAATTAAAACTACTAAGAAAAAGTTCTAAAAATTAACTTTGAAAAATTTTAAAAAAATTACAAAAATAATAATAAAAAAAAAAAATTAAATAAAAGAAATTACGAAATACGAATGTAAATGAAAATTGCAAAGATATTAATAAATTTCAAAAAATTTATGTATAATTTTAAATTAATACTTAATTAATAAATTAAAAGAACTAATAATTATTTTGATTATTTATGTCCATCGATTAAATTAATAAGTTGTTGTAGGGAAATAAGGACAATAGCTTATGGAAATAATTTTATTTTTTGCCAACGTTTCGTCAACTTTGTTGACTTCCTCAGGGGTCAAACATACAGAAAGTCAAGAAAGTTGACGAAACGTTGGCAAAAAATAAAAATTATTTGCATAAGCTATTGTCCTTATTAGCCTTCAACAACTTATTAGAAATAAGAATATCCCAATATTTATCAAAAATTAAATAAACTCAAAATTTTATAAAGAATAACATTTCTGCTTATAATTTGATTTAAATGTGATTACTTGTAAAAAATGTAATTTAATTTTAAGATTTAATAATTAAAAAAAATAAAAATAAAAATATAAAATATATTAAAAAAAATGAAATTTTAAATAAAAAGTACTTAAGTTTGAAAATTCTAACAAGCGCTTTGTAAACTTATAGAGAAAATAACTAAATATTGGGATTAAACGACATCAAGGTGAGAAAGCCAGAGATATAAAATGAATTTTTAATAAAAATATATATATAAATTGTTAAATTTGATATAAATAATACCTTGTGGTGGATCTTCTTGTTCTGAATGAAGATGTCTTCGGCCGGTTTTTACTGCCTCCTCCACCTCGCTTAAGGTAACGGGGTGAGTGGCGAATCGGGCCTAAAATGAAAAAAAAAAATATTAATGATTATTTGTTGATAAAAATTCTTCAATTGCCATAGAAACCAATTTTCATTTGCTGGTTTGGAACTATGAAATAGTTTCTCTACTCTTATAATTGAAAAAAAATAAAATTCGGATCAATAAAAATAAGTATAATTAATTTAAATTCAGATTTATTCCAAATCCAAAGTAAATTAATAATAAAATCTTTAATTTAGTTAAAATTAATTTTACAATAATAATTAGATAACACATAAAGTAATCAAATATATCTTATATTGTATAAGATATACTAGCTGCGACGTCCGCCTTCGGCCTCGACTTTATTTTTTTTATCCCCCCCCTTTTTGGGTAGTGTTTTTGGAAAATTTCTTAAACAAAAGTCAGAAATCACATTCTCTACAACTTTGCTTATAACAGAATTTGCCGTAATCTTAATAGCTTAGAAGTTATTTGATAATTTGCATTAGTGCCCTCCTAAAAACACCCTTTTGGGGTCAAAATATCAGAATGTTAAATAGCTAACATTTTAAGTTAGAAGACATCTGATCCAAATACAAAATTTCATAAAAATACCTCTAGTGTGTGAATCGTGAGCAAAATTTGTGCGGAACCCATGGAAACAGAAAGACAAACAGGAATTTTGTTGAAGTGGTTTTCTTTCATAACTTTGTTTGAAACGCGTACATCCAAAATTTGGGGCGATTCGGAGCATTGTACAGAAAAAAACATAATTTTATAGTATAGATTAAAAATAAAATTTTTCTTTCAAAATACAAATTTATCTATATAATGTTTTATTTAACATTAAATCAATTTTAAAGTTACATTTTAGATGCTTATTCTGGGAGTTCTTGGACTTATTAGTCGACATTACTGTGTGTAACCGGTGAGTTTAATTCATTCAAAATTTTTAGAAATATCTGAAATGTGGAAAAAATCAATTTCAAATAATCTTCTGTCAATAGGTCTGCATTTCGATACCCATAATAGCTTAAGAATGTAAACTTATTTTAAAATATATTTGTAATTCCATTAGAAAAAACTGATTAAATTATAGGCTCTCTAGTTTCAGAACAAATGAAAAATGCAAAAATTTGTTAAATAGAGAGTTAATGGAAATACAAACATTATAGCACAAGAAAGAGCTTTCTAAAACTTTCCTTCCTTGGAATCCAAAAACACTCAGGAAGAAAAAAATCATTGTTGAAAATCATTTTTCTCCATGTATTAGACATTTTTCAACATAATGAACAATTTTTGTTTTTTAAATTCAAGACTAGAGCTTGATTCCCTGGTGTTCCGAGTAGTAATTGTTTTAAAAGCAATAAGTTGAAATATAATCTTCAATACAAGCTCAGTTTTAATAATAAACAATATTTACCTATTATTTAATACGAAAAACATCAGAAGAGTAATAATTATGATAAAAGAAGGGGATTGATAAAATGTTGAGGGATTAAACTTTTTAAATCACCTTATCCTGGCGAGAATGTGTACGACGATTTGCAGAATCAGTAGAGTTGCGTTTAAGCTCTTGAATGAAAAGAGGATTTCGTGCAGATATATTCGGACTTGGATTCGCTTCATCTTTTGAATTCATCTAAAAATAACAATATAAATTATTAATACCGTAAAATCTCAAATATAATACACACTTTTATTTTTTTTACTAATTTTAGAACGAAAAAAGCTAGGTGCTATTATACTCTCATGAGCTCAACAAATCGTATTATTGTTTCATTATTTTATTATGTTTTTTGAGAATGGCTAAATGGCTTAGAGTAGAGGCCAAAAAAATATATATATATTTTTTCACGAGCTCAACAAATCTCAACCTTCCGGCCAAAGTATTGCACTATATGACGCGAGCGAACCTACCAAGTATTGATAAGGGCGAAGCGAGCCTAGGAATTAACCGACTTTAGCAAACATTGCAATACTTTCAACTTGGAATGAATTGGATAATAATATCAAATAATTAAAAAAGGGTTCCTCAAATGTCGCATTTCAAATAATCATTACGGGAAGACGTTTTATGGGAGGATCAGCAGTTCCTTTTTATTGTTTGTAATATTTTAATTTAATTTTTTAAGAATATAGGTTATTTTTTCATTACCTACGAAATGATTTGGTAACTTTTTTTCTGATTGTTTTGTTCTTTTTTCAAATGTATTCAATTATATAAAATGAAATTTTTTAAATTTTCAGGTTAGTATTATACAGGGTGTCCCAAAACTCAACGATAAATCGTGAACTGGCCTATGCAAGTTTTTGACGGACCAGAATCTAAAAAAATTTTAATAAAAGTTTTCGAGTATTCGAGTTATAGGCATTTTTTTGAAAATTGTGAAAATCGCTAGCCTGCACTAAATATTGAGATGCTGTGTCTACAAATTTCCATATTTTATGATTCTAATTTTTGTCTTGAATCTTGAATAGCCCTGCTATTGACCACAATTCAAAATTAAACCAAGAGAACTATACTTTTGGAGAAAAAAAATATTTTTGCCGAATTCATGTGTTAAAAAATTATGATCAGATAAATTTGAATCTTCCTAATGTAAATAAGCTGACGTGTTCTGATGTGGCCATCCACTTAACTTTACCAAACAACCTGGCCCCTAAAATTATTTATAATAATGTAGGGGGGGGGGAGTTTTTGCATTTTTATACTTCTGGTGTCCCGCTGATAATGTATACAAAATTTGGTTGAGTTTGGTAAATGGCCAAGATTTTCATTTTTTGCCCCCCCATTTTGGGCGGTTAGTTTTTGCATTTTTAGACTTATGGGGTCCCACTGATTATGTATACAAAATTTAGTTGAGTTTGGTAAATGGCCAAGATTTTCATTTTTTGACCCCCCCATTTGGGCGGTTAGTTTTTATATTTTTAGACTTCTGGGGGTCCACTGATTATGTATACAAAATTTACTCAAACGGCCTAGATTTTTAATTTTTAACCCCCCCCCCCCCCTCCCCACCCGATATGCACCAAAATCTAATCAGCTCTTAATCTCAAACCAAAACTACGTGTGTAATTTGGTTTCGATATTCACACTAGTTTTTGAGCTAGCTCGTCCACAAAAATTTGGTAACGCCCAGACTAACGGACAACCAGAGAACCAGACAGACTAACTAACAGACATTTTGACAAAACAATTATTATCTCGAAAAATATAATTTTTTCGATGTTCACTTATTAGAGCTTTTTTGTAGAGCGAAATGCCATGGTTTAGCTCAAATATTTTTAATCAAAATAGTTTCAGCCATTTTTGAGATGTTTCGAAAAAAAGAAGGAAAAAAAAATCAATTTTTTCATGCACGATTACAATACTTAACCATGGTGATATAAAAAATCAATTATCGATCCATAAGTCTTATTTATTCGGTAATTATTAAAAGAAATAAGTTTTTGTGAAAATAAATTTATAGTATATTGAATTAAATATTGAACTAATGTTATTTTAAAGGAAAAACAAATGAATGCGGATAAAACAAACTATTTACTAAAACTCTCTGCATATTTAAATTTAGAGAGGTTAAACAGCTGGCGGGGGACAGAGTCGAGTGGAGACGGATTGTTGCATCAAACCAGTCTTAGGACTGTATACTCAATGATGATGATATTTAAATTTAAACGAAATAGTTACACTTATTTGAATATTAAAATAATTATTTTTTAAATTCTTTATTATATGAGATGATTTATTTAATATGTTGGTAAAATCTTTTTTCAGTGTGTGAGTTAATCTAGGGAGACGTTTCATGCATGCATATCTTTAATTTTCTTTAACATTTATAGACTCCCTGTCTCTTCAAGAGAAGTTATTTATAAATTTATTTTCTTTCCACTTCAATCGTCATTTTTTATTTCTATTATTGTATTTTAAAAAAGCAAGGACACAAAATTATTAGAGAATTATGTATTAAGAGTAAAGAATATAATGTCTAGTCATTATTAATTAGGGTTTGGGCAGAAATATGAATTTGTGAAATATTATATCATTTTAAAGTAAAATTAAAGAAAATATTGTATGAGAATGTGAACATTAAAAATCAAGCATATTATAGGTATCGACAATTGGAATCAAATGGATGCTGATTAGCTATCTAGAATAACTATAAAAAAATAAAAAAAAGAGAAATAGCCGAAATGTTCAAAGGTCAAGGTAACTACTTTACGTAGGTGTCTATTAAAAAGAAAATGAAAAAAAAAGAACAGAGACTTTTATGATCGTATAAAAGAAAAAGTGTCAGTGCCAAATCTTCAACTAATTTTGGGCTCACTTTTGAACGCGAAAAGACAAGTTATCAATAAATAAGAAATTCGATACATAGACAGATGAGTACATTGATATAATAATAAAGATAGAAGTAAATAAATATTTTATGAAATATTAATTTACTATGAGTTAGGTTTTCACGTTAAAAAGTGAGCTAGAAAACCTAACTCATAGTAAATGAATATTTCATAAAATATTTATTTACTTCTATCTTTATTAAAGATGTTTCACCTTGCACCAACACCACAATCTAAAACTTCTAGGGTGGAAATATTGCCTGAAACAGGAGCGACGTTTCAACTTTTTATAGCAAGAGGAAAGGGGGGAGGGGGCAGTTTATAAATATGACGTATTTAAGCTTTAAATTAAAAAAAAATTAACATCAATAAAACTATATATATATTCATGATCAAACGTTAAAAAAATATTCTAAATAAAAAAGTGCCGTCTAGGGACGCCCGAGAGAAGCGAGCTTTTATAATATAAAAGCAAAGGAACTAAGCGTTCAAAATTAAGCCTGAGGATGAAAATTGAGAAAATAAAAACTGATAACTTAAAATGAATACATTAAAAATAAAAGACGCGCCCAAAAACGCAAGGCTACAGCGGAGCTCTCCTATTTTTTTTGTTCTAATCGTGAAGAGAGCTCCGCTGTAGCCTTGCGTTTTTGGGCGCGTCTTTTATTTTTAATGTATTCATTTTTTTTATTTTCCCAAGTTATCAGTTTTATTTTTTTATTTTCTCAAGTCTTTATTTTTTTCATCCCTCAAGGCTTTTCTTTTCTCAAGTCTTAATTTTTTTGAACGCTTAGTTCCTTCGCTTTATATTATAAAGCTTCGCTTCTTTCGGGCGTCCCTAGACGGCACTTTTTTTTTATCCTTCAAGTAATACAAATAAGAAAATAATTTGAATCCTGCAATTTTTGCATAATAAAATTTATTGCATTCATATATAATGTATTATATGTACAAAGTTTAAACATAAAATTATCGAATAATTCACAAAGCATTATTATCTGTATGTTCATCATAAGTACTTTAAGTTATTTGTACACCACTATTCTCATTGTTATATGGTACGAAAGTAACTATTGGATGATGGTAACTAAAATAAGATAGAAAAAGTTTTTGATTGAATTTTTTCAATGAATCTTGTAAATATTGCATCTATAGTTGTTCCTGTTTTAGTTGTCGCAAAGTTTGGATCATTATTCATCTTTAAATTAAATTTGTCTCTAAGGAAATCAACCAATGGCTTAGATTTCTCATCCTTAAAATTGCAATTAAAATCTCCACCTAAAATAATTGGCATAGTATGTTCATTACTTCCCGTAAATTTTGATCCATATTCTGAATAAATCATTAGTGATCTTGCAATGAAATTTATTATATCTTTAACGCTATGTCCAGGAGATATATAAATTGCTATCAGAACTAGAGTTTGTCCATCTTGCATTGCTAAATGAGAAGAACATATCTCTCCAATATCTGAAAATTCTGCATGAACTTCATTCAGTTCGTTCCTTCTGAATTGTAAAGACATATTACGTGTAATGAAGTTTGTATTATCGTTTTAATCTGGAACATTTTGAATAGTGCCAGAAGTTCCAGCTACATCATCAACTTGTATGTGTTGAGAATGAAAATTATTCTCTGGATCACTCTCCATGTCTCACTTTCAATTTGTGTACCAAATTATAGATTCACAAAACACAACACAATAACTCTACGGCGAAGTTAACAATTCTAGTCTCATAAAAACTACAATTTACACGATTTATTTGTAATCAGCAGAAAGGTTAAACGAAACAGCTGATCGCAACGGATATTGAAATATTCCAACAAGTGGCTGCCCTGACATGAGACCAAAGTGTGACATCAGACCACGCCTACTGAGGCGGGGGACAGTGCGCACGCACCACTCGTGTTACGCTTTTAAAATCTGACGCTTAGCTCGGATAGAGTAGCCGGGGCGTCGAGCGCCCAGAACGTCCGAATAAAAGCTTCGCTTCAAAATTTACCTTATTTAAACTAATATATAATAACTCCAGAATCCAGGAGAGGGGGGGGGGGGTCTAACATCGGCACTGGTCCAAATCGTGAAATATTTCTTAATGATTTAGTCGAAGGAATAAGCAAACATTTTATTATTTGACTTCCGAACTAATGATAAAATTTAATTTTCATTTTTATACTATTAGAGCCCAAAAGTGAATAATTTAAACTAACTTAATTTTTTGAAGTAGTTTTACGTCTAGCGTGGATATATTGGGTAATCAGCGAGAGCGATTCAAAAAATTGAAGATTCTTAAAGGTGTGGTTATTGAGTCACAGAAATTCTCTGTGCATCGCAATCATTTTTCATAGATTCTATGTATTGGGGAAAGTCGTAATCCTAGACCTACTTCTCGTTTGTGACCGAGAAATAACTATATGGTTTATTGTTTCTCTCTAACAGTGTCCAAAATAAATATAATTTAAATTACAAAACACTGCTTAAAAATCAATGAACTAATTTATATTAATTTATAAAAAGTAAATAAATAAATAATAAAACAATAATTTATCCATTTTTGTTAAGAGAGAATGGTGTGGGTTCTTGGTGAAACATTTTAAATAAAGTAAAGAAAATTTTAAAAAACTTTTTAAAATTTAAAATACTAGGTAGGTTTCACAAAAGTAATACTTTATTCCATAGAGAATTATTCGCAACACTACACTATGGATAAAGTAAAAATATATAAAATTTGATCATAATTCATAATAAATCTCTATTGAAATTATTGAGAAGTAAATTTGAAAGCAAAACTTTGACACCTTTTCTCCGATTGAAAATCGAGGTGATCTGGATGGAGATGAAAAATGCGAAGATTCAGGGGATTGATGAACAAGCGACTGTTGAACCACTCTGCAAAAAAAGAAAAAGAGAAAAACGTTAATTTATTTTTTTATTTTTCTATTTTAGTAAGGAGTCACGATAAATATTTTAATAAATCTTGAATAATTAATTATAATTAATATAACAAAAGAGTTTTTCAAAAAATCTAAAAGTAACGATTTGATTTCTCCTATTGAACTCTCTATTTAAATATATTAATTATTCAGTTCTCCTCTTTCTTAATTAGTGTCAGGATTGATTTAATATTTATTATGCGGTAAAATAATTTTTTTGACATTTAATCTTAGTAGTGTAAACTATAATAAGATGAAGAAAAAGCAAAAAGTAAAATTATTAAAAATAAAATAAATTTAAAAATTATAAACACTGACAGAAGACGTGTTTAAATTGAATATAAAATAATGAAGGTAAATAAAATAATATTCATAATATAAATATATAGATGATAAATTGACTTGGGCCTCCTAGTTAGAAAAGGAGAGTGATAAAATATTCAGGGGTTGGATCGGTTCATGAAGGATTAAAAGTTGTAGAATTCACGAAAGGCATTCCAGTCTCTAGAAAGTTACGATTTGCCTCGTAAGACCGTAAGAGAAATGAGAAGATGCTATGGGTGATAATTTGAAAGGCTTAAATCAGCAAGAAAATTTTTTGTTTCTTCTCAAGGTATATAGGTAGTCCACTGGAAAATGACTTCATTTTCTGGTTTCGGTAGAAACTTGGAACCTTATTGTTACGTCATGATCGTCAGTTTGTTTATCTGTCACGATCTCTTAGCTCTAATTATCTCCTATTGCGATGTAATTTCTTAAGATTATGTTTTTAACATACGCGAAGTGGAATGTTCAGAGAAATTGTAAAAAAATTGAATGTACCCCTAAATTTTTGCAGACCCCATCATCTTATGATTCATTCGCGCTCTATGTGTATTTGTACATAGTTACAAAGTAACAAACAGTTTGACTCCCTCTAATTTTTTGTGAAAATTAATGAGAGTAGTAACTTAATGTGAGTACTTTTGATGATATCTATTTTGGTTACAATAAAATAATTGGTTTGGATGACAAACTACAAGGGATATCCCTCTAATTCTGGAACCCTTGGATTTGCAAACTACTGAACATTTATGAAAGTATATTGCAAGTACTTATGATTTTAGTAACTATGGAATAATTATTATGGATGACAGATGGAAAAAACTAAGAAAGTGGGGTTCGCGAGTGCCACTAGCACTTGGCCGTATGTTTATTTATATCTTGAGATGTCTAATAGGGAAAACCTTACAAATCAAAAGATAAGTCAATTTAGAAGGTTTAAATTAAATTGTTTTTTACTAGAAAGTTTTTTAATATTAATATGTTATTGCATTTATTTAATACTCACTTATTTATTAATTATATTTAATGAGATTATGACTACTCCCCTGCTCCCCTCAATAACGAATCCTAATTACAAGCAGGCATAAGCATCATATAAAAGAAGAAGAAGAAGAAGAAGAGGGTATGGTGAAGCAGCGTTGGAACTTAAACTAATAAAAAATTAAGACTTTCTGAATGAAATATAAACAACCGTAACATGACGTTTTGGTTGCTAGCTGCTCAGCGTCTTATTTTTAGTTACATCAGAAAAAGTCTTTAACAATACTACTTTCTTTTTACGAATGAATGGGAAAATGTCTCATTAACTTTCCAAATATAAATTCTATATAGTTTTCTATAAGAGTATACTTTTTAAATGACAGTAAATAAACTAAGATTATAAGAGCGCAGTGTAGAGCAAACTGAATAATAAAAAAATATAACACATAATTATTTTAGTAAAGCGAATTAAAATTCAACAAAAAAGCAGTATTCTAGAAATCGTATTAAATAAAAGAATTAAATAAAAAATTATTAAAAATAATTATATGTATTTAGAAATACTTACAGTAAAATGTCAGTGGATATATAACATTAAGAAGAATGATCCTGAATAAGAATTAGTTACGAATTTTTAAGGAAACAAAATTCGTAAGGTGGTTAACTCTTAATGGGTGTTTGAGCTTTCTATTTGACTGTGCAAATGATGGGACACCAAAACATTAGCTTCCTTGAATCGGGAAGATCGGCGCCCATTGGTCATACTATAAATATACTTGGCACGATTTCGACTTTAAGTCTATGTCGAAAACACGCCGACGCCCAAATGATGGGAATATCAGGGAAATTTAAACAAATCAAACATTTGGTGAAATGATTAAAAAATTGTCTTTATTTTATGTAAAAAGAAATATAATCAGTTTCTTGAAATATGGGCGCATTATATGTTTCCAGTCTGAATAGACGTTAAAAATGTCGAGCTCTTTTACATACGCTACAATGATTAATACGTATCAAAAGAACAAATATAATGGATGGAAGATACAACAAAATGTTATAGTTTTTAATTCTAATATTATAATTTTCAGAAATAAATAAATTCTAACTGATTTTCGGCTAAGGAAGAACAAAAAATTTTCAATATCCAATCCATACTGACCCCATGCAAAATAATATTTATAATTAAAAGACTGATGATGAGGGCCAAGCCTTCGAAACTATAGTCTCAAACAAATAAATAATATATATACATACCATATATACCGGGTGAGTTTTTTATCTTGAGACAGTCCTATAACTCAAAAACAGTGCATTATATGAAAAAAAGTTTCAAATAAAAGTTTATTTATACCAAGGGGGAAACTAAACTATTGTTTGCCGTCCTAGCACAAGCTTTAATGGGTATTTCAAGGTCAAGTTATGTTTTTTAAATGGAACCCTATATTCCTCTTTGCATTTCCTAAATTTAGAAAAAAAACTGAACTACTTTCATAAGAACTATTTTTACTTTACCATACAGGGTTAGTCAAGTATTGTAATCGTGCATGAAAAAAGTGTTTTTTTCCTTCTTTTTTTCGAAATATCTCAAAAACGGCTAAAAATATTTTGATTGAAAAAATTGAGCGAAACCATGGCATTTCGCTCTACAAAAAGCTCTAATAAAAAAAAATAGAAAAAATTATATTTTTCCGAGATAATAATTGTTTTATCAAAATGTCTGTTAGTCTGTCTGTTAATCTGTGCGTTAGAGCACATTTTTGTGGACAAGATAGCTCAAAAACTAATAGGAATATCGAAACCAAATTTCACACGTTGTTTTGGTCAATTGAGATTAAGAGCTGATTAGATTTTGGTGCATATCGGCCCAAAATTAAGGGGGGGGGGGGGGGGGTTAAAAATTAAAAATCTAGGCCATTTGAGAAAACTCAACCAAATTTTGTATACATAATCAGTGGGACCTCAGAAGCCTAAAAATACAAAAACGAACCGCCCAAAATGGGGGGGGGGGGTCAAAAAATGAAAATCTAGGCCCTTGTACCAACTCAACCAAATTTTGTATACATAATCAGTGGGACCGCAGAAGTCTAAAAATGCAAAAACTAACCGGCCAAAATGGGTGGGGGAGGGGGGGTGTACGGTCAAAAAATTAAAATATAGGCCCTTGTACCAAACTCAACCAAATTTTGTTTACATAATCAGTGGGACCCCAGGAGTCTAAAAGTGCAAAAACTAGCAGCCCAAAATGGGGGGGGGGGTGTAGGGTCAAAAAATGAAAATATAGGCCCTTGTACCGAACTCAACCAAATTTTGTATCCATAATCAGTGGGGCCCCAGGAGTCTAAAAATGTAAAAACTAACCCCCCACCCCTGCATGATTCTAAATAATTTTATTAAATATTAAATATAAGTGAGGGGCAAGGTTGTATGGTAAAGTCAAGTGGATGGCCACATCAGAACCCAGAAATCTAAAAATGAAAAAACTAACCGCCCAAAATGGGGGGGGGGTCAAAAAATGAAAATCATGGCTATTTACCAAAATCAGCCAAATTTTGTATACATAATCAATGGACCCCCAGAAGTCTAAAAATGCAAAAACTGACCGCCCAAAATAGGGGAGGGGGTCAAAAAATGAAAATCTTGGCCATTTACCAAACTCAACCAAATTTTGTATACATAATCAGTCGAACATCAGAAGTATAAAAATGCAAAAACTACCCCCCCCCTACATGATTATAAATAATTTTAGGGGCCTAGTTGTATGGTAAAGTCAAGTGGATGGCCACATCAGAACACGTCAGTTTATTTTATACGAGATCAAATAAAAAAAAAATATTAAATAATTAGATCTCAAAAAAATCCAAATATTAATTTTTCTTTACAATTATCAACAATATTATTAAATAATAATGATCAAATATTTAATTATTAAATAAATAATTTAATAATAATTAATATTTAATAATTTTCCGACTATATTCTGTGACATTCCAGAGTGTATCGCAAGTCTTCTGGATGAAAGATCTTTCTTAAACAAGAAATGCTCCATTTTTATTATACATAGTAATATAATAAAACTACCTACTGAATTAAAACGAGAAATAATTTTTTTTAGGCTCAAGAATTTTAAATAGATCTATTAAGTAGAAAATAATATCTTAAATCTGTCTATAATGAAGTTTTAAGTTCATTATAAATTATTTTCATTGTTGTGACTTTTCAATTTAAAAAACATAACTTGAACTTGAATGTAATGGAAGGCAACCCACAGGTAGTGAGGAAAGAAAAAATTAATTAAATATTTGATTTTTTTGAGATATAATTGATTTATTATTTATTTTGATTTGACAACGTATAAAAAAATAGTTCTTATGAAAGTTGTTCAGTTTTTTTCTAGATTTAGGAAATGTAAAGAAACATATAGGGTTCCATTTAAAAAACATAACTTGACCTTGAAATACCCATGATAGCTTGTCCTAGGTCGGCAAACAATAGCGTAGATTAGTTTCACCCTTGATATAAATAAACTTTTATTTGAAATTTTTTCATATAATGCACTGTTTTTGAATTATAAGACTGTCTCAAGATAAAAAACTCACCCTGTATATATTTGATATATATATGTGTGTATGTTTATTTGCATTAAGCAGAGGACAACGTCTTTGTTTCTCTTTATCATTTTAATTTAATTAATTTTTACATTTTTCATTCGATTAAGGAAAAAAATTAACAAATCAAATAAAAAATGTTTTGTTTAATTTCTCTTCACGTATTGATATTGTAAATATTGAAAGCATATTCCTTTGAAATTTCATCAGAATATAGATGATTAATTGGGGATTAAGTTGATCGAGTGGGAAGAGTAGCTTACTGAGCAGGAGACCTGGGTTCAAGCCTGGCTCATAGAGAAAATTTGACCGGCTCTAGGCTGACCCAGATTATAATCTGGGCTCTACACCAAATTACACACACATATACTCATGTATAAAAAGAAAATACTATTATCATATAGTAGCTGACTAAATGGGCTTTGAACCCGAAGTCAAAAAAAATGGATCAATAAGAGCTGTGTAAGAGCTGTCGGGGTAACCCAAAAAGACCCGGAGACGCTGTCGGGAGTTGTAGGCAGAGTTTTCTGTTCTGTATGAGTGTTCGAGTTCCCTGGAATTCTCTAACAGTGAGATAGGGTTTGGAGCGCGTAGAGCTACGAAGCTGAGACAGACGGTCATGACAAAATTATATGAGTTCCTAGTTACTAAAGAACCCTAAACAAGGTCTAATATAAATATTGTTGTACGTAATACGTTAGTTTGGAAATTGATGAACTTCAATTATTTATTGGATAATTATTTCTGAAGATAAAATTAAAGGTTATAAATGTAAAATTCAAGTAAAAATAGCTTTTAGGTGGGTAAAGAAGAAATTCTATCATTAATGATTATAATTTTATTTAAAAGGCCATTTGTTTAGATCAAAGGAAAGAGGGAGAAAATTAAATATCAATATAAGTGTGGTCAAACAAGTGGAATTATTTATTAATTACTTTTTAATTTACTCCTAATACTCGAATTCCCTATCAATTTTCAAAACGTTTAAATTTATGTTCATTTTAAAATAATTTCTAAGCATAAAGAGAATATCTACCCTATATAATTAAAAGATTATCTGAAATCGACTATTTACAGTAATGTATATTGTAATTGTGAGGACAATTAGGTATAGTGTTCATTTTTTGTTTTGAAATGATTTTGATAACAAATTAAGTGAAAACACTACTTTAAGGGTGGCTAGAAAAAAAAGCAATAGTAATATTTTAATGAATTAATTGGCTAGCACGCCCTCTTTCGAGGCAGGCTAATATTCGATTTACTGTATTTTAGTGTAATTAGAAATTTCTGGAACATAGAGAAAAATTGTTTTCAATCATGGTTGTATTTGCTTATGATTTTGTTTTCTTATGATAATTCAAGAACGAATAGTGGTAAAAAGTTCACTCTAGTGCCCAAATGTTTGTTAGGTTTTGAACTTTCTAACTTCACAACTTCTGGTTCAAAATACTTTGTTGTGGTCTATGTTTTCTGAGATTTTCAAGGGTTACCATTGGACAAATCATAAAAAATCAAACAAGTGTTTCAAAAAATAAATTTTGAATATTTTGGTTGCTAGGTACACCCGGAGAGCACCAGTCCCGCCAGCCGGACAGCTCCAGTATGCATTAAATTTTCTCTCTTTTATTTTTTCATTGTGTTTAATGTTTGAAACTTGGAGAAAAAATTATTTTCATTCGTGATTTTTTTTTCTGTCTCTTTCTAAGGATTCCAATTCCTATGGTAACTCAAGAACACAGAGTAGTTGAAAGTTCTTTCTGGGGCGAAAAAATTATTAGTATTTACTTCCATTATAAGGAAGTGATCAGATTTCGGGCTTTCCAGTTTTAAGACTTCTAGTTCAAAAATGGAGACAACTTCTTAATTGGGATTTTTAGAGGTTTTCACGAATTGTGCATGAAAAAAGGGCACTAACAAACAAATAAGAGTTTTTAATTACAATTTATTAAATTAATCAATTTATTCATTTTAAAACCCACCAATCGTAAATTAGAGATAATTATATATTGAAATCAAGAAATTGAATTTATATCAAGTTTATTGTTAATTAAATAACGAAAGAAATATGAGTAGTTTATTATACTTAGCTATATTTATTAATAGGGCGGATCTAATCCTAAGCTACCTGTGATAACTCACCCCACTATATGAAAAATTTGCATAGAGAGTCTTAAAAAAGTTTTCATTTTTCTTTCAATTATTTTTTTTTGTTGAGTAAATTTGGGATAGGTTAAATATTGTGTGCGCTCTAACTCAAAAACCAATATCAAAAATACGATACTATGGAGAGAGACATACATATTGGAGAAAAATAACTTTTGAAGAAAATTATAGGAATTATCGAAAAACAACCTTAGAGAAAAATCTCGCCTACGAAATCGAGAACGATGAAAGAAAAAGATAGAAATCAGAAGTCATTTATCGAAAAATATTAAATATTTAAAATAGATTCATCTAATAAATTGACTTAAGTAATATTTGGATTGTTGCCACTGAATGCATCAGCAAAATTGCAGAGAAACAAGGATTTATTAAAAAAAAAATAGCTGATCTAAAAAAATTGAAGTAAATAATCATATCAAATAATCACATTAGATAGAAAAATATTGAATTGATAGAACCCTATTAAAAATATTTTAAAAATATGAAACCAATCAATTTATAATAGTCAAGATTAACCAAATGAATATCAAATATATCTCTGAATATATTTATGTATGATATATTTAATTTGAAAAAGTAAACATAATTTATATTACATTTGATTTGATTTAATTAATTTTTTGATATTAAAAGTTTTCCAGAGGTATAAATGATTCGCTTAACAGGGATTTTAATTTAATAAAATAAATCAGTGAGCGTATAATTTCAATGATTACTTCATGTTTTAATTTTTAAATAATCGAGAAATTTCAATTAATACATTTTTTGAAAAGCAATTTTTTTTAAATTTTTATCGAATTACTATTTGATTTAATTTAGCACAATTTTAACTGAATTAGCAATGTTCAGGGATATGGCCAATGAGTTTCTAGTTGAAAATGGAGGGTAGAAACTCAAACTATCTCACTCAATATGGATGCAAGCAAAATGGGTGTAATTCGAATGGGTTAAATATCTATTATAATTACGTTTCGGTATTTAAACAAATAAACAACATAAAAATGATTATAATTTTTTTTTTAATTCATTTAATCTTAAAGAATAAAAATAAACGAAAATGAGCAAAGATTTAAAAAATTATTACTAAATAAATTTTATAAACCAATTAAATATAAAATATATTCACCTTTCACTGTCGTTCAGCTCATCAAGGGTGATTGGTTGAGTCCGGAAACGTTCACTACTTCGATTCGTTCTGATTCTTCGAGGGACAGCACCCGAAGATGAAGTATCTTGTTCAAGAAATGTAACTCTCTCAGAGACAGCTCCACGACGAACAGGAGAAACAGGACGTCGAGATTCGGATAAGTCATTAGACACAAGCGGAACCTCTCCAAGTTCAATAGAACGCCTCTTGCTTAATGCAGCAATCAATTCACTGTCGATTGCATCAGAATGAGATCTAGCAAGTCCTATCGGCCGTCGGCGTACAACTCCATCCAACGATTGGGAGGGTGACGAACTATTATCAAAAGAAAAGCGACTTCGAGGAGAATGTGATCGTTCAGGTTGTTTTAAAATTGATGGACGAAGTTCAGATTCATTAAGACTACCGTCACTATTTCTAATGCTTAAAAAGCGAGATGGAGATGTCTCTAAATTTATTCCTAAGTTGTCTTCATTGGAAGATTTTCGAAAAGTCTTAAGTATTGGTTTCATTGGTCGATCATCTAATTCAAAATCAGAGTCACAACTCGTTTTCTTTTTCAATATAGGTCTCGGTCCATCTGAATTATATGACTCTGCAGCAATTGTTTCTTCAAAACTACTCTTCTTTTTTAAAATAGGTTTGACTTCTGTATCAGAATATTCTCCTGAATCAAGGCTCACAGTTCCGGAAGATAAATAAGGCATTAAAGAAACATGGGGAGGATTATTATCTAAGGATGATTGTGATGAGGTAGATTTACGTTTAAGTATGCCTTGTGGTTCAGGAGAACCACTTGAACGATGTTCTTCGCCTTCTTCGTCACGGCTGGATTTTCTTTTTAAAATTGATTGTGGTTCAGGTGAATATGCCCTTCGCACTAATTCTTCTAAAGAAGATCGCCTTTGAGGCTTAAGAATTGGTCGATAATCTGATAAATCTGGAGAACAGCTTCGTCGTCGGAGAACTTCGGATTCATCTAAACTACGGCGCTTTTTTAAAATTCCCTGTTTCCGAGCTCCTTCACGAATATGGTCCGTAACTGTTGGCGAAAAGGTAACTGGAGGGGGCGGAGGATGAACTGTGGTGGCCTGTGCAGAGTCTTCATGGGATGTCTTACGTTTTAGTATTGAAACAGGTTGTGTTATACAAGGTGGAGGAGGTGTAATGCAAGGATTTTCTTCAGATGATTTCTTTTTAAGAATTGAAGCAGTAGGTCGTGGAACTACAGGCGGGGTGGGACTTCGATTGCTCTCATTTAAAGGAAGACTAGACGGAAGTTCATCAATACCATTTGGGGGAGTATTTTTACGCGACATTTGACTAAGTTTTTCGCGTGTCTTTTCAGCAAGAAGATCAACTCGTGTAGGCGAAGGGGTATTTCTTGAATCTGGCTCTCCAGACGATATACTAAAAATCATAAAATAACATACAAGTTAAAAGTGTCTAATTTATAAAAAAAATATAAAAAAAGAAAAAATAATAATACGATAATATACTTAATATATTGTAAAAGAGAGTTATAATAAAGAAATTTCAAAAAATGGTAATTAATTAAATTAGAATGACTTTTTTAGGGATTATAAGGGAAACTATTTTTTATTTGCTTTTTAATTTGTGATGAAAAACTCTAGAGGTGTTTTTGTTAAGGAGTAAATTCAGATTGGAAAAAGTGGGTCAAAATTGGATTATAAGACTTGATCAAGACAGATAGTCTGATAAACAAACAGAAAAACAAAGTTAAATAAAATCATGGTAATAAACATACCTAGTTGGTTCAGGATTGGAAATTCGTGGCGAAGAAATTGGGCGAGTAGTGGGTTTGGGAAAAGCTCTAGCAGCTGGCACTGGTTTATTTAACGTTGTTCCATTTGAAAAAGTGGTCCTTGGACGGGGCGAAACGTTTCCAGTTCCATTCAATCCAGTCCTTTTCACAGCTTGAACGGAGGATGTTTTACGGGCTGAAGATGCGCGATCTCCGCAGCTACTGCTGCTACTGTTCCCTCCACTAAAGACATACAAATAAATTAAGAAGATAAGCAAATTAAATTTATTCAGCTCAATTAAATATAATCACAGTCAAATGAATTGGTAAATTTTTGTCTTCCGGATAAATGATAAGTAATTTGCATAAATAATAGCACGGAATGAATAAGAAAAACTTTATCTTGTCATGAGTTTAATTGATTTATTTTATATTAGAAATGGATTAATAAAATAAAAGGTAAATATTTAAAAATTAATAGTTTTAATATTCTTTGTTTCATGAAATAATTTTTAGAATAAATTTATTAAAAAAAAAAAAAAAAAAAAACATATTGAACACTACCTCTATCTATGGAATCTAATTACAATGAATTTCATGCCAGATGATAATATAATTAATTTTTAAAGGTATTTCAATAATTAAATTAGGGAATAAAATGAGATTTGAAATTGAATAAAATACTAATTATTTTATTTCCATTACTTGCAAGAGTGGTTCTCATCATTTTTCCAGACATACCCCCTAGCACAGGGATCGGCAACCTTTTGAGAGGGAAGAGCCAAAAGTTACAATTTCCCAATTTTTAAAGAGCCACTAACATTTTTGTTTCAATATTATGGTATTTGATTAGGATTAGGTATAAATTTGATTTTTTATTTAAAATAAATAGCTTTATATATGAAATAATATTTATTCATATAAAAACATACAAATGTTTCGCACAAAACATATTAAAGTATTTTAGTTAGCTCTTCTAGATTAATAAAATTAGTAATCAAATAATATTACTATATTTATTGAATAATAAATAGTTACATCAATGGGAGCATTGGCCTTGGATGTCTTTTGATAGTTTGATTAATTTTGGCTCATAACTTGTTGTTTTGAAAATAAAATAATATAATTATTAATATTTGTGCATGGAACTGGAGAGCCGCATCTTGAGGTCGAAAGAGCCACATGCGGCTCGCGAGCTGCAGGTTGCCGATCCCTGCCCTAGCATGATAACTTTTTATTAAGCAAGCCGGATCTAGGTCTTTTGTCAGAAGGGGGGGAGCTTTAATTTGCCGCTGCCCCCTGCCCTCCAATGATAAATATAAAACAAGTAAAGAATGATAATAAATAGTAAATGGGTTATAATAAACAATCATTTGGAGTTGTGAGAAAACAGATTTCTGTTCGCGTATGATTCCAAGCTTATTTATTGCTTGACAAAATTTACATTTATGTATTCTTTGTGAGTCTCTGTCACAGACCAAAAACCACAAAATCTTGCAAAGCAAATTTTAACACCTTTGTATTTTAAAATCACATTAGAAAAAATTTACCGCTTACCAAAATGCGCCCCCCCCCCCCCCCCCCCCATTTTGTTTAAAAAGTCTAAAGCTAAACGTGGGAAAAAATAATATCAAACAATGTTTTTTTTCTGTGTCTGATTCAGATACCCACGATAACTTAAGAATGAAAAGTGGTAGCACCACCAACTCCAACCTAATTTAATTTTAACAATGTTTCACTATAAACCAACACCGCGTTCCTAAATTTGATTATGAATTGGTGTAACATGAACCTGCTGTTCCTCAACTTCGATAAATGTCTCACTATTAGCTTGTCAAGAGGTATTAATCACATTACTTTTGATTATTTACTCTCGACTAACATAAACTGCGGTAGAGTCGACACTATTAAAGACTTGGGAGTAATTTTTGACTCGAAACTCACATTCAGCGATCACCTGGCCTACATTGTAGGTAAAGCTAATCGGAGCTGGGGATTTATATTTCGAAACACGAAATCATTTAAAAATCCTAATACAATTAAATATTTATATTTGACTCTAATCAAATCTTTGCTAATGTATGCATCAACAGTCTGTAGGCCAATCGGAAAGAATAACATGGACAGACTGGAGAGAATTCAGCATAAAGTGTTAAGACATCTAGCATACCTTTCGGGCAATCCTTTGTCGAGATATGACCATGATTACACTTCAACTGCTGAAACTTTCTGTCTTGCTTCTGTTACATCTTCCATGATTGCCTCCGATGTTATATTTGTGTACAAGATTAAGTCCAACAAGGTGAATTGTCCTGATCTTCAAAACTTGTTTCCAATTCATAACTCAAATTATGTACTTAGAAATAAACTACCTTTTTATCCAGAAGTACCATCCAGCCGGCACTCTGAAGCTAATCCAATATTCAGATTAAGTAGATGTTATAAAGATGTATCTAAACAACTAGAAAACCCCTTGGATTTCTCATTGAACATTAATAGAGTCGCAGTCTTGTCCAAAATGTAGACCCTAGTCTACAAGTTATAACTATTCTATTATTATATTTCATCATATTACTATTATCTTATTTTATTTGTATATTTCTATATTGTTATTTAACATATACTATATCATTATTATATTAATTTAATAATATTACTTTGTCTATTATTGTTAATTTTGTTATATTCAATAATTATTGTATTATATTAATGTATTGGCATTTAGCCGTTGAAAATAATAAATAAATAAAAAAAATATAATGATATCGATAATAGTGAAACTAAAAATTACAGAAGCACTAAAATTTGCAAAAGCGTAGAGAGTTTTCACTTTTGATTCCAAATGAAGAGAGAAAATTTATATATAAATCAATTATTTTAATATTTGTTAAAATTCTAATATCATTCATGTAGCTTCTATGCCATTTGAATTGAATAGGACAATCTCCTGTAGTAGAAGATGAGCATTAAAGCAGATTGCCTATCTCTCTGCCTGAATCGTTGAACTTGAAAAACGGGGAGTTGGAGCTAACACGGGTGAAACAAGTACTTAGGAGTGGGACGAAGCGGGAAAGAGGGGATAGTCACCTGCCTTGCCTGGCTGAGTGCTCGCAGACTAGAAGGCAGGAGTTCGCTACTTGAAAAGTTTTGAGTTTTAACGTTTTGGTATTTAGACGGAACTAATGAAGCTAGTGGGCCCCCGAAAAGTTTTTAAATAAAATATTAAAAATGATACTTATAAAATAGATATACATGCTTTTCATTCCCTTTTAAAGCAACTATTTTTTCAAAATTTTCAAATTCTCATTAATAAAAGGAGAATTTCCCCTGAAACGTCTGGATTTTTAATAAGGGTTTCTAGATTGTTGTATAAAAGATTTGTATTTATTTATAAGAGGCGCTGATAGTGGCTTAGGTGCTTGATTTCGGATTGAACTTAATTCCAGTCTCGTCTTAGAATTAATTATAATTCATTGCATTTTTTCAAAATTCGAACATTATATATATAATTTATTGTTAAAAGGGGCTTCATTCTTAGCTGATCAATGTCAAGAGAAGTTTTTTTCTTGTAACTAAAAGATGAAATTTCAGGGATTAAATCGGAATTAAAGGTACCTGTAATGAAGGTTTTGAAAGATTAACGGTTATATGTCGGCGGAAAGACGTATGCGATAAGACAGTTCCAGTCTCTAGAAGTCATAGGGATAAAAGAGATGGCGAATGCGTTGGTTCGGTTAATATTTAATTTAATCACGAATGGGTGTTTAATGTTTGAAAATAGTTTATTTTCGGCAAATGAAGGTTTGGGGGGGGGGGGGGTATTAATTTTATTTCGCCATAACAGACGCCATGGTATTATGGTATTTGTAATAAAAAAAAAAAAGGAATGAGGGGAGAGGGCTCTAAGATGGGCCAGGTATTTAAGGGAGTTAGTTAATGCTGCATCTCCTATTAGTCTGATAGCTCTCCTCTTAATTGCAGTCAGAATGAGGCCCCACTTCACAGATTCGAACCATTATTCGAGAGATTGGCGAATTTAAGCCGTGTATAGGGTAAGAAGTTGAATGGAGGTGAAAAAGCTTCTGATCCCTAATAAAAAGCCAAGCTTATATGCTGCAGCTTTAGCTACACAAGTAATGTGGTCATTCCAAAAAAGGACAGGCTCCAATTAGCCAATGATATCTGGTTAATAATAAAGTAATAAGCGTATTTTAAACGACTAAGGATAAAATCTAGCAACGATTTGTTGCAGTTTATTTAACAACAGCAAAATTTTACTAAGGTGTTTAAAATTTTTACTGGCAAACTTATCTTTCACATCATAAATTAAGCAGAGTACTCCTCGATGATTTTTATTTTAGTTTAGGTATATATATCTTCTTCTGACTATAGTTTGAGCCGATTATACAGAGGTATATCACATATTTGGAGGTCGTAGTCGACTAAATCAATTATTAAGTGCAAGATAAATAAATATTAAGGCTTGTTATGTCTATTTATCCATATATATTTATATTAAAAAAAACGACATCAAAAAAATTAAATGTAACAAATAAAATTCACTAAAAGTTATAAGATAATTTTCTAATTTAGTTACAACTAAACGACGAAATTTTTTCATGAAATAACTTTTTAAAGTCGGTGCCAAATATATACATTTTATGAATCGCACTCGACGGATTTTACTTAGTACGTTTGGCGGGTAATGAAGACAACATCGCGTAAGCTCGCTTATATAGTTTGTTTAGCACCGACTTCAAAAAGTGATTTCATGCAAAAATTTCGTCGTTTAGTTGCAACTAAATTAGACAATTATTTTATACCTTTTAGTGCATTTTATTTGTTGAATTTAATTTTTTTGATGTCGGTTTTTTTTTCCTAAAAATTGTTTTTATTTTTCTCTTTTTAGTGATGTTGACAATAGTGGGACTTAGGATAACACCTTGCATGCATGTCGTAAGAGAAAGATTCGTGCCAATGAATCAGAAAATGATAATAAAATTCAATTCATAAATAGAGGAATTCTCTCGAAACGTTAGCGGGTTTTAAATGAACGTTTTAAGTTTTTTTTATAAAAGATTTTTTTTATTATAATTTCAACTATTTGCTCATATGAATTGGAGATTTCCGCTATTTAGTCATTGAACATATCATCAGAACTTGATCAAATTAATATGGTACCAATCGGAAACTATATTTATTCCAATGCAAAAACAATTGGCGAAGAAATCGAGTAACATAGACAAACAAAAATCAAATTGAGAACCTCCTCCTTTTTTGAAGTCGGTTAAAAAACAAAAAAAAAAAGAAATCTTTTTTTGATAATATAATAAATTTATATTTGAATGATGACTACGGTATACACATATTAACGATCTCAATTTAATGGCAGTGGGCCAGGTAACAAGTCGTCAGATGATGTATGATGGATGGCGAGCCCCGTTAGTCAGGGCGTCGCCGATGTCGTCTGTCCATGAATGTAAAGTAGCTGTTTATACTCACGCATGGCTGACTTCCTCGGCAAGTTGCCTTGGGGTGGAGACGACTCCGCGAGACACCGACAACGACGTCTCGGAGAGGACCCGTGACACAGCCGTGGCTGAGACCCCTGCGCCTTCCGAGGTGCCAAGAGGCCCATCGGGACGACGTCGACGACGACGAGACTGTTGGTCACCTATTTAACACGCAAACAAACAAACACACGTTAATCAGCGATCAAAACATGGATTCCGCGATTCACGCAGGAAACTCATTTAAAGTACATAGTTGATAGTAATTATATATTTTTTAAAAACTAAATAATACAGAATTAATAGTAAATAAATTTGATGAAAAAAAAACAATAACATAAATGAAACATACCAATAAGTATTTATTAAAGATATTGTTTGTTTTTATTTTACCCCATAAGGGTTAAGGTGAATTATTGTATTTGTGTATGAAAGAAGTTTTTTTTCGTATTTTCAAAAATATCTCAAAAACGGCTAAAACTATTTTGATAAAAAAAAAAAAAATGAGCGAATTCACGGTGTTTCGGTCTCACAATAAAGTCTTAGAAAAATATATACTTTAAGAGTTATTAATTGTTTTGTCAAAATGTCTGTTAGTGAGTAAATTAATTAGTGGGTTAGTATGAGTGTTATTAAATTGTGTGTATGCTTTAGGTGAAAACCCAAAGAAGATATCAAAACGAAATTTTATATTTAGATTAAGATTTAGATTATACATATTGCTATTTTTTTTCGGTCTTCGGGAACTATAGCAAATTTTAACCATCAGTCTTAGTTGCGTGTAAGTGGAAGTGTGTGTAAATTAGTGTAAGGATCAGATTATAGCCGGTCAAATATTAGCAGCGAGTCAGTCTTGAACCCGCGCTAGCTTGATTCAAAGGCAAGGCCTATAACAGTAATTGAAAAGTTTTTGTTTTGCCGAGAGTAGCAGAGTTGTTGATTCGACAAAGAGAAACAAAGAGGTTGTCCTCTGCTTGATGCAAATAAACATACACACATATGTGTGTATGTTTATTTGCATCAAGCAGGGACAACCTCTTTGTTTCTCTTTGTCTATAACAGTGATGGCGAACCTATGACACGCGTGTCATTGGTGACACGTTAAGCACATTTTGGGTGACACGCATCGTTTTACGGTCTTTGGTCAAGAAAAGTCAACAGAGGTTGAACTTAATTCACTAAGTCACTAATGTAAAGAATAATTTAGGTTTTGTTTTTAAATAAATAAATATATCAAAAATTGTTTTTTTACTAGGTCTGCAACTATCACCAAATTATGAATATTTCTAGAAGTGACACGACGCCCGAGTTAAGTTAGTTTTTTTCCGAATTTTGACACACCAAACTCAAAAAGTTCGCCATCACTGGTCTATGGCCACTCGACCAGCCTGATCCCTAATATTGAGATTAAGAGCTGATTAAATTTTGGTTGAAATCGAGCCAAAAATCTTTTTTAAAAGTAGTACTTGTTGGACCCTGAGATAACGTTAAGATTTGAAAAATATTGACATCAAATTAGTTTGATAATGATTTATTTATTTATTTATTTTAATTATAGCCTCGGGTTAGTAATGAAAATAAAATTGTAAAAATATAATACAAGGGGGCAGGTGTAAGGTATGCTAAGTGATGTGTTTAATTCACGTCAGATTTTTGTAAATATCCATTTCTCGGAGAATTCTCCCTGTTTAATGACCACAAATCATATTGATTCTTTTGAAAAAGATAGCCAAGAATTCATTAAACACATGCTTACACATTTTAAAAAGCACTTCTAGGGATTGGTAGGAAAAATTGAGATCTGATATCTAATTATTTCAGGGTTCAAAGAATTAGTAAAGTCGAATGGTGTGTTGAGAGGTTCAACCAGATTTCAAAAATCTTTTTATGATTTCGGATTCGTCTGTCTTCCGAATATACCTAGTTTTTAGACTGAAAGGAAAGGAAAAGATATGAAAAAGTGTCTGTAATGAATTGTTTCAGTAATAAATATTCCCATATTTTTCTCATGTTATATTGGAAATAAAATTATCAAATTAACTCAAAAAAAGAATATGTAAAATTCACGTGGTGTATACAAGCCAGGAAAGTAAAGTATTTAATTAAAATTCTACATTTGGATGGTAGTAGAGTAATTAAAGATTTAATATAAAAACACAGTTTAAATACTTTTTCAAATATTGTATCCTGTCTCGCTACTTCACTTTTACAACCTGCCTCTTCAATATCAAATTCCATACATTCCTTTAAGTTCATATCAACTAGTGAAATTGCCCTCTCTTCATTCTCCGCACTGAATGCCGATGTTCTTTAGACATTTATTATGTATCCATATTTTCGAATAAATATATGTTATTGGTAGCTGAACTTGACTTGGAAAACGATATGGAATTCGTGGGGTCACTTAAACAAGAAGATATTACCTGACATCATTTAAAGATGAAGACAAAAAGATGGGTAACCCAAAGATTTCTTTATAACAAACTAGGGTATATTAACTATTTCCTCTGGCATGGCGTTTAAATATTTGATCAAATTCTTATATAATTACTCAGTGCGCAGGGGTCAGCCGAAATATTGAATTCCTTCGAAGAGTTAAATTTTTTTTGTTAATTGAGGGAAAAATCATTTCATCCATGATTTTTTGTCTGTCAGTTTGCCTGTGAATCTAGATTTCTATATTAAGATACTTTCACGATAAATGATCTAATAACTAAAGAACAGAAAAGAATAAAGTTCATTTTTAATGCCAAAATGATTGAATTTTTTTAACGAAGAACTAATTAAATTTTGGGCTAACTTCCGAACTTAGGTTCTAAAATGTAGAAAATAAAAAAAGTGAATTGTTATTTGGCCAGGTATCGAATAGTTGTAGGTTATGGGCTGAATATTTCTATTAATAAACTGCATCTTTGGACCAAAGTTTCAACTCCTAGGACTAAGAACCCCAAAATTTGCAGGGTCTGGCTCCTTTGGGTCTGCCAGTACTTAGAAGTAAAAATATAATTTATGAAAATTTATTTTAAAAATTTTTCACTTTTTAAAAAAAGAAGAGGATGAATATATATGGTAGTTCTGTTATTTGCTTTTAAAAAAATCCTCAAATTTTCATTAAATCCCCAGTCTTTGACCTCTAGAAAGAAAAATAGAAATGGGCGTGGAATGCATTAACCTTGTCAAGGCAAACGTGAATGGCCTTTAAATAACAAGAAGAAAGAAATGGCTTATGTGTTTTTCTTACTCTTTAAGCGATTTCACTGGCACAAGTTCAACTCAATGGCAAAAGAAGAGTTGCAGAGCAACAAGTGTTTATGGTCCAATGATCTCGGCACCCACCCACACGAGCCCACACGATTCATTATTATTAACCCTTTTTATTCACCTCCAAGTGGCACTCCTTGTTCAATGCAGAATACAATTTATTCAAGAAAAAAAGGAAAAAGAATCCAAAGAAATCTGTACCGAAATTCATTCAGAATGAAATATTGTTAGAATAATAACATGGGGATGGGGGTAGGGTAGGCTAGGGGTTAGCGTGCTAGCCTGCTAACTGGTGGACCCGGGTTCGAATCCGACCCCGGGGTAGAGACAAATTTTAAAAATAATGTAGTATCGTAAATTGGCTTATGGCTAGAAAGGCCGAAAAGCCAAAAAAAACAATAACATATAAGCAGTCTTGAAGGAATCAATTAAATATCAGCAGGGGGGATGAATAGACCGATATTTTTCTAAATATAAAGAGGGAGGAACGGGTAATCACAAACAAAAAAAAGAAGAGGATAAATATATAGTTCTGTTTATTTGCTTTTAAAAAATCCTTAAATTTTCATTAATTCGCCAATTCGCAATGCTGAACACTTATATATAAATATCTCATGCTGATCTCTAATAGTTTCCTTTGATCTCACAGTATGAAAGCAAACTCTAACTCGCAGATAAACTTACCAAAATAATTATGATAGGTTGGAGTTGGTGGTGTTTCACAGTGCAATTCCAAACTATTAAAATTTAAAAATATTTCACTATAAACCCACACGGCGTTCCCTAAATTTTATTACGAAAATAATATCTCAAATAGACCAACATTTTTTTTAAACATAAAAGATTGGGCCAGGATAATATATTTCAGGGAATGAAACTTCTCAGCTATCCCCCCTAGATACACACTTGCATATTTTTATGATAAATTTAATTTTGTGTAACATGCATTTATAAAAGAAATACGAGGTATAAATAAATAAGAGGTCTCTTTGAAGTCTGGTGGGTAAACAAAAAGTTGTCTTGCAAATTTGAAGCTTTTTGGTAGGTTTTTATTAGTTCTTTTTTGTCTCTTTTGGGGAAGGGGGTTTGTTAACTCTTCTTTCCATTTAGAGATAGGAAAAGCAAAGGTTGGTTTTGAAATTAGGCTGGAATAAGGAAATCTCTGCGTTACTAAGGTAAATATTTTGTTTATTTTTAAAATATTTTTTCTTTTTTTTAAATAATATGGTTAAAAGGGGATAGTCAATCCAGGGTTGGGACTAGAAGTATAGGTGTTGAAACCAGTGGTGGTATTTTTCTTATGAGGATGATTCAGATGGTTATATAGATTATAAGGATATAGGGAAGAATGGTATTAATTTAAGTACAGTCTGGTTCCTACAAGTTAGTTAATTCAGATATTAATATATAGGTTTGTATTCATTTGTAGGATCTGGCATTGATTTGTGGAAGTCTGTCTATTTATTACTACTTGGGATTATAGTCTTCTGCCTCCTATGATTAAATCAATTATAATTTTTGTCAAGTACTAAAGTCCTAGATTTGTAAAAAATTTTATTTAGTTCACACAAGCAGAGATTAGCTGAGGTAGAGAGAGGTCATACCATCCTTGTTAAGGTTTAACCAGGTTTCCTTAACAACTTATGGCAAATGCCGGGATGGCTAATGCGTCGCTTGCTCCTGGTATCGTGTTTTTCCGCGGAATTTTTAAAATACTTTTTGTCTTTTGATGGAAATCTATGGTCATGTTATTTATTAATGAGCATACATTTCTATTTTATTTTATTTTTGTTTATTATCTGTTAAATTGTTGTAATTAATTTGTATTGATGTTTGTTAATGTATTGTAGCTAGATTGTATTGATGTTTGGAGGACCTAGCCACCGAGGACTTGTGCCTCTAAGCAGGTCGAGGAATAAAGATTTATTTATTTATTTATTTATTTATTTACTACAAAAACAATTAAATTATTTCATTATATTTAAAAATTTCATTTTTTCAAACGTTTTGAGATTGTTTTATAAAATAATTTATATTTATGTATATATTACTCGTATATAGAAAACAATAATATTTTTTCAATATATCATATTCAGACCATTTATTTATAATGATTCGTGCTGAAATTAATTTGACGAATAAATGAAGAAAAGTAATTTACAATTATATACTTAAAGTTATATGGTGTAAGTAAAGAAAATATATTTTTTCCTTATCTAAGTGAGTCACACTAAAAGAGATAATACTGATATAAATTTGATATTTAGAGAAAATAAAGTAAAAAATAAAATGAAAATAAACAAGAAGTGACCAGTTATTTTGTTTTGGGGGTGGATATAGTATATAATAATTTATATATATTTTTAGGGTTTCTCAAAAGAATCAAAAAGTATAAGCGAGTTGTGAGATCACCGCCATGCACTTTCTGCCGTAATCCTGCGAGCTGGATTAATTAAAAAGTCCATAATGTTCACCTTTCTATCACAATATTTAAATCCATTGCCACATTTACAACCATATAATGTTAATTCATCATTTCGAGAGTCAGGTGAATTTATTTTTAATTTAATTGTAGCTTTAAGAGCTCTACAAATGAAAATTGATGCATTTTTTGAATGCAATTTTTTTTTATTTTAAATTTAACATTATGTTTTGGAAATTAAAAGTTTAAAATTATAATAAATTATAAATTATTATTAAATTATAATTATTATAAAACTTGTATAATTTATAATTATATCATTTTTTGGGTGGAAGTGGGGGAATCTTGTTCATTAATAAATATAGGACATTTTGAAAATTTCATTTCGATCAAGATAATACAAATGAATAATTTTGTCTTTGTAAGATTGAAAATAATAAAAATTTTAATTTGTAATTAAGTTGGAATAAGATTTTACTCTAAAATAGATAGTAAGTATTGCGTTTTAGAGAAAAATAGATGAAACATTCATAAGCGAAAAGGCATCTTTTAATAAGTTAAGGATAACCACTTAAAATAGAACCCAGTCAGTCCACTCAATCAATGTCTTAAATAGGGAAGTCCTGCCATGACAGCTAATAGCGAAACAAAAAAAAAAAAAAAAAAAAAAAACAATAAATAAATTAAAACATACAAGGAAATTTTTCAAAAATTGTAAACATAACTTATTATAAAACATTTTGTAGATAGAATAAAAATCAGAATGCTTTCTCGGTGTTTGATTAGCATTGATATATAATATATTTAAATGTTTCGAAAAATAATATGAATCCAATAATAATATATAGTTAGGTATAAAATGAGATAAAAAAAGCGATAAATTAAATCAACTTCTTTATTCATTTAAATTATATTATAAGGTATAATAAAATGCATAAAAAAATATTTTTTAGCTTTGATTTGTTATTATAAAATATAAATAAATTAAGCAATAATAATCCAACTATCCTAACAGTGCACAATTTTAACTCAAATCCTTTTGCTATCAAATTAAAATTAAAAAAAATATATAAAATATAAAATATAATATTACATCTTTTTAACTAATATAATATTACACTTCAAAAATATCTATGAATGAATTAAATATTTTTTCTTTTCAATTTTCAGGTGCATTTTTATAAAGAAACCATTTATATTTATTATTAAAAATACTACGTTCTTACGTCAGTCACTTTACTAGAATGAACTACACATGTGCACTTTAAAATTAATCAGAAGCAAGTTAGAGTGGCGAGGTTCGTCTCAAAGGAGTACAGTTGTGCCGTGCCGTAAGTCGAATTTAATATTAGATCTTAAAAAAAAAAAAAAACTTAAATAATTCTCACACAATCACATTGGATAAAAGAAATACCCATTATGGATTATGAGCAGGGCAAATTAACAAAATAAGTCTCAAGAGTATTTTCATTCAGATTCAGATTTTTAGATCCCAAAGACAGTCCATTAGCTGAAATTGCCTTTTGGACTCTAGGGGCCTAAAAGGAATATTTTCGGTGAGTATTTGAATTCTTACACTTAAAGCTAACGTATTAAACACTTTTTATTAACTATTAAGGATAGTAAAATTAGCATTTGTAATTTTAGGATATCTAGAAAAAATTTTAGTGAGTCTATCATAATTCTTATTTTTCATATTGGTAAGATAAATCAAATAAAAAAATATATACATTATGCCGTCCAAGTGCAAGTAAAGCGAGTCAGATCGCATACCGAGGGTTCCATTTTTAACTTCCGAAATACTTGAGATAACAAATTTGTTTTTATTTATATTAGCGCTGATAAGGAGAGAATCAGTGAATTTGTAGAATTTTTTCATAATTTTAAGTTAAACTGTTCTAAGGTACAGAAATCTTCTAAAACGGCCAATTTGGAGCTCTTATACGTACATAGCCAATTTCAAATCGAAATGAATTAAAAAAATAAACCTAATTATACTTGTAGTGTCGTATTTGTAAATAATTTAATGCTTTCTCACTTTTATGTAAGTAAATATATTTATACTCATCATCATCATCATCATCATCAGCCTGTCGATAGCGACAATCCACTTCTGAATATAGGCCTCTTCCATCAAATGGAAGGGGGTTGGCATTAAGTCACCACGCTTGCCAGACGGATTGGTGACTAGGAATCAGATTATAGCCGGTCAAATATCAATGCAGGAACTCGGACTCGAACCCGGGACTCCTGCTTAGAAGGCTAGTGTCTTTAAGCTCTCGGCTAATCCGATTATTTATACTATATAGGAAAAAATACTTTTTATGTGTCAATTTCATTATCCGACAATTGATGTCTGGCTTTGGTAACTCACCAAATATTTTTGGAATTCGGAAGTTGCTACATAGGTTGGGGAGTTGAGTGATGACGTATCAAGTGATATTATAAATAGTAAAACAGAAAATAGTTGATACAAGCGGAAGAAACAGTCCAATTAGTTCAAGCGAATTGTAAAGTTCCAGTTTGATGCTTGAAAGAAACGCCATCATCAGAAACAAACAGCTGAAAGCATCGCAGCACAACAAAAATAAGAGTTTAAAATAAATGAATGAACGAGCAAAAAAAATATTCAAATGAACCAAATATACACTGGCCTGATTGATACTCGCTGCATCTTATTCACATTTCAAAAATTGCGTCGTGAACTTGATAGAAAATTTTCATTTACTTCATATTTACAGAATTCATTATTGGTTCAACCCGAAAATTTTTCTAATTTATTAATTAATATTATTCAAGCTTTAAAATAATAGTGCGAGTCGGGCCATTTTCCGAGGGTTCAGTATATTTTAAATCCCCAAATAGTTGAGATATCAAATTCGTTCATAGAAAATGAGTGGATTCGTGGAATTATTTCATAGTTTTAAGTTGAGCAATTTCTAAACACCAACAGGTACAAGAATCTCCTAATAACGGCCACTTTGGAGTACTATCACACCGTCATTTTAAAGCTAAATTTGTTTTTTACAAATTAAACCTAATTCTACTTAAAAAGATATTTAAAGGGATAACTCACACTCTATGAAAATTTTAATACGATTTTTGATTTGATTTTTAACCGACTTCAAAAAAGGAGGAGGTTCTCTATTCGATTGAATTTTTTTTTTTTTTTTTTTTTTTTTTTTTTGTGCCTATGTTACCTCATATCTCCGCCAATTGTCAACCGATTTTGAAAATTTTTTTTGCATTGGGTCCAGTCTAGCTTCCGATTGGTCCCATTTTTTTTTCGATTTTTTTTCATAGGTATTAGACCTTTTTTATTAGGTTTGTTTAGGTTTGTTTAGACCTAACCTCTTTGTTTATGAACCGATTTCGATGGTTCTTTTTTTATCCGAAAGGGGGTGTCTTAGGATGGTGTCATATTAATTTGGTCAAGTTCTGATGATATAATCACTATTAATAACATCACTAAAAGAGAAAAATAAAAATAATTTTTAAGAAAAAATAAAAAACCGACTTCAAAAAATTAAATGCAACAAATAAAATACACTAAAAAGGTATAAAATAATCATTATCTTATTTAGTTACAACTAAACGACGAAATATTAACACGAAATTACTTTTGAAGTTGGTGCCAAACATATACCTTTTATGAATCGCACTCGACGGATCTTACTTAGTACGTTTGGCGGGTACGCTCGCTTATAGGTATAGTTTGTTTGGCACCGACTTTAAAAAGTAATTTCGTGTTAATATTTCGTCGTTTAGTTGTAACTAAATAAGATAATAATTATTTTATACCTTTTAGTGTATTTTTATATTTGTTGCACTTAATTTTTTGAAGTCGGTTTTTATTTTTTTCTTAAAAATTTTTTGACAAATACAAATAACTTGTAAATTTCTTTTTATCTTATTTAGTTTACGAACCACGTCTTATTTTTTTAAACCGAACCCTAAAAATGGTTAACATATTTACTAGCATAATTCAAGCTATCTTGTAGTGCTGCATTTTAAATTTAAAAATCAACAAATATGTAGGCCATTAATGGGCTAAATACTTATATAAGTATCATGGGGGTGATAAGTCTATTTTTATTATAGAGGATAATGTTTGGAGTCTGAGACACAACTCGAGTTACTAAATATATTTGCACAAATAAAATATTAAATATTATTTTAGCATAGGTAGGGAATAAATTGAGATTTAAGTCTGTTTAAAATTATTCAATGGTAGGTCTTAAGCTGGACCTTCTGGATCGATTTCCATTATTGTCAATATATATATATTTTCAAATTAAATTTCAATTATTTAATTACTTATATAAAAAAATTAAAAATTATTTTGTTTAGAAATTTATTTATTTGAAAAATTTTAAATTAAATTTCATAGTTGATAATAAGTAAACATATATTTTTCTAGGTGGGTTTCACAAATAAAACAAATATATGTTTTGAGTTTTTAATCTCGATATATATTTCGGGTTATGAGCCCATCATCAGGAGTTACAAAAGAAGAGTTTTTCTTTTGTAACTCCTGATGATGGGCTCATAACCCGAAATATATATCGAGATTAAAAACTCGAAACATATATTTGTTTTATTTGTGAAACCCACCTAGAAAAATATATTTTTACTTATTATCTATTAAAATGTTTCACCTAGAACCGACACCTAATTCTTTAAAGATTATTAATTTCATAGTTATTTAAAGTTTTGATTAATAGTAAGTACTACATCTTTTTATGTCATTCGGTAGCACGGTAGCATTACTTACTTCACTAGGGTGGTAAATCTTACGGGCTTCATCAGCATTTTGATAAGCCTATGAATATAGAAGATCAAGGAAAATAAAAATATTCGATTTTCAAAATTCAAAAAAGATGGTATTTTTTAATTTTTTTTGTTTACTTTTAGATTTAAGTAAATATTTTTAAAAAAATTATAAAATTGCAATAAATTAAAAATTGAGAATTTACAAATTCTTATCTGATGACATTAAAATACACCAAAAGACCATTCTCTTCCTGTAATGGCTCACTCTTTTATGAGTGAGAGCTGGAATTATAACTTATGATTAGCAACATGGTAGTTGATTTTTGAAAGTCATGATAAATTCTTGAATACTTCACTCAATTAATAAATTAATATTTCAATAATTTAGCAAGAAATTGTGTTAATGTTGATATTTGAAGATTGTTGAGATTTAAGTGAATCTGAAGTAGTCTGTGGTTTCAAGTAAGAGAGTGACGATGTGTAATATTTCTGAATAAAAATAAAAAAGAATTCAATAGAAAATCAAATTCGTCAAAAAATGAAAAATTATTATAAGAATTATTTAAAAAAAGTTTATTTTAACTAAATTCTTCTAAATGACTTGATATATCTGCAAGATTGATAATTGTGATATTGGATTTTTATGAACCATATTTTTTATGGTAAAGTAATAACTTTCTTAGGTTTATTATGTAAGTATATTTATTTACATGAAGAAGAAGATGATTGAATTATTTATTATTAGATAGAGACATTTTGGAAAATAAATAATAATAATAACAAAAAACGCCGATTTCAAAGATTATGCAATTTTATGAAAACAAAAATAACTTAATGATATGTTTCTTTATTCAATTGAATATTATATTTTTATAATAGAATAGAATAATACCAGCTGCTAAGCCCGTCTTCGGCGGGCATCTTGCTAGCCAGAGAACTGAGCCCCCTGGACTCCGTAGTGCGTTTTAAAATAATAATTTAAATTTCTTAATTTTGATAAATTTTATTTGTCATGAATTATTTATTAGTGGGTTTTAAAATTAAAAAAATCACGTCGGCGTAGTCGGGAAAGCCGATTATAATAAGTATAGGATAGATTTGTTTGCATTAAACAGAAGACACACTTATCGATTTCTTATTTAATGGAAATATTATCGAAATAAAAATAAAAATGTCAGATTTCAAAGATTTATTCAATTTTATGAAAACAATAATAGCTTGATGATATGATTATTTGTTCATTTAAATTGAATGATTGCTATTTATTTACACTAAGCAGAAGAAACACTTTTTGATTTATTTATATTGATTTCATAGAAGAAAACTTCTGACTTCGAAGACTTAAAAAACTAAGAAATTTGATGAAAATAATAATAAATTGATATGTTTCTTTAAAATCAAAAACAGAGAAAGATAATATGACAGTTTTTTTTTTTTTTTTTTTTTTTGGAATTTATTACTTATATCTATTAGCAAATAATTTATTAAAAAAAATATTCTTTGTGCATGAGAAATGATTTTATTATTGCATAATTTTAATCAGAAATGAAGATAAACGTTTGATGATGTTGAAAATATAGTGTTGGGTTTAGGAAGAGCAAAACAATAGAATTTGAAGAGAGAGTGATAGCATGAATTTTAAATTAATATTTCAAAATACCAACCTGAATTGAATTGGAAATAGAAAAATAGGAAAACGAGCAGAAGGAGGATACCTTGCACTATGAAGAACATTTTGGTTGGGAATGCCGTCGTGGCCGGGAACCGGCGACGACAGCGAGCAATGCTTATCAAGGATTGATGTCCTTGTTGATGACGGTGTCGTCGTGGTCGTGGTCGTGGTGTTGTCGTCGTTGTTCGGATGTAAATAGACTGATCTTGGAAGGGAATGAACGCGTCGGAGACTGCCGTGCGCCGGATCAACGGGATCAGGTCTTGCAACGGGAAGGGGAAATAAATTCACCCGGAACAACAAACAACTCAACGAAACCTAAACACCACCTGACCTTGACCTGCCGGGTGACCGACTCGGCAATCTCGCCAGTGTCCACTGCCAAAAAGGCTTTCCTTTCTTGTGGTACACTCATTTCACAATTGAGAGTGGAATAATTAGCTTCCAAGAGGGAAACATGATATACAGGGTGGGCCATAAAGATCTATCACATTTTGAAGAGGTATAAAAAAATGAAAAAAATTAACTAGAAAAAAACTGAATATATTTTTGAAAAGAAGATAAAATATATTTTTTTTTAAATGTGTTTTAAACATTATCAGACAAAAATGAAAATTCTAGCCCTTTAGACTAAACTCAACCAAATTTTGTATACATATTCTGTGGGCCCCAAAAAGGCTAGAAATGCAAAAACTAACCACTCAAAATGGGGGAGGAAGGGTCAAAAAATGAAAATTTTATCCCTTTTAACCAAACTCAACAAAATTTTGTATACATATTCTGTTCTCTCCAGAAGGCTAGAAATGCAAAAACGAACCAAATTTAGTATACATAGTTTGGTCGAAAGGGCTGTAATTTTCATTTTTATCTCCCCCCCCCCGGTTGGGTGGTTAATAGTTTTTTCATTTCTAGCCTTCTGAGGGTCCACAGAATATGTATACACAATTTGGTTGAGTTTGCTCGAAAGGGCTAGAATTTTCATTTTTGACCCCCTCCCCTTTCGTCTGATAAGTATAATGTTTAAAACACATTAAAAATATATATATATTTTATGTTCTTTTCAAAAATAAATTCAGTTTTTTTTTTCTAGTTAAATTTTTTCATTTTTTATACGTCTTCAAAATGTGGTAGATCTTTATGCCCCATCCTATATAATTATTACTTACTTACTTACTTCTTACTTCTTACTTCCTGTGGCCGAACAACATTTCCAATGTTTTAGCCTCCTCTATAATGCCTCGCCATCTTGTCCTATCCCGTGCTATAGAGTGCCAATTTCCTTGAGTACCCAACTCTTCAAGATCTCTGGTTACATTGTCCATCCATCTTTGCCGTGGTCTACCTGGTGGTCTTCTTCCTATCGGTTTTGCTTCGTAGATCCTGCTGATAGCTCGATCTTCATCAGCACGCACCACATGTCCCACCCAAGCCAGCCTTCGTGATCTTATACAGCTCGTGATGTAAGGCTGCCCTGTTAATTCTCTCACTTCCCTTGCACTTCTAAACCTCCATTCGCCGGTAACACTATCTCTAATCATTCCACTTATTCTCTTCAAGATCTTGTTTTCGAAGGACATTAGATTTTTCTGATCAGATAGGGTCATGGTCCATGTCTCACACCCATAGAGCACCACCGGTCGAATAATGGCGTTGTAGATTTTAATTTTAAGTTTTCTTGAGAGATTTTTATTTTTGAGCAGGCTATTTAAGGCTGCCGCACAACGGTTTCCTTTCATTATTCGAGTCTGAATTTCCTTGCCTACTTCATTCTTTGTTGTTATAAGAGTCCCTAAATAAGCAAAATCATCAGCATACTCACATCTCAATATAATTATTATAAAGTCAAAATTTCGAGTGATAAATTTCTCTATGATATATGCGGGGGTAATCCATTTTTTGAAATATTCTTTATTGTCATTGAGAGACTTTTCAACAACGATGTGTCATTAGACAAACAACTATGGAAATACCATAGATGAATATGTTTTAAGTACTGTTAGAATAAATTATTTTTAAAAAATTGTTTTGGAATTGTTGTAAGCTATGTATAAAAATTGTCTGTGAGACTGATGATGACAAAACATTGTCGAAAATTCTCTCAGTGACAATAAAGAATATTAGGAAAAAAAGAATTGATATTATCAAGTAAAATTGATTACCCCCACTTGTATCAATAAATTAAATTTAACAGTCAAAGTTTTGACTATACCTATAATAATTAAATAATTTCTAAGAAGAGTGAAGGGATGGCTAATACGTGGTTTGCTCCTGGGATCGGGTTTTTGGGCAGAATTATTTAAATTACGTTTTGTCTTTTGATGGAAATCTATGATTATATCATTTGTTAATGAGCATACATTTCTTTTTTTTCTTTCTTGTTTGTAATTTTTAATTTTTTGTAATTGATTTGTATTGTTGTTTATTCATTTCTGTAGTTAATTTGTATTGGATTTGATGTTTTGTTGACCTAGCCACCGAGGACTTGTGCCTCTAAGCAGGTAGAGTAATAAAGATTTATTTACTTATTTATTATTTATTAAGAAAAGTTTACAATATACCCAAATAATGAAATCTCAAAGGGACAAATTATTACATAAGGGTTGAAATAATATTTTTATTTCATTATTAGCTTGTATTAAATTTTTTTACTTAAATATATATAAATTATTAAATAGATCAGTTCAATATAAAATCATTCAAAAAAAGGATTATTCTATATATAAATTATTTAGCAAAGTTTAACATTAAAAATAAATTCAAATTTAAATTTACATAGAAAGAGAGAATTAATGCATTGCTTTGAGTGAGTCTTTGAAAATTATCTAATAATCTCTTTAATTTCAGAGGAAGAATAAATAACAATTTATAATTTTACTTTTAAAAAAAAGTCAATACTTGAAGATGAACAGAGAGACAGATGGGGGAAGGAGAAACTTGACGAAGAGGAGACAAAGAAAAGGAGTCGTGAATAGGCATTCTAACTTCATCAAGCCTCTCGAGCACTTTCTGAATCCATCAATCTTCAGGAGCAGTCTGAACATATGCTCTCAAAATATCAGTCCACATATCTCTGTGCAGCATCTCGAATTATCGTTCTAACCAGAGACAATCGATATATATATATATATATATATATATACTAATTGGAACCTCTTCAACACCGACCATACCAGACACCGAGAATTCCTTTCGGGTGCACCTATATATCCACTTATTGGTGCCTGAAGTACAAATCGGTGTCAAGGTGACGGAAGGAAGCCGGGACCATCCCTTGAAGAAGGAACTACCATCGAAGGAGGAAATTGCTACCAGAAGAGAAGCCAGAAGTTATCCTATACATTTGGTCCATAAGGAATGTAACATCTTCACATAAAATTTCTTAATCAACCCATTTTATTTCTGTTCACTTCAATTAATGATAAAAGAAAATAAATTCACATAGTTAAAATTTAAATAATTCTCAAAAAAAAACTTTATTATTATTGAAACCCACACATCCATCCCTTTTGTTTTATTTGCATTTTTTTATTATTTAAATTCATTTTTTACTTAAATTCAGTAACGTAGCTTATTTAAATTCCATCAATTTCAGCAACAAGCATTGAGAGAGACTACCCTGAGATACGCCCACCAATCAAGAAACTAGTATTTAAGCAAACCATTGCTATAAGAGCAAACCCACGTCACCTCAGATCCAAGCCTCATATCCATAGTCAAAATCAAACATTCATTTTCACTATACCCACAGCAAGTTGAATAATATATATATATATAATATATCTGTGTAGGATTTCCTCAGATTGGGTCTCTTATCAGTACTTTATAAGAAAAACATTTGTGAAAAAGTTTTTCTTCAAACTTTAAGGGAAATTGTTATACTAGTGAAATAAATTTATATATGTATTTAACATATATATTCTAATATCGTCTCGTCAGGGCTGTATACGTAGACATTAACATTTTATTTGT
Organism: Forficula auricularia; assembly: GCA_024734495.1. Classification (NCBI taxonomy): domain Eukaryota; kingdom Metazoa; phylum Arthropoda; class Insecta; order Dermaptera; family Forficulidae; genus Forficula; species Forficula auricularia. Next base: position 5,860,675 of record JALMQS010000030.1, on the reverse strand, counting down.
TAAATCTTTGGAAAAAATTATTCTTAATTATAACACTTTGTGGTGTTAAATGTCAATTGTCATATTGTCGTGACCAGACCTCAGCGATGCATGCTTAAATAAAAGAGGTTTGAAAATATTTACATAAATTATTTTTAGGGTTCCGTTCTAAAGTAACCCTAATAGTGTTGATACGATATCTGTATCTCTGTTCTAATATTGCTTCAAATTTTTAGCAGCACCAATTATTTATGTGGAAGGCCAAATAAATACTCGTACGATCTCTGATTATAGTATATACCTAATTGTATGTAAATTGTATATAAATTTAGCATGGTTTCAAGGAGAATATTTGTTTTTGTTTGAATTGCTTGTTAGGAGATTTATTTGTCTCGTACTTCAATTGCTACAGTTAATAAATATAATACGCGGTTCTTGAAAAGGCTTGAAGGACGTGAGGAAAATTTTCAAGTGTAGACCGATACTGCTCAGATCGATTAGAAAAAGTCGAGTTAACAATAATATTGACTTTATCCCAGGAAACATCACATTAAGCCTCCAAATCCACTGCTTCCTTTTCAATTGATTTTATAGGTCATCTCCAGACACTACGATTAACAATTTTTTTCCTCAGGCAGATTCAAATTTTTTCATACTTGAATCTTTGTTAAAATCTCAATTAAGCTCCAAGCATTTCATATCATAAGTAGATAAATTGTATATATGTTACATTCATAGCTAGCCATAATTTAAGTGGAATTCATTTAATACTTCCACTTTTAGTAATTAATAAAGTAATGCACTACTAATTAATAAAGTTGACCAGGAATATTTTGGCTGAATGCTGTGGGGATGGTTTCGAAATATAAATAAATATTTTGATGTGAAAACTAATTTTTGCTCTCAAGTGCGTCATACTATATATCACTTCGAATTGATTACGATTGCCATAGAAGGTTTTCCTTTTGGTCTTGAGTACACAGAACTTTTTTTTTGGTAGGGGTTGTTGATTCTTAAATTTTCCCGATTATTATTTTGTCACTTTTCAACTCTTCATTTTCTTTTGGTCCTTTATCAATCTTTGTTATCTCTTTCTTCGTTCTTTTGTTCTCTCAAGCTCCTCAACCAATTTTCTTCATTAACTTATCCTCACCTTATTTACTCCACATAATTGCATACAATTATTTACTAAGAAATGAGTTCTGAAAAATGGCCACAAGTGCTGAAAATTCAACGACATCAAAATTGCTGAAAATTGCCCTAAAGTGACTTATTTTTTATGACTGAATGCAGGTTTAGAACAATAATTCCCACCATTTTCTAAAATCGCCCTATACTGCGGGAATTACCTTATTAAATTATTATTAAGGATTTTCTTTTGAGAAGGATCTCCACAAGTCAGCATCAATTCGGAATTGTCAAGCTGCTAAATATTGCTAAAAAATGATTATTTTTTATTGCTATATATCTAAATGTAGCTTTAAGCTGGCTTTACACTAGAAAAAGCATAATATTATGTCAATAAAAAAAATGTGAATTACAAATGTATATAGGTGAAAAGCACAGAATGAAAAATTCTTAATAACTTCTTATAAGCAATACCCCATTCAGTGTATACCATGTTTCAAAGCAAAAAATACCAGACAACTGCATAATTGATAAAATTTTCAAGGATTGCTCTATTTTATTGGCATTAGTGATAATAAATCGTCCTTAAAATTGTCATATCGATAAATTGAATTAGAAAATGAATGCATTAAGAATAAAGGTAGATAAATGATTTTTAATATTTTAAAGATTGCATTTATCTAAAATTGAGTTCAGATTCTAGTATTTAAGAAAGAAATAGGAAACTTAAAAGCATCATTCTATTTATTGTTCCATATACGAAACAAATGAGTTGATAAGAGACAAAGCTCAGACTTATATCAAGTTAAAGTAATAATTTTGTGACAGCATCTTTTATTTCACTTGAAAGTTCAATTAAATATATGTATATTGTAAATATTATATCTAAGAAAGTGTAACAACGTTACATTTTCTGATTAAAGGGAACGTGTTATATTATAGTAATATAAGCTGTCTCTCGGTACTATAGTATGAATATACTATATTTCATCAATTTAAATCTCAACAAACTCCAACTAAGTAAATAAATGAAATCGGTAGTTTATTTCAATGGTATTATAAAACTAGCTACTGGTGGCCTTGGATTTGTTATGAACTTGTGGCCTGCGCCTCGAGATACTCAAAATTTTGATCGAAACTTCCAACAATTTCATTTGAGTGTATGCCATTTTTCGCTTTTTGTTCAGTTCATTGAAAGTATTTTTTCCTTTAGGAAATTTTAGTTATATATTTAGAGTACTATTTTTTTTTCTCTTTTTATAGTATAAATGCATGTTTATCGGCATTGAGTATACAGTCCTACGACACGTTTGACGCAACCACTCGACTCCAGTTCACTCAATCTCTATATATAAGTCCCACATCCCATATCTTTCATTATCTGGAGAAAATAGGTACACTAATTAATCTAGGTCTTCCCCATTTCTTTCCCACTTCGCTTTCCAAAATATCTCTTGATAAACCTCCATGTCTTAATGTGTGCTCCATCATTTAAGGTCTTCTCTAGGTTATTCTACAGTGTTCTCTTTTCTTTAATTTTTTTAGCTTAAAGACCGAAAATGCTCAATGAGCGAAAAAAACGGCCACAACGCGTTGTGGTTAACTCAAAAACACGAAATTCGGTCGTGGCTCTCTTGATATTTGACCACAACGCGCTGTGGTTATTATGAAATGCCACAACGCGTTCTCAACGTTATCTGATGCACAACGGACAGGTTGAAACTTGTCAAACAACACCCGTCGAGTTTGTGTTCATAATTGAATGCCATTTCCGAGTGTGAACATCTGTGCGCTAATCATGGCTAGTAAAATGAACATATTTTATAATAAACTAGCTGTGACGCACGCCTTTGGCAAGCCTCTTGATACTCAAAGACCAAGTACGATTATTAAAAACCATTTGCCAAAAAAGTAGTGAGATCTAATGTGCTGCCAAGTTCAACGGCATTAATTTATTAAATGAGTCGAGAATATAGTAGCTTCAATTAAAATGTATTTTTTTCATTTTACATGTCCATCTAAATTTATTGATTACCATTTTTAGCTGATATTATTTTCCTAAAACTTAACTTTTATGCATTAAATTATTATTATTATTTGATAGGGCCTCCACCTCTCCCTTTTAGCCCTTCCATCCGCTCTTATTATGTTCTCATGATATGGAACATAATTCGTAACACATATATCTAACTAGCCGTAAAAGTCAAGTTTTAGGAAAATAATTTCAGCTAAAAAAACATCTTATAACATCTTAATAGTCATTCTCAATTTCTGAAGAAAATAGATTAAAACATCTTAAAACCTCTTAAAACATTTTATAACATCTTTTAACATCTTAAAACATCTTTTACATCTTATAAAATTTTTCTTAAAAGTACACTTCCTGCACTCGCACCTAGATTTTTTCCCGGAAAATCTTGGGACAGTGAGCGATGAGTTCGGGGGAACACTTTCATCACGAAATTTCAGCTATGGAAAAGAGGTATCAAGGAAAATGGAGTCCTAGTATGCTGGTCGATTAATCTTGGATCATCAGAGGGATGTTCCACAGGCGAAATGTAGCATCATTTCTTACTTTCTAGGTGACTCAGAATGTTTGAATATTGTAGTTAAGAATTTAGAAAGTATTAAAATGTTTGATATTATAAATGTATGTCTCTCGGAAATGAAAAACCGATTTCATATTTGAATTAAGGAGAAAAAGTACTGTCGAATCACAGGCTATCTACTATATAGTATATTGAGTGATGTGATATATCTTGTGCAATAAACGGCGCTAAAAAAGCTGATTAAATCTTTTATATTCCCTGTTCAGTTTGCTAAGAGGTAATTGTAATAATAATAATATTGAATAAATGAAGAGTATTCAAATTTTAAAAATGATGAAAATTGATTATCCTACCATTTGTGAGTGTAGAACTGAGCGTGTGGTTTCCCTTTGAAGAGAGAAAAGCAACGGATCGACCGAACGTTCGGTCACTCATTTAATTTGCACTCGTTCATTAGAAATTAATTGGCTGCTGGAGGTCAAATTCGCCATCCATACCTTTCCTCTTGAATAACCCAAAGCCAACGAATTTAATATCATTAGCAAATAAATATATAAACACTTTTGTTCGGACTGTCAGCTGAGTGACTTTTCTAATATTGATTTATTAATACAAATTTCTCAGAGTGGTTTTGTTATTAATAATAAATACCTATAAGAAAAAATAATTCCAAAATTGGTTGTAATATTTGATTCTTTTTCAAAGTCAAGAAAATAACTTTTATTAGAATGTAATGAAGAGTTATGCTTGTTGGTGTTTGTTAAGACTTGCTGAAATCAATTATCCTTAATAAAGCCCTCTTTGTGAGAAACACGCTGTTTTCGAACGCCCAGCAACCCTTAGTCAAGGGCGGATCCAGGGGGGGGCGGAGGCGGGCGAACCGCCACCCATAGAGGCCCGTGCCTGGCAAAAAAACGTTTGTAAAACACCAGCATTTTTTTTTTTAATTTTTAAAATTGAAAATAAAGTTCTATATATGTGTGTGTGTGGAGGGGCGGCGTCTCCGTCCGCCCCCCCCCCCCCCGCTTGGACAATTTGATCGCAACACACTTCCGAGATAAAAAGTATATCTTATATACATCGGGCACCTTAATACATTCTCCCCCCCCCCATAAAAACATTCCTTGATCCGCCCAGCATCCCTTCGTTGTCAAATTAGATAAGAATCGAACCATCTCATTTGCCAAGTCGTTTATCCCAATGACCTCCAGAAGACTGGATCTCGCTTCCTTCGACTCTGAAGATGTTGGTTAATTAAAAACAAATTCTTGAATAAACTGATTTTATACATGTCTATTTGTAAATCTTTAAAAAGACAAATTTCGAAAATATTAATTCTATGAATTTGAAAGTTTATAATGGGAAAATAAGGACAAGTTTTTGTATGACTACTATTTATAAAAACTTGTCCTTATTTTCCCATTATAAAATTTCAAATTAATACAAATTATGGACGGAAATGATAATAATAATCAATTCTATGATGTTAATCAATCTTAAGTTCTTGTCGATTGTTGGCTCTATGAAGTTACAAGAAACCGAAATAATCTCAAATGTAATAATATAAAGGGAATTTTAAACATTACACACGATGATAACATAGAAAACATTTTTTTTTTAATTATAAACTTTTATAACTTTATCAATCTTTAAATGTAGTCCTAATATAGGAGAATTTTCAATTGAGAAATAAGTAACTTCAAAATTTTTATATAGTAAAATATATATAATGATATAGTAATATACGAGGGGTGAACCGCGACCTAATATCGTGTACACCTACTTCCACTTCCACTTTCATTTCCAAGTAGAAGACAATAGATGAAGGGGCATTATCTAATGAATTCCAAAATAATTCCACATATTCCAAAGAAGTGTACACCTAATTCCAATCGGGGTTCACCCCTCGGTAATATATATTGAATACCAAAAAAGATGAGAAATTAATTAGAAAGCGCTACACGATTGGAAAATGTGAATATTTCGTTAAAATTGAAGTTGGTAAATATTATTTTTTATCGTAAATAGCTTTGTCCGAGACAAGAATGGTTTACTTTTTTTTTTTTTAGAGTGAACAATCATAATATTTAAGGAGGATTATTAAAAAATAGCTACATCGATAGTGGATGAGTTTAAGAGAGCTTTTGAAGATTTATATTGAAGATGATAGTTAACTCTTGTTTTCACATAGTATACAAGTGCATTTGGTTTTCCGGTTATTTTCATTAGGAAATGTCCGTTATGCAATCTTGTAGCACTACATAATCAATTTTCCACTTATCTAGATATAACACTGATGAACAAATTCAATTCAATCAATTTTTTTTTGCTACTTTGAATGAAAATAGGTGATTATTTATAATTCGACCCCGCTGAATCCAAATCTGAAAGTAGAAATGCTGTATCACCTATCCTTTCCAACGGATTTTAATTTTTATTTTTTTTACAAAAATTTAATTCCCTTTGTAATAATACTTCGAAATTTTAAATTATTTTTGTTTGTTTGCTCCTGAAATAGGATTTAAATATTTAAGTGAATAACTATGAAATATAGAAAAATTAAAAAATATGTTTAAGGCCGATTGTGACTGTTAAATGAAGAAATTTCATGCGATTTCAATTAGAGGGTGATTCCTAACAGTCTTCTGTCCAGGAATTAAGTTTTTAGGCAAGGGGTACTGATGGGTATATATTCCCATTAAGCAACAATACTACTTTTAAAATATTCTTAGATGAATCTAAAATAGTATCCACTTGTTTGTGGTGGGACTCCTTCCAAGTTTAGTGAATGGTATAGCCTAGTATCTAATAGGTAACTACCGTTGGCACTTTATTTTGATTTATTTAATAGCTATATTAATATAGCTATTTAATATTAGTTTTAATTGCAGTTAAAACACATGTAACTATTAAACAAATGAGAAATGTAAAGTTGATAGCGAGACAAAGTTGCACACGTTAGTTCAATTGCACAATATTGTAGATATATTAGATAAATTTGAATATAGTTGTGTATTCTACACATATATTTTAGAAATTATTAAAATAAAAGTCGCTATTTCATATTATTTATACTTTATGAATTATAGGAATTCGAATGAGGGCTGCATAGACTTTAAAATAAAAAAAGAACGTCTCTGTTAAGCCGGGTGCGGAGATCTGAAACCATACAACTATAAAATGTGGGCGTTCCGCAAAAAATTTTGGTGATTGAGAAAAACGGATGCGATATTCGTTATCAGAACATCTGAATACATAAAGATCACCTAGAAAAGTTCATTGTTTATCCGTGTAATTCTAAAATATGTCTAGTTTTAATTTCGAAATAGTACAATTATTGTTGCTGATAGAACAATTTATAGCCCGGCCTTTATTCTAATTGCGTGGGTTAGGTTAGAAACGATTCTATAGTACTAAAAGTGCTATTTAAAATCAATGACATAGAACTATATTATTGGTACCAGACTATAGGATTAAGACATATTTAGGTTTGGTGGAAACTTATTCTTGATAATAGATCATTAGAATATAGAGATAGAAACGCTGTGATCCTTGGTATTTTATGCTTAAATAAATATTTTGATATTATTTGTGATTGCATTAGCAATGATCTTCTACTACCAAATTATTATAAGTGTAAAGCCGTTGCATTAAGAGATAGAGAGTCGCAAATCCTACAGATCATCTGCCTTAATAAGAATTCAAGTATATTAATACAAATTGTGACATTGACATATTGAAATCTACTTAATGAATTTCTGAAGTTAAGTTAAATGAAGTAGGTATAGTTATTTTTGGAAGGATGTGATGTCAGTCTAAAGTTGACTTCAGTCTCAAATCACTTAAACATATACTAGTTTTGTCAGTCTAAGTTATTAGGATCAATCAATTTCAAATTGTTTAAATTCAAATTGTCCTTGTGAAATTTACATAAATTAATTCCATTTTGAAATTAGTTAATCCTAAGTTGAAAGTGTTTATTTCCAATTTGAAGTTGAAAAGATATAGTTCCGTTTAAAGTCTGTATGCAAATATTGTGACAGCTTTTGAAATTTGAACGACTTTTACCATTTTCATTATTTATTAGCCAAAACTATTATAGCTAGACCCCAACTACATTTCGTTAATTAATATATTTCTTTCTTTACTTTATAATAGGTAGTGATATCATTTTTATTTTTTTGCCTGGAGATAAGCTAACTTTTTAGGGACAGCTAAAGATTGACTAGGAAACTGTTTCAAGTATGAAACCTACATGAAAAGTATAAAACTTGGATACTGAAATATATGAGATGAAATATTAAGATGCGGTAAATTCCACTCTCTAGCAATTGAATTTATCATTTACCATAGAAATCAATATATCTTGGGATAAGAAAAGGAATATTAATGAGAGATGAGGCCGAGAAAAATTCCATGAGCCACCCACCTAACATTCGCTAAGGTAAATGAACCTGCCAGTGAAAGCAAACAAAACAATCCAGATACCCACGAGATTGTTTTGAATGTTTAGCAGCATCTCTATCTATCTGTGTGTATGTGTGCTTGACTATTGATTTAAAGGTGATGGAAATTCTATAAATAAGTTTCAGAATAAATTAAAGATTGTGTGTTAAGCTTAATATAAATATTTCCATTTAAATAAAATAAATAATCAACTTTTTGACAAAATAAACCACTTTTTCGTTTAGGTTTGTAAAATAAGCAGGGACCCCACTCACTGAAAGCGATTTTGTGAGCTTGTAACACACTAGGATGTCAAAATAAAAATTTCGAAAAAACATGTCATATTATAAAAATATAAAGGATGATTGACTGGGATGATTTGGAAGTTGATAATTGAACCTATCAACGCAAGATTTGTATTATAGTTTGTATATGATACTTGAGAGTCTGAGGAAGCTTAGATTGCTAAAGATGGCTGAATATACGTTTTATAAGTATTTAGAGACTTTTTTTGTATAATTTCCAGGAATCAATATTTTAATTTCAAAAAATTGTTTAACAATTTTAAAGGACCTATTTAACGATGTCCTATTGGATAGAAAGCAGAGGATAACTTCAGTGATTTCTCCTTATGAATAGATTTTAGGCTTTTTATTAACAAAATCTTTGTTCAAAAATGAAGAGAATAGGAAAAAATCGAAAAGAGTTATATGAGCCATCGAACAGTTGTAACTAATGAGCTGAAATTTGGCAGGAATAAGCTGCGCCTATGTGCTAAAATTTCAACATTATAGTTAAACCGATAACCAACAAAAAATTGCTTGAAGTGTAGGTAATCTTGAAAAAGTTGTTATTTTTTCTTCAATAATATGACACAATCTAAAACGAAAATTCTATTTAACTAAATCTTGTGATTGGGGTTGACTTTTAATCATTTTGAAAAATTACTGGTACGACAGTAAAACACGCAAATAAACGAAAGTAAAAAGCTAGTAAGGAAACAGAAGGGATTATTAACTGCACGAATCACTAATTAAATAAAATATATTTGATATAGTATTGATTTGATAACATATATATGTATATTGTTTATGGTAGTTCAGAATTCTTTCCAAGTAAGCTAAATATGAGGTTTAGTTTTTATTCAAGGTTAGACGTAATCGTAGATGTGATTTCCTATTAAGTATTTTTTAAGCACTTCCTCAGTGAATATATAGTAGATAAATTTAGATGTTTTTTGGTTAGTTTCTGTTTGTGCCGATTGGATAAGCGAGTTTCCGAATTAATTACAAATAATTCAATTATGAATTACAAAAAGGAGTAAAGTAAAATAAGTTAAGAAATAATGTACTTTTAATTAAGTAAATCAACCATGAAAGTTAAATAATTTATTTCAATAATTTTTGACTATTAATTCTATAGATTTAGAAATTATTTATTATTTTTCAAAAGGGAAAAATGAAATTAAGCACCCGCGACAGGGTTCGAACCTGTGTCTTTCCTCTATAACCGAGGAATGTATTTTTCACCAACTAGAGTCCACTACTTCTCATTCTGTCTACATTACTCTAAGATGGAATTCTTCCTTTTGGTGGTTTTTCTATTAAAGCATTAGATAAATTTACTTTAAACATTAGTTCTACATTTTATTTTTAAGTAAATGAACCGCGAAAGTTGAATAATTTAGTCAAGTACTTATTCAGGGGTGCCCTTTCCCTTATCTTCATGACTCCCCCCAGGTTCAAGAAAAGTACTCCCCCCTACATTTTATTCACTTCTAAAGAATTAGAAGAGCTTTTTGTTGCCTTTTGTTTAAGTTATAAGATTTGGCCGTTTTTATTTTTAGCAACAATTTTCACGCCCCCTCCTTTGTGGACACCCCTGACTTATTAGACTCAATTAGTAAAATTTGAATGAAAGACTCTTAGGCCCGGTTGTATGTCGCAAAGTAAATGCTTTTTACCACTAACCAAGGTAGATGGTAAATGGAGCCACTGGGATGGCCAATCAGATGACAGGCACATTCAGTGGCTGTCATCTGATTGGCCATCCCAGTGGCTCCATTTACCATCTACCTTGGTTAGTGGTAAAAAGCATTTACTTTGCGACATACAACCGGGCCTTAGAGAGGACGATGTCCAGCAGTAGGCACTAGGGGCTGAATGAAAATGAAGTTAGTAAAAAAATTACGAAAGAGTAAACAATAATATAAAACATGCGTTTTATTAGGGTTTATTTGTGAAACTCACAAATGCACCCCATTTCATAAAATTAGACTCGTACGATAAAACATGGCCTAAATCTACTATATTCAATCATACTATTGAAAACCTCATCTCAATATCTGAGAGAAAAATCATATAAAATATACTTTTCTTAAAGCTTTATTACATTCGTCCTGTGTTTCGTCTCCGTTACAGCTGGTTTCATAAAACTAGACTAATGCGATATTTTAAGTATAGTCTAATGTATTTTAATATAGGTACGATTAGAAAAGCTTCTTAAAATCTATTCTACACTAAAGTGGATTATGATTGACGCAAACATGATAGCCAAAGTCAAAGAGCGGATATGGCACAATAATAAGGTATGGAAGAACAATCAATAAAGCATCAAGCTCCATAATATCGTGTGTACAATATTGAATTTCATCACTCATTCATTGTCAATTCCTTTATTGTTTGAATTGAGCTCTTTCAAAATAAATTGGGATTTCAAACAAACATATTTTCCTTTCTAGCGAAAATCTAATAAAAAACAGTGGTTAGAGTGATACCTATCACTTCATATACACATAAAATTAGACAAGAGATTAAAAAATATAAATTTAAAAGATGCTAGAGAAAAATGAAGTTTATGGGAATCCACATCAATAATACCTGTATTCAGATAATGCCAATGTATTTGATAGATACATAATCATTAATAGTAATACGATAAGTACTTTGAAATTAACGGATAGATAGGATCTTATATTAAAGAATAACAAAAATGTCAGTTTGATACTGATTTATTATTGTGTAATAAGTATAATCGGAAAATGTTCAAAGTGCGAATTGTGTTCAATTTTATTATTATTTGAGTAAATTAAAAAAATAAAATTTGTATGCTGTGTTGCTTAGTGATGAGTAAAACATATTTTGTATTTAATTATCAAAATTATATAATATATAATCAGACTGATAGGCGATCCTGCATTAACTAACACACTCGACTCCCTAGCCCATCGTAGATCTGTCTCCGCCATTTCTCTTTTTTATAGATATTACCATGGCTTTTGTTCTGACCAGTGGCGTAGCCAGAAAATTTTCATGGGCGGGTCGATCCACAGAGCAAAATATTTAGTGGGAATTTTTTTATTAAAACAAATAGTCCAGTTAAATTGTGTTTTTACCAGGAAAGTTTTGGGGTAGTTGTAATTTCTTTGACCCTTTATATTTTTTGGTGTACTGAATCCGAATCTTCGGCTTGTTAACAAAATTTCGTCACGGAACATTGTCAGAAATGGAAAAAAGGTAAAAAAATCTCATGTTTTGGTGGTTTTTTGATTATAACTCGAAAACTATCAACTTTTTGTAAATAACCTTCCTATTCAAAATGAAAGTTCATAAAGTTTCCTACAAATTTCATCATTTAGGTTTTTTTCTCCGACCAACCGTTCGAGCTCAAGCGCTAGTTGAAAATTGGAGTATTTTTTCTGTTTCCGCAAATCCCAAAAACTCGCACTTTTTTGGATTTTTTCCCATTTTGACCATGAAAGACTCCTCTATACATTTTTAAACTAGATTAAATTTGCTACAATTTAAACAAAGTTTCATCTTAATTGAATAAATAGTAATCCGTGCCGCAATGAGGTTGAATTTTTGAAAAACGTCTCCATCTACGTAAATAATGATCTGAGAGCCTTAAAACAATCGAATTTATAAGATTTTTTAAAAATTTCTGAAAATTTTTGGTCTTTAAAATCTTTAAACGTCTTTATCTCCGTAAATAATGGTCTGAGAGCCTTAAAACTATCTAATTTATAAGATTTTTTTTAAATTTCTCAAATTTTTTTGTTTTTAAAATCTTTAAACGTCTCTATCTCCGTAAATAATGGTCTGAGATAACAATTTAATTGGACTAAAAAGGTAACTCAAGAAATTAAAAAAGAACATAATTCTTGATTAAACATATGAAATATATTTAATTACGGTTAGTTTGCCATAAGAAAAGGTTTGTCGTTGCCGTTACTCATCCCATGAACCCTGCCCGGTGATTTCATGTTAATATTTCGTCGTTTAGTTGTACTAAATTAGATAATTATTTTATAACTTTTAGTGCATTTTATTTTATTTTTGAGTTCTTATTATTTTATTTGTTGAATTTAATTTTTTTTGAAGTCGGTTTTATTTAATTTTTATATAATTTCTTTTAATTGAATAGCTAAGCAATTATTTTTATAGAGAATTATTTGCGGGATTTAACAGAACAAAAGTCACATTGATAGATAGATCAATAGATAGATAGATACAGGTGAAGTTTAATAAAAAGCATGTAAAAATAGAAAATAATGTTCAAGGGAGATTTCATAAGAATGAATAAATAGATATAATTTTTAGGACTCAATTAATGTCAGAATTCGAAACTTTTTTCCACAATAGAAATAATAATGAAATAAAGTTGTATAAAAATAAATAAACAAGATAATTCAAAAAAAAAGTTTTTTAATGTTAAATTGAAAATTTTTGTGCCGAGAGTAGCAGAATTTTTATATATTGAAGGAGACAATTTTATTTATTTATAACGATTATTTATAATATATCGTTATAAATAAATAAAAATTTATAATTCCAGCAGAAGACACACTCTTTTATTGTCTCTTTCAAGTTTTTTAATGGAATAAAGTAAAAGCTGAGAAAGAATTATACATTTTGGCCCCTGTTGTCAGCTATCACTATATATTACTAGAAAATATATGGCATTTATTTCATAAGAGAGTGTGAGTAGTTGAAGAAATATAAACTATTCAAATACAAATGAATAATAAAAGCCAACTTAAGCGCCTTGCTATTAGGCAACCTAAATTTACACGCAAACATAGCAAGCATTCCTGACCTTGGCGAGCGTACAAAAGGAATGAAATCACTTGTATAACTCAAGAACGGAAAGGGTTAAGAACTTCGTTCTGGTTTAAAATTATATTTAATTATAAAACGAAGAACATAGTATATTTTGAGTTTTCCAGCTTCAGGATATTAACTATGAAAATTAAAAAAGTAAAGTAAAAATCGAATCGTAATAAGGGGGAGCTATCGGATAGTTTTACCTAATGAGTTTAAATTTAGAACAGATATTTGTATTAATAAGCTAGATCTCTGAGGCAAGACTCAGCTTTATAGCTCAAAAATGACAATTAACATTAACTAAAAGTGCAAGAATTTTTTTTTAAGTTTTCACTTTTTTCTTAGATTTTAACAACCTAATTTTAAGATTTATTTAACCTAGTTATCTATATGTCCAATTCTCTGAATAGCATCTTGAAATCGAATTGGACTGTCTTCTACTGGGCATATCAGTGATATTGTCACCGCTCAAAACAGTATAGGTTCCTACAATATAAAAAAAAAATCAATACATTTTTGGTGTCCGGTTTTGTGATAATGATAGCATTCTGGGTAGGTAGCTAAACTATTTCTAGTACCATACTAGTTTCTAAGCGTTGATGCTTATTATGGAAAGTATCCTATGGGGGAATTATTTACAGGAGTGGTTTTCTGTTGTCTTCCCCTGGATTTAGTGAAGGACCTTGCATTTTTGTCAGACTGAAGAGCGATCCAATCCTGAGTAAAATCGATCAAAGTCAAATGATCTAGCTACTGCACTACATACAGCTAAAAAACATACTAAATAGAAAAAAAATGAAATATTCGTCTACTAAAAAGAAAAGAAATGCAATATATAATGTTAGTAAATACAAAATAGAGGCGACTGTGGGTCAGTGATCACTGTCGGGCAGCTGTCCTGAAGTATGCTGGTTCGAGACTGAGTCTTGGCAGATATTTGCAGTCGCCTCCTCTTGGAAAGAAATAGCAAACTACCAAGAGTATAATTGCCTAGTCAACCTCTCCAAACTAGCCGTTCGGAACCGGCGTTAAAAAGTAGGTCCCGTATATCTGTCTAAAAAACAGCTAAACACACTAAGCACAGGTATATGTGGAGAGGTGTCGAAAAGTCAGGGAGATCTGATATGGATCTTAAAGAAGAAGAAATACAAAATGGAAAATAAATTTGGCAACAGACTATCTCTAAATTCATTATGAAAGGTACAATGGCCGTCAAGGGAGACTAATAATATTTGGCAGCTGGATGACTGAAAAAGCTCTGCAGTTAAACTAGATAAGAATTGGCAGAGAAGGCTCTTTGTGGTGTGTGGATTTGCATAATGTGGGGGTGTTCAGTGTTGTGACCCACTGGGGAGGTGAGCCAGACAACTGGGCGCAGATTTGGGTCAGCCTGGCGGGCGCAACAAGTGGGCGGAGGACATTGAATCGATCGCTTCCATTCATTGCTCAGATGGATGGGTCCATTCACGGAAAAAGAGCGGTCGCGCTCTTTGCGTTACAGCAATTAACTTGATTAGATAATTTGGTTATTATCCATTTGAGGAGCTTCTTAATCGAATCGCGACCGTAATCCCCCATTCACTTCGAGGATAAATGCAAATATGATTGGTCTCTTTTAGGAGATTCGAAATTCATGACAGAAACTAAATGCTTTATCCATACCATACATATATTATTAATTCAATTTAAATAGATTGAATAATGAATAATGTGTGTATTCATAGCGATAATCTTATTGTAGACGATGATGAGAAGAAAGATAATAACCAGAAAAACTGAAGGAGACAATAAAAGAGTGTGTCTTCTGCTGGAATTATAAATTTTATTTATTTATAACGAGACTATAGTTAGATGAAGAGGGCAAAGCCCTCGAAACTATAGTCTCGTTGTAAATAAATAAAATTTATAATTCAACAGAAGCTATTTTATTGTCTCCTTCAATATATAAAAATTCTGCTACTCTCGGCAAAAACTTTCAATTTAACCAGAAAAACATTAATTAATTAGGAAAACAGATATCTTAATTCATAATACATTTTAATAGAAAATATTCTAATTCAAGTAAAATAAATTCTATGTGGGGGTTCGCATAATTAAAAGAAAAATAACTTTTTGGAAAAAAATTCAATTCAATATATTTCGGGCAATATACCCTTCATCAAGAGTTACAATAATCTGTTGAAAAAATATACATTTTTTTCATAAAGAATACATTCATAAAAGTAGAAGAGGGGGTGAATAGAAGAGAGGAAGAAAGGCAAGAGGGTTACCTTAGATGCTTAGATAAAAGTAACGGCATGTATATGATATGTGATCAAAAATGAGAATTTTGACAAAAAAATTTAATGTCCACAAGTAGCCCAGTAATAATAAAATAGAGGGGTTTCAGCTTACATTAATTGAGGGAATTTTTTCTAGTATCGTTTGGTATGATGTGAGTATGCCAAACCCAAAGTTTGCGACCTCGAAAGTGTGGGGGACAACTTTTGGTGGCCGAAAAACCTCGAACGACTTTTTCCAGTTTTTAACTTATAACTCGAAAACAGTTCATACTTTGTAAATAACCGTTCTATAGTAAATTAAAGAGGACAATATTTCGCGTCGATAAAAAAAAAAGAAATGCAAAATTGGTTCAGTAGTTCGATTTTTAATGGGGATCCCAAACACAGCTCCCCGGGATCACTTTTGAATATCCAGAAAACTCGCACTTTTTTCGATTTTTCCCATTTTTGACCATGAATGCGCTCGTTTTCGACAAAGACCACTCTATACATTTTTAAACTAGATTAAATTTGCTACTATTGAAACAAAGTTGCATCTTAATTGAATAATGGTAATCCATGCCGCAATGAGGTTGAATTTTTTGCAAAAAATCGCAGTTATAAGCAAAAAACTTAAAAAATCAGCAAATTTCGAGGTTTTTCGGCTACCAAAAGTTGTCCCCCACACTTTCGAGGTCGCAAACTTAGATTTGGCATACCCACACCATACCAAACGATCCTAGAAAAAAAATATTTTCCGGCAATTAATGTAAGCCGAACCACTTTTTGGATCCTCTATTTAGTGGGATACATTCAAATTAGACCGAAAAAAGGCCGCATTGGGTGTTCGTGGGTGTGTATGTGTGCGGAAGTGGGTGTAAATTAGTGAAGGGATCAGATTAGAGCCGGTCAAATTTTGCATCATTTCTTTATTAGTTTATTATTTGTACGTCAATAGGAAGAGATGGTTGATATAAAAATATAAAAGCAATACAATACAATCGTGTCTGTTAAATAAAACTACCTCTCCCCCAACCGTATTTTTTTCCTTCACATTTTTGAAAAATTATTAAATTTATTATGTCGATTTAATTCAAGAGCACCTATTATTTCTTTGAGTTTAAAATTTTTTTAATACATTAAATAGAGTGAGAATTTTGTGCAATTTTTTACGCAATAAATGTACATATTTGACACTTGGTGTCTGAAACTTAAGTTACTTATCATTTTATTCCTTTCATAGCATTCCTTCAAATATAATTATAGTCTTTTTGTCTTCAATTTTAATTTTTTAGTTCATAAAAAAAATTATCTATCTTTTACTGCATATTTCAACGTATACTGCATATTACTTGCATATTTCAGCATTTTTAACTGCATATTTTGGCAGTTTTTAATACATAAAAATCCGGGCTCTAATTATGATATTTGATCCAGATAGGATGTAAGACTTTCAGAAAACTGAATGAGTTGGGTGGAAATGAAAGGTAACGTCAAACCAATCTTTGGACTGAATACTCTAAGATCAATGAATCAAGCCAGGGCAATTTATAATGAATATTCTATTTGCTAATAGTTGATATAACAATTAACGTTAATTTGATAACAGCACCGGAAAAGATATCTTGTCCCAATATTATGATTATCTATTATTGTCGTGACAGCATTAAAAGTTCACTGAAGATATGTCTTTATACCATATATGAAATTATAAAATATGTAGTTTAAATGTGTAAATCATCGAATTATATATAATAATTTAATATTATTGATAAATATGATTAATATACATGTATTTGGATAATTCAAACATGGAATTTACATTTACGTAATTAATCTTATGAGAGATAACTCAATGAATTAATGATAATTTTGACTTGGAAAGTGCATGGGCAACCAAAAAGAAACAAAATGACAAATTAACTGTTAAGATTGGATATAAATAAACTTACCCGTCAGGTGGGGGTCTGGAGGAGCAGCCTCTGCAGCTAAAGATCGATTCAGGTTGCTTTTTCGTTTGCCACTTTTATCCTTTTCTCGTTTGGAATCTAGGGAAGAACTTGAAGGACTAGAGGGTGATGAATTTGTTATGGTGATTTTCTAAAACAAAAAAACAAAAAACATTAATGAATTTTAAAACAGTTAGGAATTTTATAAATACGGAATAAAATTGAATAACGAGACCAAAAATTTATTAGCTTTTATTTAAGGTACATTTTCGGGAATTTTAATTCAATTAAAAGTTAACATTTTAGTATTATTCAATGAATTTAGACATTTTTAGGTGTACTAAAGAATTTTTTTAAGTTTAAATTATGTTTTGTTCTATTAATTTCTGGAAGGGATGAAATATTGTATTATCATCGACAATAGGTATGAGAGAAAAATTCAAAGAAAAATGGCTTTGTAGGGGTGGGTCAAAATTCGATTACAAGATTCCTCCCAGAGAAACAGAGGAACCCAGTTTGAATTAAGCTGGTAAAAATGGGTTTCTGCACCAAGATGACATGAGGTCGTTATTTGTTTTCCTTTTAAATGTGTTCTTTTTAATTTAACCCCTTGAAGGAGAGAACTAATAACCAAACGTACCAAATAAATTAAGTAAGAAAAAGTTGACATACTCTACTTTCTTAACCCTGATTAAGTAATTATTTTTAACTAAAGAACGATTTTGATATCCAAGTATTTTGTAAGATATGATCGTTTTCTTATACGTAAAATTCATGCTCCTTATACGACTGTTTACTTTCTCATATATTTTCAATTTGAAAGCAATATTCAATGTGCAATATAGAGTGCTGGCTTAAATGAGTAGTCCTGAGCTCAAAACTGTTAGCCGCACATATTTTAATTTTTCAAGTTTGAATTTATTTACAATAAAATAATTTGGTAATAAAATAATAACTGTATTTATTTTTAGGTTTCGGTTTAAAAAGTAAAACGAAACTTTAGTGTCCCTACAATGTCTGTTTGTCAGGGTAAACTAAAGAAAATAAAAATTGCAATATGGGGTCAGATAGACTAGGCGGTAGCGTGACAGCGAGCTAACCAGGGGACCCGGGTTCGAATCCGACTCGAGGCATCCAGCTAAAATCTGACCCCGGGGGTAGAGACAAATTTAAAAAATATATATAACTAGTATCGTAATTAGGCTTATGGCTAGAAAGGCCGAAAAGCCAAAAAAAAAATGCAATATTTACAAGCTAATTAAATGTATTCATTTTATCACAAATAGAAAATAGTGTTAAAATTTTAACAGAATGATAATTTGGAAGGGCAAAATTTTTGTAGGTTAGAAAATAATAATAATCTTTTTAAATAGAATTAAAAGTGTTTTAATTTAATCATTATCATTATTATTATTTTAATTTATTTCGCTTTTAAATGACGTCCAGAAGTGGTCATTTTTAGGTGATTTTTGCAAAAGCTCAATTTTAAGTACATACTTAAAATAAAATTCTTGAAATTTGTCCATTGTCTTTTTATGAACGAAAAATAAGAACGAATTGGATTTCTCGTGTGGTATTTTGGAATATATAATCATTTTTCTGCTGCCTGCTGACCACTGGACGGGCCAAGTATTGAATTCACTAAGTGACGGGCCACTCAGTTATTTATAATAATATATTAATATATTGAAAGAAATTCTTAAAAAAGCTTTTTATTCCTTAGAACAAAAACCATTTTTCTTTTATGAATTCATTAAATTCCATCGACAAAGAGAGAAAATTTTCTGAAACGTTTGGCTTTTATTAAAAGTTTGAAGATTGTTTTTTAAAAATTTGTATTTTTATATATTTATCATTGGTTCAGAACAGTGGCGTGCGGTCCATGGATCCTGTCGATGAGGGGCATCCGTAAAATTTCAAACATTTAGAGTATTTTCATAAATATATAAGGACAACTTCAAAATTTCAGGAGGATCTTTAAATTTTAAAATTATTATCCGGTAATTCAAATATTTCTATAAAAACATTTTTTGTTTTGAAAAGTATATTGGTTCTCGAAATGAAATAAAATTGTTGCATAGTTTCAAGGGGCAATTAAAATGAAAGATTTTCCGAAAAAGGTGCGAATAAAAGGTTTGAAGTCCCTGCCTGGAATATCTTCCAGCTCAAGCAGGTCAAAAACAAGTCCAGACAAGTTTTAGTCGAATACAAAGGTTTTCTTAGGATTTTTTTTGAAATTTAGATAGATTATTATTTAAATACTTATGCATCGATTATTGGTGGTAAAACGAAATTTATGAACAATATAGATATTAAATTCCAAAGATAAAGTTTTTCAGACTCTTATACATTGGACTATACGGGATATCGGAAAGTTTACATACATATTTAATTATAATTAAGCAACTCTTCTTACCATTTTTATAAAAAACTAAACAAACATTAAACAATAATTAATACATATTTTAAGACAATTTTGATTCATAGTTACAACACAGTTTCTGAGATAATAATGAATAAATAATGAAAAATGTATAATGAAAAATTTACACTAAAAACATGCTGGCAACAACGCATGTATTTAACTTTAGTAATTTTTTGACATTTATTCGCTTCAGACAGCTTTCAATCGCTTATTAAGAACTTTTTGTTTTATAAATCGACCTTTATAATGTATTTTATCTGTCATTTCTATGATAAAAATATTCAAGCTCGCACAATGTTGCCAGATTTGTCAAACGAGCACGGGGTTGGCTAGTTGTGTTACATAAACAGCAAAAAGTTTTGGGCTTATGAATTATGAATCCTTATTGTCTGTTCTATATACTCTAGCATTAACTTTTTGCTAGTATTGTCGCGAAATAACTACATTAAAATAGAAATAATACAAAAATGAAATAAAAAAAAGATGATTAGAGAATCCTTGGACTAATCCATTTCTAAAAACTCTCAATATATAAGATCGGAAAAAACTAAGAGTATATAGATAAGTCATAGCTTGCTTATAGCAATAGGAATTAGGAGAAATTTAAGATTTTCTTATAGGACAGGCTAATTCATTTTGGAAGATCGTCGATTTTCATCTCAGGAACTGAGTTTAAGTAACAAGATTTAATTTCTGACTCCTTCCCTCACTCACACAAATCAGTATCCTTTTGGGGGCGAAGAACCCAAAATATATTTTTAAAAATCTAATGTTAAATTTGTAAAAATAACGAAAATGATGCTGCATTGGATGAAATTTATAAAAAAAACAAAAAAAAAACGAAGATTAAAATAAAATTTCAAAAAATGAAGGGTATTTTTTGGACAGCATCCCATTGTTGAAAAGTCACCAACCGCCACTGGCACAGAATCTTCGGTATGAGACTCCGACTCATCATTGGTCGGCTTATTTTAATTAATCAACCGAGAAAATTATTATTTCTATCAGAGGACACACCATCATTCATTTCTTTTTAAAAATCAACAGCTCTGTTACTGTCGGTAAGACATTTTTTTTAATAGTTGAATAAAAGATTTCACTGTCGATGGTAACAGAATTGTTTTTATTTTTAGGTTATATTCTAATCTCCCAAGAGGAAACATGAAGAAAAAGACATTATATATTTTTTCAAAAATTTTCTATGTATAAATCTTAATTTTCAACTAATTTGAAATATTTGTGATAGACTGATGATGAAGGCAATACCTTCGAAACTATAGTCTCTAGAAATAATTAAAAATTATTTCATTTTTTTAATTAATCAAACTCTTGATTGTTATAGTACAAAAGGTCACTAAATATCAAATATGGATTTAACAAATTTTTATGTTATCAATTCTTTCAATTAAATCAATATGTCATTTTTAGCAAGAGATTGTCAGTTGAAGGACGGACAAACATTCAGATGGAAAACAGAATCAATTTATAAATTGTATATACTATATATATGGAATATGTCTATCAAAAGTTAAATCCGCGATTACAAATGAAAACAAATCATATCATCAGACTATCTTTTAATCCTGTGTTATTACGTTATTAGTTTATGTATAAAGATTTATTTCAATTTTAATTAAAAGCAATCTCTATCATTGAACCATTTAAGATATTATCATTTCATAATAAAACTGCTGAATCTTTAGAGATGAATATAAATTCAATTTAATATTTTTAGTCTTGACAAAGAGCTTTGTGAAATTAATACATATTTGCATTATAGTATACTCGTATTCTGTTCTATTCAAATACAGATAATAAGTTACAAGTTAGTCATTATATATATATATATATAAATATATATATATATATATATATATATATATATACCTTTTTTGGTTGACGGTATATTAAAAATACATATCTGGAATTATTTGCGGCACACAAACAAAATTTAAAAATATTGTTTCGGTGAATCGTATCCACAGTTTAATTAATTTATAAAATCTTAAGAAATAAATTGAATTCAGAGTTTTATATTGAATAAGACGGACGTTTCGTTACTATATTTGTGACTTCTTCAGCGACTTTTTCTTCAACACAATTGTGCTTTCAGGTTGAGAAACACTGGTATATGTAGTTGAAACATTTAAAATTCTAATTTAGTTTGTAGTGAAGATTATATCCATCCCAATCATAGTGGGAAAAAGAGGGCGATATAAATCATTTCCCTCTCTCTTCTAACTTTATTAGCAAATAAACTGTAATAATTAAAGAAGCCATCGAAGGATATTTTTTTTAATAATATAAATAAATAAATAAAGTCAATTTGGTCAAGAAGTCAACCATTAGATAGTATCAGTACTCAATTGCTCTAGAATTGCCCGTTTTGCTTATTTCCAATTATAAATATTTAATAGATTTTAAATGATGATAAAAATAATTTTTAAGAAAAAAATAAAAACCGACTTCAAAAAAATTAAATGCAACAAATAAAATACACTAAAAGGTATAAAATAATTATTATCTTATTTAGTTACAAGTAAACTACGAAATATTAACATGAAATTACTTTTTGAAGTCGGTGCCAAACAAACCATACCTATAAGCGAGCGTACCCACCAAACGTACTAAGTAAGATCCGTCGAGTGCGATTCATAAAAGGTATGTTTGGCACCGTCTTCAAAAAGTAATTTCATGTTAATATTTCGTAGTTTACTTGTAACTAAATAAGATAATAATTATTTTATACCTTTTAGTGTATTTTATTTGTTGCATTTAATTTTTTTGAAGTCGGTTTTTATTTTTTCTTAAAAATTATTTTTATTTTTCTCTTTTTAGTGATGTTATTAATAGTGATCATATCATCAGAACTTGACCAAATTAATATGGCACCATCCCTAAGATAACCCCTTTCCAATAAAAAAAGAATCATCGAAATCGGTTAATAAACAAAGAAGTTAGGCCTGAACAAACCTAACAAAAAAGGTCTAATACCTATGGAAAAAAATGGGACCAATCGGAAAGTAGACTGAACCCAATGCAAATTTTTTTTTCAAAATCGGTTCACAATTGGCGGAGATATGAGGTAACATCCGGCGAACGCGCTGAACCTGCCTTGTGCCGGCCCTGGTGAAGACCAAAGGTCAAAACAAATTTAATATTATTTAGGGGAATTGAATATTTTAAAAGAGAGAATTGAGTTACCAAGAATAAATTAAAGAAGAGGCTGGTTGCTCATTTGTGTCTATTATCTATTCATAATCAATAAAGAGTAAAGGATAAACAAGTTTAATAAATTTTTAAAAGTTAATTTCAAATGAATTGCAACGTAACTTTTGATATTTTCTGATAGCGAGTAAAACGTAGCGGAATTGGTATAAGTGAATAAAACACACGTTTAGGAGATGTAATGTATTTTAATATAGTTGATAAAGAGTTAAGAGCGTGTTACAAAGATGAATGTGTATGTCAGAACAAAGGAGTCATGGAAGTAGGTAAAGAGATACTACAAACAGACAGACTGGCTCTTCTGAATCCCTCCGCCATCTCGCGGCTTGTCACATAAGTTCCAACACTTCCCCTCGAGATGTGAGATGGTGTATCCCTTTTTCCAGAATGCTACATGGATCTGCCTTTCCTGCATGAAGATAGCGAACATGTATTCCATAATTCCAGAACTCGTCCGTTTTCCATGCATCGCTTCCGCTGCAGCTTGCAGAAGTCCTTCAGCAGCAAACCGTCCTTCCGGGTTCCTTTGTTTCTTGGACGCGATGACAACGTCGTCCGCATAAGGTCGGATTGACATCGCATCTTCCCCTCTCCCGATATAATGTAAACGAGGGTATAGATAATCTTGGTATGATTCGATACCTTATAGCGTCGCAGTTTTCGAGCTTCCTTGGACCTCTGCGCGCCATATTTCCTTGTCTGTCTTCTTCCTCTTCGTTTCTTTCCGATGAGTGGTTGGTTGACTAGGGGGTCTTCATATTCATTCACGTAGTACAGGTCGCCTATTCGATCAGCAGTAGTTTTTACGTTTCCTTCTGAGTCGATGACGTATGCGGTGTTCCTTTTGAATATGACTTCGTAGCCCTTTCCTGTAATCTTGCTGACAGATAGTAAATTGGATCTTAAATCGGGTGCGTGCAGAACATCATTTAAACTAATACATCTTGGTTCATTAAATACTTCCGTTTTAAGCAGAACTTTCCCTTTCGCCGTTATTTCAGTTGAGCTGCTATTTGCCAGACTCAACTTGGTTACTGGGGATTCTTGAAGTTCTGTAAAATCGTTCAGGTCTTTTGAAAAATGAGAAGATGCTCCGCTATCCAAACACCAGCTTCGCTTGCTATTTCCATTTATTCTATAGCTCTTTTCATTAATGTAGAAGCTATCAGTACTTCCGGTATGTTGTTGACCTTCTTCGGAAACTTTCCCGGAAGTGCAATCCAATGCTTTATGCCCTATTTTTCTGCATCTATGGCAACGGTACCTAAATTCAGGTTTACCTTCTTGATATTTTCGAATTTGGTTTGAATTCATTTCCTTCTTGTATGGTTCTTTGTTCTTGGGACGCCATTTTCTAAAATTTTTTTCAATATACATCGCATTTTGGTTTGTATTATTCAACTCGTTTTTTCTAGCATCGCTTTCTTCAGTTATTTTTATGCGAAGTGATTCGGGGTCAGGCAGTTGGTCCCTAGATTCAATTGCGCATCTAAAATTCTCGAAGTTGGCTGGCAGGCTATAGAGTAACAAAATGGCGATCAGATCTGGATTAATGTTCACCTCCATATCTTTTAATTTATCTACTGCATCGAAAAATTTTGATAAATGATCTCTGACGTCATCACCGTGTTCCATTTTTTCCAATATTAACTGCTTCAATAGAGTGGCTTTCCTTGCAGGTCCCTTGGATTGATAAATGTTTTCAAGTTTGATCCATATTTCTCGAGATGTGATGCAGCCCTTTATTTGCTTTATTTCATTTGGACTTATAGATAAAATGATATCTGACCTTGCTTTCATGTCGTTGTTTTTCCATTTTCTTAGCTTGGCAGTTTCTTCATTTTCATCGGGCCTTTCCATCTCTCCTGAGACATATTGCCATGCATCGTTCTTTATCAGTAAAGCTTCCATCTGTATTTTCCATGTGTCGTAATTCTCTTTGTTCAGTGTTTCGATCTTGTTGAAAGTATTCATCTTTTCCTTTTTTATTTATATTAATATTCTAAATAAAAATTAGATTAATCAACTTCACCACTTGAGATAATTTCTTGCGACAGAGCAGCCTGTTGAAATTTTCTTTTTTCTTTCTTCACTTATACACAAAGGTTATAAAATAAATTATTAATTCCCTTCGGGGTTCCTGGGCCTCATAACCTGATAGCGAGTAAAACGTAGCGGAATTGGTATAAGTGAATAAAACACACGTTTAGGAGATGTAATGTAATTTTAATATAGTTGATAAAGAGTTAAGAGCGTGTTACAAAGATGAATGTGTATGTCAGAACAAAGGAGTCATGGAAGTAGGTAAAGAGATACTACAAACAGACAGACTGGCTCTTCTGAATCCCTCCGCCATCTCGCGGCTTGTCACATAAGTTCCAACATTTTCAATGTTAGATCAAATAGTATGTAGAAATGTGTAGAATGAATGTTGAAAAATAAGCGACTATTGATTGCAAGTCTCTAAATCTTTATCTTTTCAATTTGAATTTGGGAAAAGTAATTTTCAAATGTAGAATTTGATAAAACACCGTTCTACTGTAAGTTGTTAGTTATTTTTATATATGTATAATTGTATATTGTATATAAATGAAAGGATTTAATTCCAAAAAATATTTTATCATTAATTTTTTGACCCCGTCCTGACTCGATATTCACTAATTCTTCTAAATTAGAATCCCTCCCTAGGATATTTAATCTTTCTTCGATTATCGACTTGGATATAATAATTTCATTTTTCTGCAACTCTCAATCAGGGACATTTGCGAATAATCAATTTCAAATTGAAAATAGTAATTTTCGAATGAAAAATCTTATTAAATCGAGTCTGTTTTTAGTTATTATTTATATAAAGTGGGTTTCAAAAAATTATTATATCTCTAGGTCACATAAAACAATAAATTGAAAGTTTTTGTGCCGAGAGTAGAAGAATTTTTATATATTGATGGAGACAATAAAAAGTGTGTCTTCTGCTGGAATTATAAATTTTATTTTTTTATAACGAGACCATAGTTTCGAGGGCTTTGCCCTCTTCATCGGTCTATTACAATTGATTCACAGGAATTAATGAATCGAAACTATAGTCTCGTTATAAATAAATAAAATTTATAATTCAGCAGAAGACACACTCTTTATTGTCTCCTTCAACAAATAAAACAAAACTGAAATTTATCAGGGAAGGAAGCACTAATTTAAAAGATTGAGGAAATATTTCACGGGGGTCAGAATGGGGTGGGGGTGGGGGGATAAAAAATTAAGATGAAATTTTGTTCCTTACATGCTTAATATTTGTGTAAATAGCTAACAACTTACAAAAGAATTTGCAAAAGATTGCTAATTAATTTGAAAATGACTATTTATGAGAATGGCGAAATGGCCTGGGCAGGACAAAGACATCGATAAATAATAAGATTATTATCATTTTGCCAACGGTGAAACCATTTTGTGACATTTAATATAGTGTACTAATAAAATCTGATGGCTGAAAGGCTAAGAATTAAAAATAAATAAATAAATATAAAATAAGCGAATAAATGGCGAAAGACAGCTGGTATAGTGTACGATTGAAACAAACGGCTTATTAAGTGCACGGATTACTAATTAAAACAATGAATTAATTAGATTTCGAGCTTCCGGTTCTAAAATAAAGAAAATGAGAAACAAATCAGTTCTTGAACGGTTATCTAATTAATGATGAAGAAATAATATGACAAGTTTAAATTTTCTAGCTCAAACCGTTCACTGACGAAATTGCCAAATCACTTGAATGTGCGGAAAGTATACCGAAGTAAGCACGTTTTTTGATAACAAATATAAATTTTTATTAACAGGAAACCGGACCGTAAGGGATGGCTCACTCACCTGGCCAAAAGGTCCGCAAATACTAACTCTATACATGGTTTTCTTTTTATTGCATGTGATTGCATGTGTCTATCCCACCACACGTTCGCAAACAAACTGATAATGAAACAACGCAGGGTTGAGCCGAGTGAATCCGGATATCCGGTCAACAAACACATCAGCTCATAGAGATAGATAGGCACAATTACATTGACATGCTCTGTGCCTGTCAAAAGTCCTTTGATCATCTAGGCTTTGATTGAACTCGTACCTCTATTTAATTATGTTGATTTGGATTTACATACAGGAAAAAAGTACGGCTTAAAGTGAACTTAAGGGGAATATAGGTACTATATATTATTTAGTTATTTCATTTAAATTTAAATTAATGCTCTGAGATTTGCTTCATATGAGCATATATATTAGAGTGGTTCTTATTTTAGAAGTATGTGGAAATCAACGGGACAACCCAGAAACTAGTTAACTGTAGATTTTGAGCCATATCGAACATCGCGTAACCGAGCCCTAGCCCTCTAACGTATGGAAAAATCGGTTTATTCCTATGTTAAAATTGACAGGTTATGATTACATCATATTTGTATATTTCAAAATTTTGTACATTTTCTAGATATCATTTTATTAAAATTCGAATATTTCTTACGATACTCTTCAATGGTTATTAATAAAAACTCCGTCAGTTTTAGTCCGATTTCAATAAATAAACATGTTTTGGATTCGTACGTCCTCTATCGATATAATATATAATTTATATAATATTAGGGTGGACCTAAATGAAAAAACCTACTTTTTCAAACTTTAGAGGGCTAGGGCACGGGTACGCGATTTTCGATATTGCTCAAAATTTACAATTATTAGATTTTTATCTATACGAACATGTTTCCGGGTTGTTCCGTTGATTTTCGCATAATTTGAAATTCCCCATATGCGCTAAAACCACTCTAATATATACCATATATACCTATATATACGGTACATACATTAGAAATAAAATGTTTAAATTTTTAATTAACAGGTGTCTAAATCATAACATTACAGGTGTGTTTACAAATATAGTGGTTGAAGTGGCTTTTTTTTATATAACTTGAAAATAAATCTGATTTAATTTTATGTTTTTATTTCAGATCCTATACGATTATTTTTTTATTATTATTTTCCTATTTATTTTTTTATAATGTTTATCATTATGAACGAATGTGGGCAAATTGGTGTACGAGTAAACAAATATACACATAAAATGTAGACCATTAGAAAGCTAGAAATGCAAAAATGGGTGCGGGGTAGGGTGGATGTGGGAGGTGTAGGAGGTGGGTGCAGTTGTGGGGGATCCGGGGTGGAAGGAGCGGTTGGGGTGGGGTGGGGGTGCAGTGGGGGTGGTGAGGTGTGTGGTTTCGGGGGGGGGGGGGTTACCGTGCATCGCTCGGTGGCTCCGGGTACTATGCATAATCTGTGGGCCACTGAAGACTAGAAATGCAAAAACTGGGTGAGTGGGCGGGGGTGGGGGTAGATGTGGGGGTGCAGTAGGTGGGTTGTAGTGGTGGTCGGGGGGTCCGGGGAGGTACGGGGTTTCGGAGGCGGGGGTGTATGTGGGAGGTAGGGTGGGAGGGTTCAGGAGGTGGGGTGAAGTGGTGGGGTTCCGGGGGGGGGGGTTTCGGGGATTAATATATAGCTATTAACTGAAGCAAAAAGTTACCGAGCATCGCTCGGTGGCCCAGGTACTACATTACTAAAAGAAACCTAGTCAAAATATTATTATTATTATCTGTTATTTACATGCCAGCTTAAAAAGTCTCCTGACTTTTTAATTTCTTGAATATGTATAAAATAGTTTAATTTTTGAAATCAATGGATTATATAAAAAAAAATTTCGTATTATTATTAAATTGATTAATATATTTTATTTTGAAAATTCAAATATGTAATTTATAATAATATTATAAGACTCGGTAGGTAATAAAATATTCAAAACTTATTTTTCAATTTAATTAACTATTTGAAAGTTTATAATAGGAGAATAAGGACAAGTTTTTATGTGTGACTTTTTTATTTATCAGCCAACGTTTCGTCGACTTTGCCGACTTCTTCAGGGCTTCAAATAGGCAAAGTCGACGAAACATTGGCTGATAAATAAAAGTCACACATAAAAACTTGTCCTTATTCCCTATTATAAACTTTCAAATTAATACAAATTATGGACGGAAGTGATAATAATAATAAATTAACTAACTAATTAATTAAATGGCGAATTGATGGAAAAGATATTGGAAACTACAAATTCTGAATAAAATAATTTATTAGAAAGTCATTTTCTTCCTCTTAAAAAACAGACGTTTCGAAGCAACTTCCCCCTTAGTTCAGGGTTTAAAAATCCCAAAGAAAAATCCCCTATACTATAGTTACTTTAATAATTTTTAAGGATTCAGGTGTCGGTTCTATAGTTACTTTGTTATTCCTTTACTTTTCTACCTTTTTCCAAATTTTTTTTAACTTTTTATTTTAAGAAATTATATTGTTAAAGGGAGAATTTTTCACGAAACGATTATATATATAATAATATAATAAACGTTTTGAGATTGTTTTGATAAAATAATTGTATTTATTCAATAGGTAGGTATACATAATATACCTTTATATCATCGCTCTGTGAATCTCTTAGCTAGGCTCGCCCAACAGGCAGCAGAAAGATAATTACGACTATATATCTTTCAAAATATTTGAAATATCACATTTTCTTATTTGTCGTTGATAAGGATAGAATCAGTGAATGTGGACTTTTTTCATAATTTTAAGCTAAGTCATTTCTAAACGCTGTGCAGGTACAAAATTCACATAAAAACGGCCAATTTGGAGATCTTTTATCCCGTAATTTTATATCGGAATAAATTTGAAAAAATTAAACCTAATTCTATTTATAGAGATCTTTACAGGGACACCTGACACTCGATGATAATTTTATTTATAATATTATTTTTGACCCCCACATAAAATTCGGCCTTCCTCAAAATAATCATTCAATTAAAATGCTATACGATTTTTGATTCGCTTGAGAATTACTACATATAACTTTTAAATTTCAAGTTTTCTGTATTTAGTTTACGAGCTACAATGCTCTGACAGACAAACAAACATTGTAGCGACACTAATAAAGTTCCGTTTCACTTTTTAAACTGAACCTTCAAAAACGCGCACAATGCTTTTAGTCATGTTTAAAACAAAAAATCTTCTGACCAAAATATGTGGCTTGGTTTCATTGATAGAAATATGGACTGAGAACTTTCTTTAAAACAATAGAATAACTTCAAAAAAAAAGTTTAGATTTAAACTAGTGACAAATGTAATTTGAAAATAAAAGAAATAGAGTATGATATCTGGCCTTGTAATCTTCGTAGGAAACTGTTGATCTCACTGAGCAAATAGTGGAAAATGGGTAGTATTATTGACAACCTGATTTTCTCCATCTCACCAAGGCCAGAATTAGTATGGGATGGGCATTTGGCGAGAGGTTGTTCTAAATTCGAAAAGAACGATTTTAAAGAGGCCGCTTTAGGACATGATCTCACATCTGTTTATTTATTTTAGCTATCTTGAATATCTTGAATTAAATAATGCCAGCTTAATGATGAATAGATGATTCAAAGAAAAAAATGATATATGAATTAAGAAAGGCGAGAGTGCAATTAAGATATTTATAATTTTACTTAGGAAAGTGGTGTAGGTTTTAGGTGAAACATGATATTAATTAATAAAGTAAAGGGTGTGTAGTTTCACAGTGAATGAAATAAAACTCAAAGAGGTTTATACAAACTCAATATATTTCGGATTATTAGTCCATCATCAGGAGTTTACAAGTTAAACTAATAATAATTGAACAAGTGATCACAATTTTAACATCTAAATCATATGTACAATATAACAAAATATAACATTCAAATCTTACATACCAACATAACACAAGAAAAACATCAATAAAATTAAAATTTAAAAATTTCTTGTTTTACGAAGATTTTTCTTTTTTAAATAAAAAAATATATAAATATAAATATAATTAATTTTACCTTATTCTATGACTTAAATTTATAATTTTATTTTCTAATTTAATTCTAAAAAGACTTTATATTTATACTTGTAATTTTCATTTATATTAATATTCATATTTACTTAGATTTCTTATATTTATATTTATATATTTTTATATTTAAAAAAGAAAAATCTTTGTAAAACAAAATTTTTTAAATTTTAATTTTATTGATGTTTTTCTTGTGTTATGTTGGTATGTAAGATTTGAATGTTATATTTTGTTATATTGGTACATATGATTTAGATGTTAAAATTGTGATCACTCATTCAATTATTATTAGTTTTAACTTGTAAACTCCTGATGATGGACTAATAATCCGAAATATATTGAGTTTGTATAAACCTCTTTGAGTTTTATTTCATTCACTGTGAAACTACACACCCTTTACTTTATTAATATTTATAGTTGGAAAGCGTCGCGTGTCTATCTACCTCCAGTAAAGAAAAGTTAAGGTAATAGGTTTGAGGCTAGATTAATTTAGAATTGCACTGGTACACGACCAAATTAATTCTTCCTATATAGTATAATAGATCTCCAGAAGAGGAGAGGGTAGTAAAAGTTAATCGTTTCGAAATAAAATAAATTTTTGATAAGTTACTAATTTAATCAAAAACGTGTTTAATATTAAATAAGTCAATTTAAGGTTGTTATCGTCCATCTTTGAAAATAATTAGGCTGGATATTGGGATCTTGGACTTGAGAAATAATTAAAAGCTAAATTTCCAAAAGTTGCAACACGTTTCGTCGTATATTTTTCGACTTCTTCAGGCAATTTTTAGGATCAGCTTTCTCGTTAATAGATATATATACAGATCATTAGACTAGATTTTGCAATGACATAATTGACAAGGCTTAAACAAACTTAATACAAAAAATATTAAACAAAATAAATAAAAAATCTCAAACAAAAATTGATTGTTTGAGATTTTTATTTATTTTGTTTAATATCTTTTTGTATTGAGTTTGTTCAAGACAAAAATTTTTGTTTGAATTTTTTATTTAATTTGTTTAATATCTTTTGTATTAAGATTGTATAAGCACTTGCCAATTATGTCATTGCAAAATCTAGTCTAATAGTACACTGTATATATCTATTAACAAGCATAAATGTTTAAAAATTACACAGATGAAGTCGAAAAATATACAACGAAACGTGTTGCAACTTTTTGGAAATTTAGCTTTTAATTAATTTCTCAAGTCCAAGATCCCAATATCAAGCCTATTAAATTGAATTTTTTTAAATTAAATATTTTTATTCATAATAAAGAATGAATGTATTGAGAAAAAAGTGGAAGAGGCAAATTAGTAGAAAAATTTGGCGCGAGTTGGAAATTGCCTGGAAATGTAGAGTATAAGAAAGATTATTATCGTACAGGTATTTATACTCTGTTCGCAGGTATATATCTAAATTAATTGATGTATCTGCAACGCATAATGAAGTATCAATTGAAAAGATTTTGTTTTGCCCAGAGAAGCAAGTTAATTCATAAAAGAGAAATTGCAATGAGAGTTCAAACTATATTCTCCAACAAATGAATTATAAATATGTCATATGTGAAAATATGAATATATATAGGTATATATACAGATTTTTATTTGGTATATGTATAATGTATATATTTCCGCAGAGAATAACCTCGTTTGATTTCTCTTGATAATAGTATCAGTAGATAGAATAGAAGAAGCCTATCCTCAGGGCAGTAACATGAGCAACAATTCATTAGACGAGGGAGAAATGTCTCTGTGTATGATTAGTGATGGATAAAAGGTGTATGAAAGGGTTGCATGCGAGAAAATGAGCATCTGGCTTGGCTGCCGTGAATCGGAATGAGCTATGGATATGACCTTGCAAGAAGTCATGGGATTAACTACTCTTTCTCTGTATTTGTTGAGACCCCTTTAATATGCATTAATTCCAAGCGTTATTTAACTTTTTTTTTACTTTCACTTTGGTAGATATATGATTTAGAAATGTTTTCAAATGAGTTAATTATAATAATCTGACAAAAAAAAAAAAAAAAAGGAAAAAATGGAATATCTTCAAAACTCGGTAAATTTATTTTCTTTTGATAAGTTTTAATAATTATTTTGATTATTTATGTCCACCGATTAAATTAATAAGTTGTTGTAGGGAAATAAGGACAATAGCTTATGCAAATAATTTTTATTTTCTGCCAGCATTTTGTCAACTTTGTTGAGCTTATTCAAGACTCAAACAAATAAACTCTTAATGCATATTTGCTTGAATTTCAATTAATATTCATTCTTAAGAAAAAAATAAGGGCCAAAATAGGATCACATCGAGATTCCAGAAAATAAGAATGAATATTATAGAAATGACAAACTACCTGCGAAGAAATCTAGGCTGTTTGAGCCTGAAAGTCAATAAAATTGACGAAACGTTGGCAAAATAATAAAAATTATATGCATAAGCTATTGTCCTTCATCATCATCATCAGCCTGTCGATATCGACAATCCACTGCTGAATATAGGCCTCTTCCATCAAATGGAAGGGGTTGGCGATAAGTCACCACGCTTGCCAGACGGATTGGTGACTAGGAATCAGATTATAGCCGGTCAAAATATCAATGCAGGGACTCGGACTCGAACCCGGGACTCCTGCTTAGAAGGCTAGCTGTCTTTAAGCTCTCGGCTAGTGTCTTTAAGCTCTCGGCTAATCCGATTCCCTTAGAGCTATTGTCCTTATTTCCCTACAACAAGTTTTAATAATTTGGCTATTTTTGAGATAAAAAGTTGAAACTCGGCAATAGGTGAATTATTACTTCACAGCTTAAGGGGCGCACCCCATTAGCTCTTCAACCGATCAAGAGTTGTCCATAAGTATATTTATATTCTAAGACTTTTCACATTTATCAACTAGAAATTTTGAAGCTAGAAAGGCATAAATCTTAGTAGTTTTTCGTTTTGGAAATATAAACATTTTATCATCAGTACGAACTTTCTACGACTTTCTGTTCTCGAGTCGTTATGACGTATCGGAATCCAGACAAACAGAATTAATTTATTATTATTTTTATATAAAAATGTTTCACCCAGGCGCGGATCCAGGCCTCTGATTTGGGGGGGTCGCCCCATCGCCCCCTGGATCCGCGCATGGTTTCACCTAGAACCAACACCCCATCTCTTTAAAAGTTAAGGATTATTTTTCTTTACGTTTCAGACATTTCTTAATACGAATAGCAACAGTAACAGCAATATCAAAAGCTGCATGAGTTTTCATTAAACCCTTGTAGTCCATAGTCCATATCCATTGAAGAAAATTGAAGCGAGGGAGGTGAAACACTATTTTTCACGAACAAAGAAGAAAGAAGTTAGATCAAAAAATGGTAAATCCCAATTCAGTGAAATTTTAAATGACAACTGTGTATTCTAAAAATTGAAAATAATTAAATTTTCGCGTTCATGGAAATTAAGAAAGCTGAAATTTAGCAAGGAGATAAAGTATTTAATTAAAATGTAATGTGAGTATTCTACAGAGCCCTAAATTAGAAGGAGGGGGAGGGTTTAAAAAATTTAAATGATTATATTTCAAATTTAAAAGTTGAATCAAAACACTGAGGATAATTTATATGAATCCAAAGACCTATAATTTTGATCAAATAAATTTTTCTTAACATTATATGATTTTTAATGATATAAAACACTAGTATATTCATTACTATTTTAATTTATTAAGTTAAGGACAGCCAGGGTGGAATTATATCTTCTTCTTCCTTTTATGTAGGTCGGGGACCTATATTTTCCAGAGCGTCACTCCATCTTTTCATTGGACGACCTCGGCTTCTTCTTCCATTGGTACATTGTCACTCACCCTTCTGATAATTCTGTCTTCCAAATCCAAAGCATCGGCGCCTGGGTTCAGAGGAGAAGAATAGAATGGAGTTATATAAAAGTGAGAAAAAAATCGTTATTGATGTTAACTTTTAAATCTATTTCTCTCATGACTTCGAAACTTAAATAGGCTTTCTTTAAGGATGTCGTAATGACTAATGTTAGTTATTCATCAATAAACTAAAATTTTAAATCTTAATCCACTAAAAATAATTTATTCCGAGTTCCTCTTTTGAGATTGAATTTCATTCTCGACAACACTTTAATTTAAGTCATTATAAATAAAGAAATAGTTATCCCCAGGGACGTGACGAGGACATGATTTTTGGTATGGCCTTATTTAGGTGTGTTCAAGAAGAGTGAAAGGCCTCTGCGCTACCATTCCGTTTCTTTCTTAAGATGGCAATCAAAACAACCTGCATACCTTGAGTGCGTTGAAAGCACTTCCGAATTCTCAAGCTACCTTTTCATTGAAATCTTATCAGTTTCTTTTCAATCTACTTAGATCAATCTTCCATAACCAACCAATTCAGCCGGCTTCCGTGCCAGAAATAGGCAGTAAACGTTTTTAGAAATATCTGAAACTTTAGAAAATTAATTCTCAAGCATGTTTGTTAGGGGCTCGTTTGAAAAAAAACAGAACCATATTAGTGTTGCTACACTGCCTAACCATTTCTTAATAGAATTAAAATACTTTTCTTTTTTTTCAATTTCTCTGTAAAATGAACAATTACTTACCCTTTTATTTTACAGCACTATATCTTGTAAAGGATTGAAAGCTCGGAAATAACTTATTAAAGTGTTATTTTTAACCGAAAACCTGATACTTTCTCAACATCTTCAAAACTTTTATGGTTAATTCACACATCCATTAATAATAAAGATAAATCGATGAGGTTGTCCTCTGATTGATGCAAATAAATATATACATATAAATATATGTATAATTTTATTTGAGTGAAACTATTATATATTTTCAAAGGTTTGACATTCATCGCCAGTGTTTTTTAATTAGAACCTCTTTGATTTCTTTTTATGAATCTATAACTCTGGCACTCTCGGCAAAAAAAAAATTATTTTCAAATAATTAAATTATTAAGTAAATTTTATCTATGAAGTCTTTGGACTTAGAATGCCGCTATTTAATCGAAGAATAATTAATAAACTAAATAATTATTTAAAGTGAATGCCATTAAGAGAATTGACGTTGATTCAATTAAATATCTCTGGTAAACTAGAGAGCTTTTGTCATTTCAGTAAATTCATATGAAAGTGAATTAAACTAATAACAAGGGCTTAGAGGGTGGCGAGTGGCCCCTAACTTTGCGATCAAAACAAATGTAAAGAGGCAACGCCTCTCGAGGCATCGAACTTGAAATAATGCCTGTGGTCAGGGCGAGAAAGGTCAAGGACTGTTCAATTAAATTTTCCATTCAATTTGTGTTAAATTACTAGACTTGAAGTAATCCATATTGATTAAAAATGTTCAACTCTAGTGAGAGAACAAAAAAATGCTCTTTTAAAGTAAATTAAATTCTAGTAGTAAATAGTTAAGGGTCAATGCTTGCATTTTACCGGGAATGTAAATTTTCTATTGAAGGTTGTTAGTAATTTCTTTAACTTTATTTTTAATGCGAACGAATGAAAGAAGGGACACCCCAAAAAATGCAGCACTTATAGGTAGTTCTTGAAAGACTCTGACATTACAGATGACAAGATAAGAGAAAACTACCAAGCGAAAGATTGGAGACGACTTTAAAATTAATTTGGTAAAAAGTAGTATAGTTACTAATGGAGAAAATAAATAAATTGTCATCATATTGTATTTAAGATGGATTCTGATGTGTAAGAGTATGATTGGAGGTATGATTGTAAAATAATACAAGAGATTCATTTATTACAAATGAATCTCTTGTATTCAAAAGAAACCGAGAGATTCTGGTGAGATGAATGATTGGGTTTTTACTTTACGACAAGGATATGGTAAAGTAATGTATTCGTGGATGGAAAAAGGTGATATTTTACCTCGCATTTCGGAAAAATCTCAAAATAGCCACAACTATTTATTTCGATAAAAAAAATCATCGCATTCGGTCTCTACAATAAAGCTCTTTAAATAGTGAGAATCAAAAAATTGATAGTTTAAGAGATATTAAATATTTTGTCAAAATGTCTCTTAGTGGGTTAGTACCTACGTTAGTAGATTATGTTATCAAATTTCGTGTACGCTCTAGTTCAAAAACCTATATAGGTATCAAAACGGAATTGTATATTATTTTTTATATATTTTATATTAGGTTTAAGAACTGAGTAGATTTAGGTTGGAATCGGACCCAAAAATTGAGGGGGAAGGGGCAGGTGTATGGTAAAACTTTTATTTTATTATATATATTTATTTAAGCAACTTTTTGGTAAAATTATTACCATCAAATCAAATCAAGCGAACTTGAATTTAAAATTAATGTCCCTTCACCAGATTTATGTTATGGAGTAACAAACTGAATAGAATCTAAACAGTGACTGACTCTCTGTCTCTTGCGCCTTCGGTAAAGAGCGTAACCTCTGTAAAAGTCTCACATCCCATATGCTTTAATATTTACTGAAAAACAGTGTGCACCTTTTCCCTTTGCTTTTCAGCCTCGCTCTTCAAGATATATTATACTAGCTTCAGCACATTCATAAACTGCAATGATCCATATATGCCCATCAGCAACCTCCCATTTTCTGGATTATTAAATGATGACCGAGTAGTTTTTGTTTTATATGAAATCTCAATGCAATATCATAGATATTAAATCTAATTTTTTCCTTCTTCTCCCATCCCAAGTTATTTTACTTTATAGAAAGTAAATTTTCCCAAGAACATCAACGAGAGAAAAATCATTTTCAAGTATTATTATTTTTTTCTATTTATGGGTCTGGATTCAATTATTTCGAATACCTACATACACTCAAAAATGAAAAGTCATAGAAAGTGTTTATTTCTAAAAATAACAATTGATTAGATTTTGGGTTTTCTAACTTCTAGACTCGGCGTTTAAAAATAAAGAAAATCAGAAAAATTTGAGTTATTAAGGGCAGTTATTTAACGATTAAAATTGATATTTGGTAGAAAAATAGATATTAAGAAACTCCACTTCGGTGTCAAGTTTTAACTTTCAAATTAAAAATGTTCGCTGACGAAAAATTAGCAAATCACTAAAATTTGCAGAAAGCATAGTAGTTCTTGAAATTTTCCTTCGATTTTTTGTTGTTTTTAATTTAATTTTTCTTATAATTTTTAATTAGTGAAAATGACATTTAAAAAAACTTTTTATGGACACACCAAAAATCCATTATATCATCATTAGTATCATTTATTTGTATTTAAAGTGATTATAGTAGTTTCAAAAGCTTCGTTACTGCTTTTCATTAATGTATCGTCAACACTTATAATATAAATTAATTCAAAACATATACTTTATACTAAACAACGGGTAAGTTGCCTTCTAAGCATAATTATTGGAAATCGATGAAAATTAATTTAACCATTCAAGAGAAACTTGATAATTGAATGTTACATTCATTATATGCTAATTAAATGATACAAGAGAAAAAGGAAATTAAACCTTTTGAGAACGAAATTAAATTTTAGTAATTTACATTTATAAATGAATTTATGAATGTGTTTCAAAAATGGTTATATAACTTAGGTCACAATCAAAGGAAAATAAGGTTTGTAAACCTGTTAGTTGAAACATAATTTTGAAATAGTCTCAAATTTTTTTTAAATACATCTGCAAGATGTAAACTAAAGCCCGGTTATATAATATTCTGTGATTTAACATTGTGACTATGAGAGATATTACTCGGTAGGTTTGAAGATAATCTTATATATAAATGTCAGAAAAAAATAACACTGGCACCGCAGGGAAAATTTCCAAGACAGAATAACAAATTTGAACGAAACATAAACTGGGACGGAAGAGGCATTGGGGAGGAATTTAAATGACTGTTATTGCCAAAATGGGAAACAAATGAATGCTATTATTTTAAAATGTGAATTAAATTTCAAGTAATTATAAGTGAAGAATAAATTATAAGATAGAAAAATTGGGGTGTGTGCTTAAGACCATACGACAGAAGTGATAACTTATATGGCATTTATAATTCTAATATTCTAGAATTATTAAAATTTATATATTATTATTTTTTGAAAAGGAATAATTAACATATTTTCCTGCAATGATTGAACTGGTACTAGACCAAAGCCCAAGCGTGACGCGTGATGTGACGCCTGACGGCTCAATCCCATTTACTGACCAGGAATTAAAAATGTTCATGAGCGCCAAAATTCAAATAAAAGATATTAATTTGAGTTTAGAATTAATGCTGCAGCGTCATCTGTGGCTAAACACCGACCCCCAACCGTGACGCGTGATGCGTAACGCGTGACGAATCAACCCATTTACTGCCAAGTAAAATAAAAAAGTGTGCAAGGCACGCCAAAAGAAGTTATCACTTCACTAAAAATATTCTGGATTCAGAGGGATTCAAACCTACACTTTCTCTTGATTTCCATTAGTAATGATAATATATTAAATTGTTAAATTGTAACATAGAGTTGAAATTATTAAGACTGCTATAAATCCGAACATCATCTTGTTTATTTAATTCTTATTATAAATCATATGTCATTTGGGAATAGAGAGCGTAATGTAATAAAACACATGCAAATTGCATTAAATTTCGGAGGAACAATAGTTATTCAACTGTATAAAACACTAACTAGATCAACTTCAATTCAAATTTAATTCAATGTTCATTATATAGGTATATTTTTTGAAATAGTCATATTAAACTTGAGAAGGGATAAAATTTTTTAATAAAAAATTTAAAATTATACTTATTCATTTTTAAAATGATTGAGTGTCTCTAAGGAAATATGTAAAAGTTCTTTACAGTCATCCATTTGATTATAACACACAAAAAATTTCTGAGAAGGACACTGAAACCATTTTTTAAGTAAAAAATACAAATTTTAAAATACCTACGTTAAGAATGGCAAAAAATACTAAACTATATAATAGATATATAATAGATTTTGGTGGATTTACATTAATATAATTAACCAAGCCTAGTATCGTACGTTAGATGCAATAAATAAGCAAAAAACATATTTAAAACCATAATTAGATATAGCGACGGTTAATGAACTTAAATAGTAAGAATTTTAATTTAAGAAATACATTTCTGCCCTTTTATGAAATTTAATTTCAACGATGTATATTTGTGGGTCAAAATTGAATTCCAAAATTTAACATAACATTTTTAATTTAAAGAAATGAAAATAAAAATACTAAGCATTTTTATTTTATTTAACTTTTTAATCTAGACCTCTAGGGTGAAATGAAGAATTGTACTTAATTTAATGTTGTCCTAAGGGCTGTTATAAGTTATAACATACAATCCCTCCTTGATAAGTCTATTCAAATCATGGAATTAAATGAAATTTACTCAAGAAAATAACCAACTCTTCGGATGTAGTATGTTTATCCAACATTTTGTTAAAAAGTTGAATTCGCAAAGTTTTTCATTGAATTAAATAGTCGGCAAATAATTGTTTATTCTTTATGATATTTTTAACCCGCATTTTGTTGATTTTTTAACAATAAGAATTTAGAAAACTTTTTATTCCCACTTTTATATATTAAATTTTATAAAGTTTTTCTAATTTATCATATTTATAAAAACATAATACATTCGAAAGAGGCATGAGGGGCGGGTAAGTATAGTACATTCAAATGGTAAAGCGGGTCACGGATTCAGTATCGATGCAGTAAGCATTCTTTTATCAGCCAGTTGAGGAATTTGACTCGTATTCGCTAGTTATTATTATTGTTCTAATATCAATCGATTTGTTTGAATCCCACTCAAATCGAAAGAGGCGCCTAAAGGGCGAGATAATTTAACACTTTTAAAAGTAATTAGATAAGAAGAAATTAATTGAAAATATTTTGTTTTGCGGAGAGTAGTAGAGTTGTTGATTCATAAAGAGAAATCAATGAGGCTGTCCACTGCTTCATTCAAATAAACAATTAAACATACACATGATATTTGAAATAAAATGTATTCTTTATTCAATTCTCTAGGACCGTCTGATCCCAAAATATACTAAAATTTCTATAATTTGGCTATATCAAATTTTTTGTTAAAATCAGAAATTACACAAGGCTATAATATAGCATTTCCTTTTTTCGTTTTTCGACAAAAATTTTATTTCGAGATATTTCAAATAAAATATATTTTTTCAATTCTCTAGGACCGTCTGATCCCAAATATACTAAAAT
Organism: Forficula auricularia; assembly: GCA_024734495.1. NCBI lineage: Eukaryota > Metazoa > Arthropoda > Insecta > Dermaptera > Forficulidae > Forficula > Forficula auricularia. The sequence goes on along the minus strand of JALMQS010000030.1, from coordinate 5,819,487 downwards.
TTCTATAATTTGGATATTTCAATGAAATTATATCCATTCATCTCTATATGAAATTCTCTTTAAAATAATATTAAAATTTTCAAGAAAATTAAATTTTATTTTTCTATCAAAATACATTAAGTGTATATAAGGGGGGGGGCCCTTACCTACTTTTTCTGCTTTTTCGAAGGGTCAAAAAAAGTAATAATTTTAAATAAATTTCAATGAAATTATATCCATTCATCTCTACATGAAATTCTCTTTAAAAAAAATATTAAAATTTTTAAGTAAATTAAAAAAAAATTTCTATCAAAATCCATAAATTGATGATTAAGGGGGGACCAGTACATACTTTTCAGCTTTTTCGAAAGGGTCCAAAAAAAAGTAATTATTTAAAATAAATTTCAATGAAATTATATCCATTCATCTCTATATGAATACTAATTAAAATAATAGTAAAATTTTCAAGTAAATTACATTTTATTTTTCTAACAAAATCCATAAAGATATGATAAAGGGGGGATCCTTACCTACTTTTCTGCTTTTTCAAAGCTTTAAAAAAGTAATTATTTTAAAGATATTTCAATGAAATTATATCCATTCATCTATATCTGGAATACTAATCAAAATAATATTAAAATTTTCAAGTAAATTAAATTTTAGTTTTTCTATCAAAAATCCATAGAATGTTGATAAGGGGGGAACCTTACCTACTTTTCTGCTTTTTCTAAGGGTCAAAAAAGTAACTACATATTTTTAAGAAATTTCAATAAAATTATATGCATTCATCTCTATATGAAATACTAATTAAAATAATATTAAAATTTTCAAGTAAATTAAATTTTAGTTTTTCATCAAAATCCATAAAGTTGTTGATAAGTGGGAGGACCCTTCGATGATATTTCCAATAAAATAATTTTTTTTTCATTTCTCTAGGATCCTCTGATCCCAAAATTTGAGTAAAAATTTCTCATAATTTGGATATATCAAATTTTATCTCAAAATCAGAAAATTTCACAAGGCTATAGCTCTCTGAAACAAGCTATATCGTATATAGCAGAAATGATAGATGAATTGGGCAAGATTACTTACTATTCAATACGTAAAAGACCATTCTATCATACTTAAAGCTCGAGTTCCAATCACGTCATATATCAGTAGAAAAGTTTATATAGATGTTTCATTCACTATATAATTTTTTAAAAAAAAATAAAACCGACTTCAAAAAAATTAAATTCAACTAATAAAATAATAAGAACTCAAAAATCAAATTAAATCCACTAAAAGGTATAAAATAATTATCTAATTTAGTTATAACTAAACGACAAAATTTTTACATGAAATCACTTTTTGAACTCGGAGACTAAAGAAAAACCATAGGGCCCCATATGCTCGAAAAAGTGGTTGAAAATTGGACCTGTAGGGTTGGATTTATTCGAGCCAGCCGCGCGGCGGCCACATGCCCGAAATCATATTTAAACATTAATGGCATAAAATTATCCTTCCAATAAAGCCAAATTGATGGACAAACAAAACGATTTTCTTGTGTTTTATTTCAATTCGAAGTTCTTATACCTCTAAAAAAAACACCCGTTATAACAAAGCTGAGCTTTACGCGATGTAGTCTTCATTATACGCCAAACGTACTAAGTAAGATCCATCGAGTACGATTCATAAAATGTAAGTATATGTTTAGCACCGACTTCAAAAAAGTTTTATACCTTTTAATGCAATTTTTTTGATTTCTTATTATTTTATTTTGTTTATTTAATTTTTCTGAAATCGGTTTTATTTTTTTCTCAAAAATTATTTATATTTGTCTCTTTTGGGTGATGTTGACAATAGTGAGACTCTAGATCAGTGATTCTCAACCTTTTCTTTGTTGCGGCACACTTTTAACAATTTCAAAATTTGGCGGCACACTAACAATAGTTTAAAATAATTTTACTTACCTATAATAAATACCCTGTGTTACTGTGTAAAATAGTTTATGATAATAATTTTCAATGTAAAATAAAATAATATGTACTACAAAGACAACATGATGATAAAATGTTTCACCTAGAACCAACACCTAAATTCTTAAAATTGATTAACGGTGCATTATATGAAAAAGTTTCAAATAAAAGTTTACTTATATCAGGGGGAACTAAACTATGCTATTGTTTGTCGACCTAGAACAAGCTATCAAGGGGTATTCCGAGGTCATAGTTCTGTTTTTTAAATGGAAACCTATTTGTTTCTGTACATATTCTGAATCTACAAAAAAAAAACTGAGCAACTTTTATTAGAACTATTTTTTTATATGACATCAAATAAAAAAAATATTAAATCAATTAGATCTCAAAAAAAAATCTTAATAATTATTTATAACGATTATTCAACTTAATTATCAAATAATAATGATTAAATAATTAATTATTAAATAAATATTTATTAAATCGAAAAGTCACATCAATGAAAATAAGTGTTTATAATGATCTTAAAACTTCGTTATACACAGATTTAAGAGATTATTTTCTACTTAATAGAACAATTTAAAATTCTTGAGTTGAAATAAGTTTATTTCTTGTGTCAATCCAGTAGATAGTTATATTGTATTACCATAATAAAAATGGAGCATTTTTTGTTGAAGACAGAATTGAAATGGTCTTAATTTATGGTGAATGTGGAAGAAGTATTATGTGGAGCTGCCATTGAAATGGATGCCGAGCGTTTTCCTGATAGGAATACACCCTCACAAGCTTCATTTTATCATGTTGTAAATCTGTTAAAAAAACAAAACAAAAACAAGAAATGTAAAGCCTACGTATAACCAAGTATTAATATCATTAAAACACCCATTTTCATTGTTGTGACTTTTTGATTTAATAAATATTTATTTAATAATCAATTATTTAATCATTATTATTTAATAATGAGCTTTTCGTGCGTGCCTTCGGCACGCCCTCGAAGCTCGGCCCTCCGCGCTGAAGCCCTGGCGGGCAGCGTCTCAGTCCAAATTTTATTCCTCTTAAAAAACCACACTCCAAATGTATACCCGTAAACTACCGAAAATACATCGTCTCTTAAAAGTTTCGCATCTTTAATTTTTGAGTGGCGAGGGAGGGGGGGAACAATTATCAATATATACTAGATGAAGGAGGAGGTATCAGCCAAAGATGGAATCACTGGGTTCAATAAAACACCTTTAATGAGACGTTTCGGCCTGAATTTTGTTGGCCATCTTCAGTCAATTAGGAGTTATACACAAAATGCGGTACACATATGTGATCGAACCAAGCCTTGTCAAAAATAAAAATTTCTTTTAGCTTCATGCGAATTTATAACGTGCCTGGACCCAATTCATTCTGAAACTTTTGGGTCCAGGCACGTTATAAATTCGCATGAAGCTAAAAAAATTTTTATTTTTGACTGGGCTTGGTTCGATCACTTATGTGTACCGCATTTTGTGTATAACTCCTAATTGACTGAGATAGTCAAATAAATTCAGGCCGAAACATCTCATTAAAATTGTTTCGTATTCCACCCATGCCTCCTTCATCTAGTACAGTTTCATCACAGCCACGAACTCTTACAATTATCAATATATTTAATGTTTCTTAATTTAAAAAGAATTGGAGTCTTTCATTTCAAAATTCGAATATATATATTTCAAATTTGCCTGGTTAATGAAAATCGATTGGAGCCATCAGTTTAAAATCAGAGCTGAGAATTATATTTCAAATTTGCCTCGTTAATTAATATATATTTAATGTTTCTTAATTTAAAATCTATTGGTGTTTTTCATTTTCATTCGAGTTCAAATGAATACAATATTATCTAGACACAAAGTCTAAATCAAAAATATATAGTTTTAGTAAAAGAAATCAAGATATAAATATTAATGTGACATTGGTCTAGTGGTTAGAGCTGATGACCATAGTTCAAGTTCGTCGGTTCGATTCTAGGCAAGAGGGTAATTTTTTTAGAGAAATTTCTCTAAGCGTTGTTACAAATTAATCTAGATGAATATATATAGTATTAAGTTGAATAATTGTTAAAAATAATTATTAAGATTTTTTTTGAGAACTAATTGATTAAATATTTTTTTTATTTGATATCGTATAAAAAAATAGTTCTAATAAAAGTTGTTCAGATTTTTTTGTAGATTCAGAATATGTACAGAAACATATAGGTTTCCATTTGAAAAACAACTTGACCTCAAAATACCCGTGAAAGCTTGTTCTAGGTCGACAAACAATAGCTTAGTTTAGTTTCCTCCCTGATATAAATAAACTTTTATTTGAAACTTTTTTTCATATAAGTAATGCACTGTTTTTGAGTTATAAGACTGTCTCAAGATAAAAATCTCACCCGGTATAAAGAAAGATATATGGAATCAAAGAATGAAAGAAAATTTATATTGAAAAATGAAAACTTACCTCTGAATAAAAGTTGCTTGCAGGTTTCCTTGAAGATGCTTGTGGATAATTTGTATCAAGTGGACCGAAACGTCTACTTTTTCCGGTATTCGCTGAATTACCCCCGTTGATCTCTTTAGACGATGGACGTTGTTGCGATGATAATTCACGAGCACTTTGACTCCTGACCGTACTCGATGAAAACTTGGATGAAGTAGTGCTGAGCGCAGGAGTTGCTCGGGAAGTCGTATCTAAGCAACAATCACATTCATCATCTATCACCCTTGGTGGTCAACAATATAATCTACTTTACTTAATTACAATTATTAGTATGGCCTAAGAACCAGAGAAATTTTAATTCAAACTATTTCATTCTAATTATGAACCTTTTCACTTCAAAAGGGGATTAATCGATTTCAAATTAATATTAATCAATTCCAAAAAAAGAATCAAAACAATTGACTTATCAATCATGACTATTCTCAATTTGAAATAGTATATTTCTTTTTAAAAATGATTAATCCCGATTTGTGATTGAAAATGTTTTTTTTTTTTTTTTTTTTTAATACAATCGACTCTCGATAATTCGAAATCCAAGGGACTACAAGAAAAATTCGAATTATTAAGAGTTTTTACCATTATATTTTTGAGAATATTTGAGCTTACATAGATTTTATATAAAGCCTAAGGTAAAAAAGTAAAAATAATGAAAACAACAAAAAAGAACAAAAAATTATTTATGTTTTAACATTGCAATAGATAATAACATACGTAATTAAAAAATTAAGAATAGTTCTTTGATAGGATAAATTCGAATTATAAAGAAGGGAAGTGGCCTAGTTCAAATTATAGAAATTTCTTGTTACGAAAAAGATTTCGAGTTTTCGAGCGTATCAAAATACAAAGCATTTTTTTCTATTTTCCGAAGTTAACAGCTGAAGAATTCGAATTATCGAGGTTCGAATTGTCGAGAGTCGACTGTATATATCGTAGTTGTGATTCTCTTCCGGGAGCCTTTTGCATTCAGGGTGAGTGAAAGCTCAAAGCGACGTTAATTTGTCAAAAACGATTTAACTATTTTGTTGAAAACAAAAAATGGAAGACAAAGTGAAAACTTTTTTCAAAACTCAGTACACTCTCTGTAAATTTTGGAGATTCGGCAAATTGATTGTCAGCATACTACGGTATGAATAAAAAGGCAGTTTATTAATACAAATTTGTAGGATAAATTTCAGGTTCCCATATAACATTTTGATTTTTCACATGCTCTGGGGAAAAGAAAGTCGGAAATATAATCAGTTCTTCATTTTGGAAATATTTTACCACTACAACGAATTTTACATGGCATTCTTGAATATTGGGATTTAGACAAACAAACGGATAGAAATAATCATGCTTCACAATGACATTTTTTCCAATTTTTAGGCTTTCATTTTATCAGAACGAATAAGCAAAAATAAATAAATAAATGAAAATTTCTGAGTGATTCCAATGCTATACGATAATCAGGCGCACAAGTTCATATAACTAGACTTTTATGCTAAGCTCAAACCGTTTGCTGACAAAAAATTGTCCAATCAATAAAATTTGAAAATAGGGTACCTACCGTGTTTTGAAAGTTTTCACTTTTTCATCCATTTTTTAAATAACGAAAAAAAAGTTTTGAAAATGAATTAGGCATCTATGGCCAGGAAACAGGCAGAAATACCTTCAAATTTAAATTCACTGCTATAGTTCAGAGATGAATCAGACGCATAATCAAAAGAACCTTTCCAATTGGATTTAAGCATTGGTTCTCTTGAAAATGGGTTTGAATCAATAGATACTTCAGATGTGCGTTCCTTAAGATATAGAAGAGCGTAGGTTGGCTATCTCAAGAGAATTGCATCAAATGAAATATTTTGTCAAAGCCTGATTCTTAGAAATTGCAAAATTTCATTAACCCCTTTACGATAGATAATTAATCATCTTAGAGTTCAAACAACTATTCACTATTTTTATTTTTAAACATAGTTATTTACTTAAATTTATTTCATACTATGTATTTATAGTTATATTTGTATCTGTATTTATAACATGCTTTAGCTTTTCGAAGAAATGAAAAAAAAATAAAGAAAAAGATATATGAAAATCAATATCAATGTCTTTTACTTTGAAAGGCGATTCATATACCATTTTCTATATAAAGAGGAATCCATTGAATTTTGTTTGAGATGGATGTCATATTTTATCAATTTTCAATCAATAAAATATATCAATTTAATCTTTGAATTCGAACAAATTGAATTCTCCACTTGAGGCTTTTTATAACTCAATATGACTCCATTTATTTTCCATTATACTTATTTCAAAATTATATTAGCCAGAATGTTGTAGTGAATATATATATATATTATATAAACGTTGTCTGTTTTCTCTATATTATCATCATATGCGTAGCATAGATATATGAAAGGCCTGAGAGATAGGCAACTGAACATACATATCTAAAGGGAGCCCTAAAGCCAAAAGGTAAAACACGAAAATAGACTCAAAATGAAGATTATTTTTTCGGAAATCTTGAAATCTAGTTCCAGATTCAAAATTTAAAATTACAAATTTTATTTTTCGAAAAGTTCACAGTAATAGATTTTAGAGAGAAAAAAATATCATGACAAATTGTTGTGTGTTTTCAATTATCTACATATAAATCTCAATGTTTTAAGGAATTTTATGACTTTATATTGGGCCACGGGTTGGGTTTAAATCGAATGGGATTAAAGAAGGATATGATTGATAATTTATTTTATAAAAGGGTCACGGATATAATAATCCTTGACTATCCATTATGCATTGACATGTAAGAACGTGCAAAGAACTAAAAGACAAGTCCTGACAAGTTTTAATCCAAGAAAGAAATGATCAATTAATTGGGATTGTTCTAGAAAACCCCAATTCCTTGTCTCCTTCTACTAGAATGATAACTATAGACTTGGATAGTGTCGTAGCATATAAATTACTGAAATAATAAATATTTTATAAAATGAAAAAGAATTTTTAAATATTCAAAATTTCATTATTTTTTTATCTTATATAATTGAGCTTAAAATTTTGCTTTTAGTGAATTTTATTCTTGAAAAAAGCTTCATGTATTGTACAAATTCATATTTCGAAAAAAAGGAATAAATATATCTCTATATATAAACTTTAATGTTTTAAGGAAGTTTATGATTTTATGTTGAGCCACACTCATTGCAGTGCTGGGCCGCATGCGGCCCGAGAGCAGGTTGGTTAGCCCTGGTTTAAACAATAATATTTTCAAAAAAAGGAACATTGTCTATTTTTGCAATTTATTTTTTGATTTTCATCTTTTTCTGAAATTTTGAACATTTTTCTTCTTTAAGATAAAAGAATATATAGCCCAAGAGCCCACGACGGCCAGACCTTCGTTATTTTATAAAAGCTGAAAGTTTTTCTGTGCATGTCCCCTATACAGGTAAGAACGACCAGCGACTATAGAGTTTGGGTTGTGGTTACTTTGGCAGGTAACAGGTAATAAAGGTGTATAAAATAGTACTTTAAATTCGTTAAAGTATAAAGCTCAATTTTTTTATATTTTCTTCGGGATAACTTTAGAAATCTCGTCATCCATTGCCGGACACTTATGACAGTTGCTACCCCCTGCCAGACACCCCTAAACTTTAATAAATTATAATTATACTTTCGTTATAATATAAAAGATAAATTTTATATGTGTTTCTTGGCGACCTATAAAAAATGTTACCTCAATAGGCGGATAGTTTTAATGGTTTTTACATAGATTTTTGACATTTCGGTTATTATTGATAACCATTGGTGAAGACATGGAGGAATCGACTTAAAATCAAAAATAACCATCGATTCTTATCTAATACTAGAGGAATAACCTTATTGCATTCCATTTTTGTTGTTTTGACTATTAATGGCAACCCCTACTGAAAACGTGGAAGAATCGACTTAAAATCAAAAATAAAGTTTAGGGGTGTCTGGCAGGGGTAGCAACTGTCATAAGTGTCCGGCAATGGATGACGAGATTTCTAAAGTTATCCCGAAGAAAATATAAAAAAATTGAGATTTATACTTTAACGAATTTAAAGTACTATTTTATACACCTTTATTACCTGTTACCTGCCAAAGTAACCACAACCCAAACTCTATAGTCGCTGGTCGTTCTTACCTGTATAGGGGACATGCACAGAAAAACTTTCAGCTTTTATAACATAACGAAGGTCTGGGCGTCGTGGGCTCTTGGGCTATAATTTCAAAACACAATTCGTAATTAGCTAAAGGGTAGAATTTAACATGAAAACTAATTTAATTTATTAAAATATTTTTATTCAATTAAAGATTTTTGAAAAAAATCTTAAATATTTGAAATTATTAAATAAATTGAATGAATAAATAAAATGAAATTTTAAAATAACGAAGGTCTGGCCGTCGTGGGCTCTTGACCTAATACATTATACAAGTGACATAATTAAAAGCGAGTGAGATTTTCACTTATAAAAAAAGATGGTAATTTTTAAAAATACTAGTGGCTATTTCCTGCCAAATTATTTTCATGTATTTAAAAGGCCGAAAATCAAATATATTTGATATGTTTTATTTTATATAAGAAGAAATCCCCCCCCCCCCAGGAGTCGAATCCAAGTGCCACACTAGCTTATCGGGCAGTTAGCTTAACCCTAGAGTCGAAATCCTTCTGTTAAGCAATAAAATTTTAGTTATATTTATTTAAAAAAATACGAATGTAAAATTGAAGTTTTCAATCTAAGATTATTATGATTATTAAAAGCGAATGAGTTCTTTAATTTTTAAAAAAGATGGTGTTTTTTTTTTAATCTTTCGTCACTAGAGACTATATTTTCGCCAAATTATTACCAAGAATTTAAATTTTGTCATTTAAATTAACAACATTAAAACAATTCCACTAGTCTTAGAGATTTAAATGGTCTCCCATTGAAGCCTTAAAATAGATAAATAAATAATATAATTAAGAACACTTGTAAAAATAGAGGAAAAACCAGGAGAGAATAATATGTTAGATCAGTGTTTTTCAACTCCACGAAGCCTCAGTAAAAAGAAAAAAAAAGAAAGTTAAAAAATATATTTGAGACATTCCACGCCAAATCGGACAGTTTGAAAAATTTTAATTTTTGATTTCCTTCATTTTTTGACATTTTTTACCCATCAAAAAACTCTTCGTGGTAAATTTTGAAATTTTATGATCACCGGTTTAAAAAATATCGAATTTCGGTTTTTTGCTCATAACTTCTTCAAAAATGGTCCAAATTCAATTTTTTTTTTTTTTTGAAATCTTTGTTTTTTCATACTTTTTAGAAAAAAATATTAAAAATTATTTAAAGTGTTTTTATATGCGATTTTTGAGTTTGAAAATTTTAATCTTGTTTTTGAAACTGTACTTACTTTTCGATTTTTTTGATAATTTTTCATTTTAAACTTCTATTCATTCTACAAATTTTAAGACTGGTTTGATAGTGGTCCTAAGATAATTATTATTATTTTTCGATTTTTGAAAATTTCGAAAAAATTTTATTCGCTATTAATCATTATTAAAACCACTTTTTGTTATTGAGATAGTTCTTGCACCGAGAAATAATGACTCAATTCTTCTTTCAAATTATGCAAGACAATTTCCATACCAGCTATATATTCTTGGATGTTTATCTCAGTCTCCACTTCTCCAATAAAAGACTGAGTCGACGAAAACGAATCGAAGAAAAATATGTCTTTTAGGTTAAAAATAAAATGAGAGAGTCTTCTGTTTTTTTAAATAAAATAATTTTTTAATTATTTCTAGAGACTATAGTTTCGAAGGCATTGCCTTCATCATCAGTCTATCACAAATATTTCAAATTAGTTACAAATTAAGATTTATACATTGAAAATTTTGAAAAATATATAATGTCTTTTTCTTCATGTTTCCTCTTGGGAGATTAGAATCTCTAATCTTCTAATCTCCCAAGAGGGAAACATGAAGAAAAAGACATTATATATTTTTCAAAATTTTCAATGTATAAATCTTAATTTGTAACTAATTTGAAATATTGTGATAGACTGATGATGAAGGCATGTCTTCGAAACTAGTCTCTAGAAATAATTAAAAATTATTTTATTTAAAAACAGAAGACTCTCTCATTTTATTTTTAACCTAAAATAAAAACAATTCTGTTACCAAGTGAAATCTTTTATTCAAAAAATATGTCTGTTATAGGTTACTTAATTGTGTATTTAGCCGATACCTAATAATTATAAAAATTAATAAAATGTACGGATTTGATATTTGTAACATAATAAAATATAGGGGTTTACATATCGTGTTTTTCTTTATTCGTTCATATTTAATTAAAATATTTAGTTTAATTTGTTCATATTTAGTTTTGTTTTGTTTTTTATTGTTTGTTAACTGTTTTTTGTTCAATATATCAATTAAATTTTGCGAAAACCGCAAATGAATGCGAAGAAGAGCGGACTGGTAAACTCTCGTAAGAGGACGGCTCCAGTGAAGCCATCATCAGCCTCGGCAAACGGCCCCTCAACTTCAAAGGGAATATCATCTCCTCAAAATTCAAGTGTACGGAAAAAGAAGAAAGATGAATCAGAAAAATATAATATTGAGGTAACGAATTATTTCGACTCATTAAATCCTGATAAATTAAGTGGTGATGATCCTAACGCAGAAATGGCGTCCTTACCTCCTTCAGAAGAAGAGGTTAGGCCTATTAGGATTCCTCCAATCATTGTTCGGGGCCATTTCCAAAACCCTAAGGAAATTTTCGAGTTAGCGCATGGGCTAGTTACAAGCGCGCTGAACATAAAATGTACAAGGAGTAATACGATCTTTCTTTGCAACACATCTAGAGATCACCAAATCATCATAGAATTTTTGGACAAAAGACAAATAAATTATTATACATATCCTTTGCCTGGTCAAGGACTTACTAAAATGATCCTTCGGGGCTTGAGCAGTGGCATTTCTGTCGAAGATATTAAAAATGAACTAATAAATAAAGGCTTTCCCCCTCAAAAAATAGTTCAATTTAAGGATAAAAATAATGGTCGTGAGATCCCAATATTTATTTGTATGTTCAAGCCTGGAACTCCTTTTTTAGAAGTTAAAAAAATCGATAGGCTTTGTTATATGTGTGTTCGGTGGGATAAGTTTAAAAATAGATCTAAGTTTATACAGTGCTATCGCTGTTTGGGATTTAATCACACCTCCAGGACCTGCAAATGTGACGAACGATGCATCAGGTGCGGAAGTGGGGTCCATCGTAACTTGGATTGTGATTCGGAGTTAATAAAATGCGCTAATTGTGGCGGAACTCATTGGGCTAATTCGATTGAGTGTCCTTTAGTAAAGAGAGAAATTCAAAATCGTGAGAATAAGCAAAAACCAAAAAAGAATGTTAAGCAAGTCATGGAAATCACAACCTCAGATTATCCAGATCTCCCATCAAAAGGGTCTAACAATCAACCGCCACCTAATATATCTGTTGCGTGGACTAAAAACCCATTGCGCTCGGACTCAAAAGAGGAGTCTAGTAAAGATTTGATCCAGGAAATTTTCTCTTTACTAAAATCATCGGGAATATCTCAACTATTGGGAAAAATTTTAAAATTATTGAAAGCTCTTGCCGTAGCGAAAAATGGGGCTGAGCGTCTGAGAATTCTCCTGGAGGATGGAGCCTCACTGCTGGGGTAATGGCTATCCTAAAAAATATTAAAATTATTAATTGGAACGCAAATGGCATAAAAAACAAAATCTCTGAGCTAATCGAATTTGGTAAACGTCAGAATGCTCACGTGATTGCAATAACCGAATCTCGTCTTAACCTAGAAAGTAAACTTTGGTTACCCGGATATACTATTTTCCGAGCTGATAATTCCCCTCCTGGTCGAGGAGTTGTACTTGCTATACATGAGGACTTTCATGCTGAGCAACGCGCTCTACCTGACTTAGGACATCTTGAGGCAATAGGAGCTTCTATTGACACACCGAGTGGGAAAGCCATTATCGTCACTGTATACAACTCTCCTTCGAGATTGAGACCTCTTAACATTAGCGTGCTTTCTTCTCTCATGCGCCTAGGAAGTAAAGTGATATTAGTAGGTGATCTAAATGCAAGACACGAAGAGTGGGGGTGTAATAGAGCGAATATGAACGGCCGGAGACTATTCGACTTTTGCTTACAACATAATATAGAGATTGTATTCCCTGCTGAGCCAACTCGCTATCCTTTTACTTCAACGGCCTTCCCGAGTGTTTTAGATCTTATGTTAGTTAAAGGTATGCCGGGAATTAATATATTCGCAACCAGTTTCCAAGAGCTGGATTCGGATCATAATCCAGTTGTTGTGGAAATTAAACAATCTTTTATTTCTGAAACTCAAAAAATATGGGATATCTCGAGAGCAAATTGGAAAGAATATCGTCGGCTGATTTGTGAGCAAATTGATATTCCTAATATTAACTCAACTGATGATCTCGATGATGCCACAGTAAAGCTTACAGACGCCATCCATAATGCCGCTAGATTGTCCATTCCTTTGAAACGTTCGTCTTTTAAAGGAGACCCTTTACCAGACAATATTAAGAACATCATTCGTCAACGAAATCAAGCTAGGAGAGCGTGGCAACGTCATCGACTTGACACATCACGGACTGAAATGAATCGTCTCTCTGCTGAAGTAAAGCGAGCAGTAGCTGAATGGAGGAAAAATATTTGGATTGAACGCATTTCTAGTTTAAATGTTAAAGATTGTTCTCTTTGGAAATTTGCTCGACGTTTACGCGGGTCTAAAAATTCTATTGGACCTATTGCAGGACCAAATGGTCTTGAATATTCATCTGACCGACAAGCTAATATCCTAGCGGGAATATATCAGGAACAATTCACAAATACCGAACAATCTGAAATTAGTGAAAATAGCTTGATTTATGAAGTAGCAAAAAAGCTGGAAGATCAAAGTGTAGCAGCCACCTATCCAACCGTAAAACCTAGGGATATAAAAGCAGCTATAAAGTTAATTAAAAAGAAAAAAGCACCAGGGCATGATGGTATACTACCTGTATTCGTACATTTTCTTCCAGGAAAAGCAATTTTATTTTTAAGTCGAATAATTACTGCTATATTCAAGCTGGGACATTTTCCATCGACTTGGAAATGTAGTGAGATAATTCCGGTCCACAAACCAGGCAAGGATAGGTCTCAGGCCACTAACTACCGACCCATCTCTTTGTTACCTGTTCTGGGGAAACTAGCAGAGAGATTCATCCTAAATTGGCTAGAGAGGGAGACATCTGAAAGGAATCTTCTCCCAGATACCCAATTCGGTTTCAGAAAAGGACATTCGGCAGTTCATCAGATTGTGAGAGTCAGTCATTTTATTAGGGGTCGTTTAAATTTAAAAAAAGCCACTGGGATGGTACTGCTTGATGTTGCTAAGGCATTCGACAGTGTTTTTCATTTAGGATTGGTAGCTAAATTATATATTTTTGGTCTTCCCGGTACCCTGTGTCGAGTTATCGATAATTTTCTCAAGGAGAGAAGTTTCAGAGTGCGGGTGGGTCGTTCTAAATCATCCTGGTATCCTATAAGAGCAGGCGTTCCTCAAGGCGCTCTGTTATCACCTTTGCTCTATGCTCTTTATACCTCGGATCTACCCAAGCTAAAATTTGCAAATATCGCTCAATATGCCGATGACATTGCTATTTATTACTCTCATCAGAATTTCAAATGTTTAAAGAGAAGAATCGAAGAGGAAACACAGGTTGTCTTAAACTATTTCAAAGATTGGAGACTCAAAATAAACCCAAATAAGTCTGAAGCTATTCTTTTTACAAGAAAATTTAAATATATTAATACTACATTAGATATTGGTGGATATGAATTAAAATGGCAGCCTAGTGTGCGATATCTTGGTGCTACACTTGACCGTAGGGCGAATTGGGCTCTCCATACCAAGTTAGCCAGAGAGAAGGGTCTCCTGGCAGCAAAAATCATTTGGCCTTTGATTAGACCTGGCAGCCTGCTTCCTCTGAATGAAAAGTTGACTCTATACAAAATGCTTGTTCGGCCAGTCATGGGATACGCTGCCCCTGCATGGCTCCCCTTCGCCTCCAAAACCAGGCTCGACGATTTGGAAAGGGTCCAGTCAAAAACATTAAGAAAAATGACCATTCCTCCTCCAGGAATCAACAACCATATAATAAGAATCGGGCTAAACATGACTTCTCTAAAAGAAAACCTAGAAAATAGTGTTAAAAAATTCGAAAATAATGCAAAATCAAGTCTCAACCCTCTAATTAACGAACTATACCGGATGTGACACTTCATTTCTCATTTAGTGATATTCATTTCATCATCATTCATTTTGTTTTGTTTTTGTGTTTTCTTTTTTTTTTTTCTATGTTAAAAATAAAGTATATGGGGTTTTTTTATCAATTTTTTCCCTTACCATAATAAGGAGTGAGAATAATGTATAATAAAATAAAAATAATGGACATTCGATGGTGAGGCTTTCGGGCCTCGAGGTCGAAGTTTTTTTATAATTGTAAAACATATTGTATTTTTTTTTATATATTGGATAATAAAGATCATTATTTATTTTATTTATTTTAACAAAATATAGGTTAAAACAGCGGGAGGTAGGAGGTCGAGAAATTTTATTTTCATACTAAGGGGGTCGCGTCATGGCGTCATGAAAAAGGCTGAAAAACACTGTGTTAGATTATATTAGTCGAAAATTAGTTTTGAAATAGGTATTGCATTGTTGTTTTTCACTAACCAGATAATCCAGCCCGAAGACGTGATGCTCTTGTAGTTCGTACCGATGTTGACGTGGAAGTAGCTTCGACTGGTGTTTTGGAACGTGTCTCATCCGTTGTAGATCGAGGACGCGTGAGGAAGCGTTTCGTGGTTGATGGCTGACTGCTATTCAATTTGATAGGAAGTTGTTCTTTACGGCGCTCTTCCTTGAGCCTGACCACGCGTTCTGAAGAGAGGGCGCCATCCGACCCACCGCCAGCAGTTCCTCTTGAGTTACATGGATAGCCTCCGTTTAAAGGGCGTCGATCACTGAAGACAAACAAAATGCATTTATGAAAATAAATCCAAAGATAAAGTTATTTATATTATATTTTGATATTTTGTTTGTTAAAGAGAGAAAAATTAAATTTTACCAAATTTATCGAAATTAGTATATTGATAAAACATTTTTTAATCAGACTTAACCCAAAACATAATAAAACTGAAAGTAACGGAAGGCAGCCTTAGGCAGTGAAAAAATTAACACATATCCAAATAAGGTGTAATTTATTGATTCTTTCCTCCTTCCTTTCAAACCGACGTTTCAAGGATTCTTCTCTCCTTCTTCAGGGTTTCAAAGGGTCAATGAAGAAACAAACAAAAATGTTTCCTTCCTCTCCACATCAGTTTTTAAAACTTTATTCTTCCTTAGCAGAAACATTAAAATAGAAAAACAATTTTTTTTCTTAATTAATTAATTAGTTTTTCTATTTTAATGATTCAGCTAAAGAAGAAGAAAGTTTTAAAAACTGCTGTGGAGAGAGGAAGGAAACATTTTTGTGTGTTTCCTTCATTGACCCTTTGAAATCCTGAAGAAGGAGGGAAGAATCCTCCGAAACGTCGTGTTTGAAAAGAAAAGAGGAAAGAATCCAATAAATTACACCTTATTTGTATATGTGTTAATTTTTTCCTTTTCACTAACCTTGGCTGCCTTCCATTACTTTCAGTTAAAACTTCTACCAGTCCGTCTCTCTCCAGAGAAAATGTCGTGAAAATAAATAATAAAAACTTTTAAAATCATCAAGAGTAAATCCTGATTAAAAAGCTAACATCTCAAAATCCTGTTTTTTGGAATTGATTTCCTATCAGGTAGGATAATTTTCATTACTGATAAAAACTCAAGATACCGCATCCAATTCAATGAAGACATCGAGAATCCACCCACAAGGAAACAATCTGGAGATAAATAACAAATAAATCAGACTCACTTTGTATGTGTACTATTATATATAATACACACCAGAGGCGTGCGGTCCATGGATGCTGTGGATGTGGCACATCCCTAAAATCTCAGAATTACAAGAGTATCTTCAAACCGTGTCATATATATGAATCTCGTTTAGCTTTATTTCGCTTAGCTTTAATTTAAAATTTATGAAACTTTTTAACGTTAGAATATGAATAGAATTTTCCAGATTTCATATTTGAATCATTTTCGCTATCTTATGGAAAATACTTTGATTTTATGAGGTTGAAAGTAAATTAGTTTACATGTAGGTACTCGACGTCTGACTTTCATTTAAAATCTATAAATTGAATAAAAAAATTAATTGTGAATGATGAACTAAAAGACTGTTTTGGCAGAAGTATTTGATTGCACTTAGGGCGTTTTTTAATTAATATTTTGTCTACCGTTATTATGAAATTATTTTATAGACAAACTGACGCGAGCGCTTGTCTAGTGAGCAGAGGGTGGGGGAAGCATCACCAGACACAATCATGTTCAAACCTGTCGCGGCACGCTCGCTGTTTGCCAGTAGCAGCCTCGGTTAATAGGCACTCCTCAATCCTGGGAGCCCCTGGTATTTAGGCAACTGATATGGCATATCAGTTAAGGGTATGAATACCGGACGGACGCAGGAGCGAGTCGCGTCCCTGCCTATTATCTATATGTACACTCAACATCAAAAAATTGGATATTCGAAAATTAAAAAAAATCCTATTTTTTAATACATTATTATAGAGAACGTCAAAAATTTTTTTATAATTAGGTAGACAAAATATTCATAAAAACAAAGAGGCTAAGTGCAAGCAACAATAGTTATCGTAATTTTTTACATCCAAAACTAATATTTTTTCTTTTAATAGCAACTAAAAAATATTATTGAAAGTACTCAGACAGAGCCTCTAAGATAGAAAGGTGGATTATTTTTACTTGCCCCTGGAAGTAGTCAAAGTGAAGATAGACTGTCCGCTCTGTCTTTAATATCAAATGAAAAAATCTAATGTGAAATTTGAAAAATTATATTAAGCGGTTATCGATGAATTTTGCGAATAATAAAATAAAATTTTCAAAAATGAAGGGTCCTTTTTTGGACAGCATCCTCTGGCTGAAAAGTCACCGCCCCTGGTACACACATACAACCAAAGATCTCCCGTGAACCAATTTCGGTTGGGAACCATTGTTCTAGAATAATAACTTAATAAAAGGAGGCACACGGGGCTTAAATAAAAATGCATAAACTTCATCCCTAGGTTAGATTGTCTTTTCTTAATTAATAATAAGTCGGCCAAACGGGAATTTGTCACAAATATCAAGGGTTCCGTACCTCATAACTTCCAAAATATTTAAAATAACAAATTCGTTCTTATTTGTCGTTGAGAGAATATAGTAAAATAGAATAGATTTATTGAATGTTATAAGGATGTTCTCATACAAATATACAATATACAATAATTAAAGACAACATCTATACTTATAATCGACTTACGCGACGACCAACGCCTACGTGATTTTTTTAATTTTAAAACCCACTAATAATTCATAAGAAATAAAATTTATTAAAATTAGAAAATTTAAATTATTATTTTAAAATCCATTAATACATAGTTCATGACAAATAAAGTTTAGTAATAATAAGAAATTTAAATTATAATTTTCAAACCGCCGAAGGCGGGCTTCGCAGATGGTAATATAATAATTTATAAATATAAGCTATAAAATATGCAAATTACAAAGTATTCTCTATTCCCAAAGAATTATATTTAACAATACAATTCTCAATATAATACTCCTAATCCTTTTCATCCTCTATACATGCCCCCGCCCATACACAATTGCACTAGAACTATTGCTCTGAGAATAAAAGATCGTAGTATTTAGTATTAAAAAATTGAAGTGATTTGGACTTCCTGATCTCCTGGCTATACAAGTAACGAGATAATGAATGAATTTTGTGGAATTTTTTCATATTATCAAGTTAAGTCATATCTAAGCACAGACAGATAAAAATATCATCTAAAAATGGCCACTTTGTGCTCTCTTATATCGTCATTTTAAAGCGAAACAAATTTTTAAAAAATTAAGCCTAATTCACCTAAAGAAGTATTTATATGAATACCCCACAATCCATGATAAAAAATAACTTTTATTTAGTTTTTATTTCATTTAGTTTAAGAGCTACTATCCTCTGATAGCTAGTCAGACAGATATTATAGCGAGATTAAAAGGATTCCGTTTTACTTTTGAACGGAACCCTAAAAAGAATAAAATAATTTCAATTTTATAATCTTTTCGCTTTTATAATCTAACTACTAGAAGACAGCTAATAAAAAAATTCAATTTATAACAAAATACTAACAGGGATCTCCGTTTTACGAGTAAAAACTCTTGAACGGATATTCTTCTCGAATGCACATCTTGAATTAAATTATATTTGGATGAAATTCTTAAAATAAATTTAAGCGAATGGGATCATAAGTAAAAGAGAAGTCATAAAAATTGTAATAAAACCACAAAATCCCATTAGATTCATGTAGGACTTTAAAAAAATAAAGATAATATTAGCTATATAGTAAGATTAAATTTTAATAGTTGTAACCCCTCTAAGGAGGTTCGAGAATGTTTATTATTTTTATAAGAAAATTCTCAAACTATTACCATCGAATCATTGATGCATTAAATATTTATTACTGAAATTTTAAGTTGTTCGTCTGTCTCATTACCGAGAAATAAATTATTGAATGACTATAACTTCTATACAAATTATACCATTTTCAACAAATTTATACAGATCAATAATTCAACTTTTATGAATCGATTGATACATTTTTCAATAGATTTGACAGTCTAGTTAATTAGTTATTCATAAATGTAGTAATAAAAAGTTATTTTCTGCCAACAGAATATGACAAAAGCACTAGTGTAGAATTCCAACTCTATTTGTTGAAATCGATTTTGTGTTAAATAAATAATAATTATAATGATAAAAAATTTATCTCAATATTCTTTTTAATAATATTATCAAAACAAAGATTTTTATTCGAAATTAACCTCATTATTAACAATTTTTTTGTTAAAAAATTTAGTATGCAGACGTTGTCACTCTGGAGAAATACAAAAGATTTTTTCGAAGATCAAACATATAGATAAGCAGTCTCGAACTCCCTTAAATAATCAACAGAAATATTTCATAGTAGTTATAGGATTATTCTTATTGATATCTCTCATAACTAAATTATTATTAAATTATTAATATTATTCAATACAATTTTCTGTTCAATTACGGTGTCGCTGAAATAGGGTGTTGATGTTATCACTCTTAGCTTTGACATTAAGTTTATTTATTTTGGTGTTTGTTATGACAAATTAAAGTCAATAATCGCCATTAAAGCCCAATTTGTAAGAAAAATGCTATTCTGGACAATCAACAACCCTTCATTGTGAAATTGCGGTGGTGTGTCCATTTTTGAATTCGATAGCATAAAAAAAGGGATAAGAATCGAACTCATAGTCAGAAACAAATTATAGTAAAAAAGAGTTTTCTCCAAGTTTCAGACATTTTTAAAAACAATGAAAAATAAAGTAAAAATTAGTGAATTATGTGTATTTACTAAAGCTGGTCCTACCTCCTGGACCTAATGAATAATTTCGTTTCAATTCAAACTAAATAAAAATCTAATTTTTGTCACTTGTCAAAGGTGAGATTAATTTAAACAAATATTTGTGCCAAATATCAGCTCATTAGTTACAATCGTAACAATATAACAATTTTTATATATATATATATATATTGCATTTTTTAGAGATCTGAAGCCAGGCATAAAAAAATAAGCTTGAAAATGATTTATATCTACGATTCAAATATTTATAAACACGAATAAGCTAAATAAAAAAATTATAATTTTTGGGTGAAATCAATACTAAGTTCCTAGAGTCTATTTCCTGGGCTTAGCGCAGGGGTTCTCAACCGGGGTGGAATCTCCCCCAGGGGTAATTTTAGTATTTCAAGGGGGGTGGGGGATTAATCTGCGTACAAATTTCAAAAGTTTTAAGAACGTATTAAAGAGATGGCAAACAAAAAACAACCTCAGATTTCTCATTAGGTAAATATTACTTATCTTTCATTCTTAATTAAAAAATGATACCTTGTATTTATTAAAAGCATATTTTGTATTAGACTTTTTGAGTAAGAAAAATCCTGGAAATGGGGGAATGATATTCTTTGAAAATTGTAGACAGGATTCATTGGAAGAAATAGGGTGATAATCTTGGGTTTAGCGGCTTAGCGGATAGTTACACTTATCAAAGACTAGAAGTATAATTTTGCTTATGAGTGCCCGAACTTAGATATTGCGGTTAACCGGTTTAATAGAGATTTAAAAAATTACATATTTCAGTTGGACTAGCGTCATGGGAACACGTGATATGAAAATTTGTGAAATAATATAAAAATAAAACTTAGGTAAATATGACTGTTTTGCATTCGAATTAAAAAAGAGTTGAAAAATATGTGTTAAATATCTTTGGAATTCCAGGATCTTTCATAAAAGAAGAATGTATATAAACATATCAATCATTCAGTAAATATTCAAACGGTAGAAGGTTATAATGTCATAGGTAGAATAATTGTCAATAGAATTTTCAAGGTTCCAAAGTAGAATAAAAAAAGGTAGAAAAACAAATAAATCAAATTCAATAAAATAATATTAACTCATAATTCACGACTTCAAATATTTTTTTACTCAGATGAAAATCTTTAAAGGATATTGAATTATATTATGATGAAATATTATATAGATTGCAATAAATAAAAAATTACTTTACCACTTGAGGAGTTGGTTTGGCTTTAGTTATAAAGTTGGGGTTTGCCCCATTGCATTTTGGTTCCCTAGAATCTCGGAAAATATGACCTGAAGGAACCTAGAAATTTTATTGGCCTGACGAAAAGTTGCACCTTGTTTGATATGTGGATTTCATTTGGGGGTTTGGGAGATAAGAACTTGTCTATTATTTAGGTCTAAGAATGATTGAATTGAATTGATATACTATTATAGTCTAGAAAGATCAGAACTTGAAGCGTTACGATTAGGTAAACTACAAAGGTGCTTAGGATTTAAAGACTACTGTTAACACTTGGAAGTTTGCGGACTTTTTTATTTATAATGATATCCATGCAAAAAGAGCATCAAAAAAGTGCAAGCCCTGGAGTCCGCACTGGATCCCTGCATCGTGAAAAGAAGAAGTAATTTCAGGGATTTGGTTGGAGTTGAAGGTACCTGAAAGATTTAAGGTTATATGTCGCCGGAAAGACGAATGTAGAGGAAGAGAGAGAGTTCCATTCTCTAAAACCCATAGGGATAAATGAGTTGACAAATGTGTTTGGTTGGTTAGAATCTAATTTAACTGCGAAGGGATGTTGAACGTTTGAAAATCGTGTATTTCGCGCAAATGAGAATTTAGGTGAGATTAATGATATTATCTCATCAGAACAAACGCCATGGTAGTACGTATCTATGCAAAAAGAAGAAAGGGGGGAGACATTTCTACAAAGAACCCGGTCTTAAAAATTTATTATGGAGTCGCGGAGACTTACAAGATTTTTAGTAATATTAAGTCCTTCACGTAAAGACGAAAGAAAAATGACAAATCAGATTTGAAAAAGTGTTCCGTGGTCTGATGGTCCGAAAGTCTGGCTAGGTTGGTTTACATGAATGATCAGAACAAAGGTAATTTTCTGAAAATACGTGTTTCTATGTTTGCCATAATATGGGTGAAGTTTTGTCTTTGGGTTTAAGAGCTAGCACGGCACCACATAATTCATTAATCATTCCAGCATCTCGAGAGACCAATGTGAACTAGGCGAATCAATCTCATATGAATGTTATTGGCCAGCTTCTGTCTATACTGGCAATGCCATATACAAGAGCAGACTCGTTACTTGTCTAGGAAAGTAAGATGGTGGCAACTACCACTATCTTCATTTAGTCTTTTCCAATCAATTCCAAAAGGATCGGGTGCATGCAACACGACGGGTTTAGCAAAGGTTGTAAAAATTCACAAGATGCCTGCGGAGGCCAATCTACTTCAGAACAAACAGCATCGCATGTCTTTTTTAAGTTGGGAATCAGTGTTTTGAGCATGCCATGATCGTTATACTTAATAAATCAGAAAAAACAAATCAATGTATAAAAAATAAATAAATAAAATGAATAAATAATCTAAGAAGTTTTAATTAGCACTAGTTCTTCATCATTTGTAAATCTTTCAAATATTTGTTATTCAATAATAATTTAAATAAAACCTTGTGCAAATATACTATATTTAGAAAAAATTAAGTTTATTTATTTTTATTTTTTTTTTGGATTAACCCTTGAGAACGATGCTATCCAGAACATAACTGTCTTCTTTGAATATAATTAAAAATAAATGAAATAAAAATAAAAAAAATAGAAATTTAGTGAAATAATCATGATATTTATATATACCATATATATATAAAAAAATACTACATGTAAAAATTCAAAATGAAGGTACGTCAATAATTCGTAAAATCTATAAAATTTATTTTTAAATATGTTTTTTATATCCATTCATAAAAATTTAAAAATAATCCATCCTCTCATTCATTTTGTTTTTTTTTTTATGTGAAAAATAGAAATCTGTGCTAAATATACGGGTGTTCATTGGTTGATCGTTTTTTTTTCTTCATCTAATTATACGCGGCCACAAATACAGATAGATTTACTTTAAGTTCACCAAAATAACATAGAAAAATTTAGAGATAGAGATCGAGTCCAAAGTACTAATGATACTTCATTCGAGACAGCTTATTCAAATCACCAAAATTTTCCATGAAAACATATTGAAAGGTCAAAGTAAATTAAACGAGAAATAAATTTAAATATAGTATATATATATAAAAATGATCGATTCTATTAAAGATATTGGAGAAAAAAAGGTGAAAACTTTTTCAAAACTCGTTACGCTCTGTTAATTTGTTAGCGAACCGTTTGAGTTGAAACTGGTTAGAGTATAATAGATATTTCAGCTCATTAATTACAACCATATAAGAGCTACCCAAATAAAGATTCAATATATATCCGATTTTCTTCATTTTTTCGTCTGGAAGTTCCTAAGCTAGAGGGCACAAAATCTAATCAGTTATTTTTTTGGAAATAAACAGAATGTACTTTGTATACACCTCAGTTTTTTAGTTATCATGGGCATGAAAATCCAGAGAGGTCGAGAAACAGAAAAAACTATATTTTCCCTTTTCAGCGATTTTTAAGCATGAAATAGGAAAAAAATAAATAAAGAATGAAAGAAAAAGTGAAACTTAAGTTTAAAACTAGAGAGCCCATAATCTAATCAGTTTTCCGTATTGAAAATAGAAACATTTTGGCACAAGAACGAACTTGCTACGACTAGAGTTAAAGTAAGTATCGGAATCCAGACTCACAGATACACAAACAACAGAAAAAGCATTTTGAAAATTATTTTTCTTCAGGTTTCTTTCTCACTTTTAAAGACAATGAACAAAAAAAATGGAATTTAATTTAATGGTAGGGTCTTCCGGGAGGAAGGTAATTTATTAAGTAGTTATATTTGTTTTTGTTGTTTGGTTTTTTAATGCAACCGAATGCAGGAATGGAGAGCACCAGGAAGATTAAGCCCCTATAGACCATTGCATAAACGAAGAGGAGGAGAAAATGAACAAGCGAAGGAGTGGAGGCATAGGTGTCTGTGCACCCGGGTTTTGAAGGTTTGAAGGTTATAAGTGTAGGAAAAGACGGAGGCCGGGAGAGAGTTCCAGCTGCTTGAAGTCATAGAGACAAATGTATTGGGGAATGAAGTGGTCCGGCATTTTTCCAATTTAACCACGAAAGGATGTTGGAAATCGGCAAATCATGTGCTACGTGCAAAGCAGTTTTTGGGAGGAATTACTGAACTCATCACAGCACATGCCATGATAGTATTTATAAAATAGAGAAAGCGCGGAAACACTGCAGCTGCAGGGGCGTGAAAAATAGCCTGGACCTAAATAAGAATCTTCCTTGCTACGGATTTCGCCATAAAGGAAATGTGTTCATTCCAAGTCAGGTTAGATGCGACTGAGAAGCCCAATATGGGCAGCCTGCAACACACTTGCCTAGAAAACAATATTCTGGTGTGTTTAGTAAACAACACATTAGTTTCTAAACTTTTACTGAAAGCGCGTAAGTTGAATATCGTACAATTTCCATTATGTATAAACCAAAGTTTTAATGAATTAATGGAAATCTTCTTTTCTTGAAAAATTCGAGGGGAGATTTTGCAGATATATTTATATTTCTAAAAAAGGAGTAAAAGTGGCTTCTCATCTTTCTTAAAGAGAAACAAAGAGGTTATCCCCTGCTTGATGCAAATAAACATAAACACATATACTATCAAAAATATATATCTGTATATATATTATTTATTTGTGTGTATGTTTATTTGCATCAAGCAGGGATAACCTCTTTGCTTTTCTTTATAAATCAACAACTCTGCTAATCTCAGCAAAAAAAAACTTTTCAATTCTCATCTTTCTTTTTGTTGTGTGTGTGGAATACTGAAATTTTGAATTTAGAGTTTTTAACTTTAAAAGGAAATTTTTATTTTTTAAAGTATTTGTTTTTTTTAATTTGTCAAAATGGCTGTAAAAATGTTAATAAATACGTATAAATGTACTCAGGGTTATAAGACATACAAATAATTTTTACCGCCGTTTAACAAAAATTTCTTTGCCGACATTGTAGCCATGAGTGTTTTCGCAATTTATTTTTTAAAATTGTAAGAAACGATTTTTAGAAATTTTGAAAAAATTTTAAAAGATATAAAATAAAAACAAAAAACAGAAACAACAGTAGAAAAATAATAAAGTGTAATATTATGAAAATCTTCATTTTTGTTTTGCACAACATTTTTAAACTAAAATAGCTGAGCTTACTGCAGACTAAACTTAGAAAATATATCAAAGCAAACAGTGAATAGATTAACAAATCAAATATCTGAGTAAACTTGCTTTGATTTTCACGGGTACGAGTTAATACCTATCAAAGTGTTGTAAATGATAATGTATTGGGGCAACTTTCTAATTTAAAATATCCAGGGAATGATATCAGCAGAGTTGACAAGGGTACAGAGGTAGAGGATAACTTTATTTATTTACCAACATTTGTACAGTTATCCAGTTACGTCTATATTTAGAAGTAAACACGAGACAAGGAAAGATACCAGGATAAAGTCATACAAAACAAAAACAAAATCTAGGTTTCCAATCTTCTTTCAGTGAGTTATTATATTTTCTCTCGCGAAAAAAAGAGACTCCATTACAAGAAAAGATTATCCACCTTGATTTTGGAAAAGTTATTTTAT
Organism: Forficula auricularia; assembly: GCA_024734495.1. Taxonomy (NCBI): domain Eukaryota; kingdom Metazoa; phylum Arthropoda; class Insecta; order Dermaptera; family Forficulidae; genus Forficula; species Forficula auricularia. The sequence goes on along the minus strand of JALMQS010000030.1, from coordinate 5,793,637 downwards.
TTCTATCTTATATGAAATTTAATAAATCTTCTCTTTACTCCTACTCAATTCAAAAATGTAATAAATTAATTGTTTTTATATCATTTAAGTAAATTAAATGAAATTTAATTAAGTTAATTAAAGTGAGAAATGAATGAATGCATAAAATAACTTTTTAGTTATATATTATAGTAAACATAAAAAGTTGAATAATTAATATCTCTTAAAATATGATTTTTACGTTGTTTACTAACTACTAAAAGAGTTATTTATAAATCTTAAAGTCGTGTTTAAAATTTTTTATTAAATTAGATGCAGGGTCTTTTGGGGATTTTCAAAAAATTTAAAATTCGGAATTCAGTTAGAATTTAATCATTGAAGATATATTAATTATCAAAGTCGAAAAAAAATTGAGACGCATCCCAAAAACAAAAGTGATAATGTAAATATTTCTGCGTAGCGCAACGATTGTACTCTTCAATTTTTTGAAAAATTATATTCAACATGTTTTTTTTTGTAAACTTTATGATGTTCCCATCTCTCATCTACGAAATGTGAAATTGTTTAATTTCATTTTAAAAATAAATAGGTAAAGTTCACTGACAAAAAATCTGCACAGATACAAAAGTTTTCATATTCTTCTCCATTATTGTTATATTGTTTATCATATAGAGAACTCACTGCAAAAGTATCTTCCAAGAATTGAACATTTTAACTGTATATGACGTCTGCGTTATGGAAAGTGTTTTATTTTTAAAAAAACACCCAGAACTTTTTCATAAAAATATCTTTAGTCACGAATATAACACTAGATGCAGGAATGATCTGAGGATAAATGCCAGTTGTTTGTCTGTGACATTAAAAAGCCCAGTTAATAACGTCATAAAAATTTACAATAAGGTACCTTTAGAAATTAAGAGTTTGCCAACGCTCTTTCTTTTGAAGACAAAACTAAAATGCTTCTTGACAACTCTAAATCTCTATAGACTGGACGAGTTGTAGACATAATTTATAATTTGTGAATTAAGATATATTTTTGTACTTGTGTGTTGTTCTTTTGTTTTGTTTTGTTTTCTTTTTTATGTTAAAGAAAAGAAAAACATGTTAATCTTAACTATTAATCTTTATAAACTTAAGATATATTTGTATATTTGTGTGCTTTTGATCTTTGATCTTTGTTGTACTTCTAATGCATGAGAATCACAATTTTGTAATTCTAAAAAACTTTTTGTATACTGTATTTGTATTGACAGTCTATTCAAAAATAAATAAATATTCCTATATGCTTTCAGTGATGTTGAATATAAATATATTATATACCTACTTATTTATATACTAAATATTATATATAAAATATTATATAATATATATAAAATAGATATATGTATTTATAATATTGTTGAAAGAATTATCCCCAAAAATAAAACCTCTAAAACGAACGTAAGTCTTTACGTGAATAAATAAAACCAAGTGATTGACTTCATGTCTATGAAAACGTAAAAATTAAACAAACAGACTCGCATATACAGAAGTGCTTTATGCTTTATCTTATCGACAATATACTTCAGAGATGTTTTTCAAGTAGTTATATATAGGAAATAAAGGTCAGCCAAAATTTAGCCAATGCACAAGTCGTGTGGCTTGAATAGTGAAGTAGATTGGTTGAGGCTCAAACGGGATTGCATTACATTATCGCGAAAAAATATAGAAACAATTCCAATCCGTTCTGTGAATTTTTAAACAACTTTCTCATTTTATTCTTTATTTAGATGCTAATTTTCTCTTGATAGGTTTCTGAATTTCCTGACGTTTTGTTTACACACCAATTAAAACAAGATTTGTTGATTATAATACAGAGTAAATAGGTTAAGTAAATGGTCAATGAATCAAAAACAAAATCATGAAAATGACTACAAAGAATTCAGAGTACAATAGAAAATCAAGAGAGATGGTCAACTACTAGAAGCGAATTATTTTTATTATCTCAGAAGGGTTGTTTAACCCCATTGGGAATTGAACCCGAACGCCATAAAATGCAATCCGGGCACTTGGCTTGCCCACCGAGGTATCTTCTTCGAGTGCCATAACCGAAACGGGTGTCGGCGCCTCTCCACATATACCTTGCTGAGTGTGTTTAGTTGTTTTACACAGATATACGGGACCAACTTTTTAACGCCGGTTTCAAACGGCTAATTTCCACCGAGGTATAGCTAGAGCAAAAATTTTCAATCAAATAATCGATCTTCATCATTAAAAAATTTGGTTCTAAATCTTAAAATATAGTACAGCCAAACCATATATTTTGAGCAGAATGTTTTGAGAGTTTCGATTTTTGAAATTTTTTTAATCAATTTCTATAGAAGCTTTAAAATTACTAAGAAAATCAAGATAGATGGTTAGCTACTAGATCCGAGATGTTATAGATTATTTTTATTATGTCTGAAGGGTTGTTTCACCTCTTCGAGAATTAAACCCGAATGTCATGTCAGATGAAGAATTAATAAAATTTCCCATTTCATCTTTCTGGAATCCATTGTGACATCAACTAACAAAGAATTGAGGTGTGAAAAAAATGAAGGAGGTGAAAAAAGGAATTGCGGCGGGACGAAAAACCCTATCTAAGGAGATAAATCTTTGGTTATATAAGATCCTAATCCCTTCAAATATTGTGTGGAGACGTGAAAATCCATGATAGACTAACTAGGTTCGAAAGCAAGATCTTACGAAGAATATGATTATTGTCTTTTAAATGTAGAAATGGAACAATAACTAAGAGCGTTATTTTGAGAACTATCTCTGTCAATCCATTCCAGATTGATGGACATCACTTTAGAATGGACCACCTTTTGACTCATTACACTTTCCGGATCATTCAAACCGGAACAAGATCCCAGGGGCACCCGCGAAATAGGTGGAGCGAGAGGGCGGAAAGGCACATGGCGCAATTGGTCAATCCAAGAGCAGAATTGGATGGAGAACGATGCTGAACCAGGTAAAGGACCAAGGAGTCTTCAGAGCCAAGCAAAGAAGAATGATAAATAATAAATTCACAAATTATTATTATTTTTTTTAAGCCCAGATACGACCTTTTTAGATTCATCATGTATTCATGGCGAAAGTATATAGCCTATTTATGGCATAATAGAATGATTATATATATATATATGTTAAATTGATTGCAATAAATGATTTGCAACAAATTCTGTATGAACTGATAGAATCTTTTTTGATTGGACAACCAATGTTGAAGTAAAAAATATTTTCTAGTGTTTTCACATTTCTGTTCGTGATTTTTGAATTGACTGAACTTATGATTTTTTATGGAAAATTTAAATCAAATATAATATATAAAGTTTGAATACTAATTTGTAGCACTTAAATTTGCAACGTTCTTGATGACTTCTCAAGACAACATACTATACGTAGACGGACATATTCAATTGCATTTATTCGCATAAATGAACTTAATGAGGGAAGGAAGTAGACGAAGTACGCTTTGGAGAGCTCAATTATAATCTTAGAAATGTTTATTTTCTTTCTCTCTCTCCATTTCAGGAGACTAAAACATATATTCGTGTCCGTAATCCTCCTTCTACAGTATAATACTAATAATAATGTATTAAGTGGAAAATGTTATATATCTTCATAAAATGAGAATTTATGATATATGTTAATCAGTCCGAAATGTTTAGCATGAGTTCCAATAGGATAAAAACTTGAAATTTGATACATGGGTAGGTTCTAGAATCTAGAGTGTAGGTACATAATGTAAAAACTAATAAGTAGATTTTTTGATGAACAAGCCATTTTTAAGAATTTTTTCTTAATATTTTTGTGTTTCTGTTTTGTTGGATTTTTGACTAGACTTTTGACCAATATTTATGAAATTTTGAATATAGAAGTATTAGAGTCGCCTGATTTTTATTTGATCTATTTTTTAATTATTGGAGCCGGGTTGGCTCAGTTGGCTAACGCACTGGCCTCGTTTCGACATCGATCGATTATGACGATGTTGGAATGGGAGGGCCGGGGTTCGATCCTAGCTGACGAATAAAAATTTCTACCGGCTGAAAACTCGGCTCCCCCACTAACTCCTACTAACACTTTACTTATGTGCTGTCTAAATGGGCTTTGTTCCCGGTGACATTAAATAAATAAAAAAAAAAAAAAAATTTTAATTATTCTTGAGACAATCAATCAATCCGGATTGAAAAATATTTGATAAAATCATCACATACAAAGCTTGAAGTTCCAGAAAAAGCCTTTAATAGTAAAAAGAGAGTTATAAGAATGATATTTTAAGAGATTGAAATTATTTTGAAAAAGTATTTTAGTGTAATTTTAAAGCCAATTAAAACCACCATAATTCGATCGTGATTTATAAGATTTATCGGGAATATCCCACACCTCATGATAAAAAATATTTTGTATTTTGACCCCACACCTGTTAAAATTTTAATGCATTTTTTGAATTCGGATAAAATAAATACATATGTATAACTTATTCATTATTTGTAATAGTAATTGAATTTAAATGATATTTCAAACTACAATCGTAATCACATTTTTTAAGACAGTAAAAAATTCCTAACATATACATACCATTATGTAATTTGATATAAAAAAAGGGTATTGTTTTTAAGTTGAGAAGTTCAATGACAGACACACACACATACACATAGATTATTAATTAGTCTGTTCCAATTATTTATATTGACAGAGATATCTATCTGCTCTTTAAAAAAATATTAATTTCCATTAACAGGTGGTTTTCCAAGAGGGCTGAATCAGAGCAGAAATATATAAGCAATTCAATGATGGGGAAATTAATGATATGCCTTTTTTCATTCTTAATTATTTTAAAGATAAAAAAGATATAAAAGGAAAAAATTGGAAGGTTAAACAAAAAGAGAAAGTGATAACTCTAATCCTATATTGGTCTACTTACCTGAATATAAGTTATCTATGGAACCAAAAGAACGGATAAGTGATAATTATGGCCGAATGGATATGGGTTAGAAAAAAGATAGTCCTATCTTGAATATATGCCCTTAACCAAACGTGAAACCGGCTAATGAAAAGTCAAATTAGGTTGGAGTAAGCACATTGGTTAATAAAATTTAAATATTTGCACCCCTACCCCCTTGCCAAATAAGTAAAATGAAAATGAAAAAATATATTCAGGTAACCGTCCTATAATACGGTAGATAGGTTCCTAGAAAATGCCGTGTTGTGTGAATTCGTGTTATATGAGTCCCAGAACCAATACAAAAAGGGGAGGGGGATTAACGTTCTGAAAACTTATTAAAAACAAACATTTTTTTTAATTCCATATAAGCAAGCAACTTAGGTAATTTTTATTAAAAATATTATAAATGTATGTAACATAGGTATAACACAAAACGAAAAGAAATAAAAATGTTATTTTCATTTAATGCGACCTTCATTTAATAAATTTCTTCCTCATCACTGCTCAGTACGATGGTTAAGACGCAGAATTTGTCAGTAAAATTTATTGAAGGGGAGGAGGGGGTGAAAATTGCAATTAGCATTATATGCTAAAAATAAAAACGGTCAAGTTCTATAACGTCAATACAACGTGTTAAACAAAAAGTCATGTTATATGTGTAGGTATGAGCTTTTTAAGTACAGTGTTGTATAAAGGCTTTCGCAATTATTCTATCGCGTTAGAGCGAAACGTTGTTACAAAATTCCAAGATCGAAAATCATCTCTTTTTGATAGATCCTGATCATAAAATAACCTTTTATAATTAAAAAGACTGATGATGAAGGCCAAGCCTTCGGAACTATATAGTCTCAAACAAATAAATAATATATATATAATAATATTTATATTTATTTTTATTTTAAATCAGTAGACGGACAAAAGTGTCCTTATACATAACAATTCAAGTAGGTACAAAATAAATTTACAAAAATATAAGCTGATACGTTAATCATAATATGAACATACAAGAAATACAATTTTTTTTTAAGAAGAATATAAGGTGATACGTTAATCATATTATAAACATACAAAAAATACAAAAATACAAGGTGATACATTAGTCATAATATAAATATACACAAATTTCGAAAATATAAGGTGACACACCAATACCAATACAAACACACACAAGATCCAGAAACAGAGTGAAAAAAAGAAAAGCACAATAACAACTATCACAAGTACAAAACAAAACATCACGGAAATTTAACATTGACAGACCGCCAATCACACGCAGTTCGATTACTCAAAATAGATTGATTTTAGGAATCCCAAAGAGTCATGGAAGAAGATTATGTATATGTGTTTGTTTATTTGCATCAAGCAGAGGATAACCTCATTTTTTCTCTTTATGATAAAATAACCATCATCATTTAAATATTATTTTTAAACAATCAACATTGACAATTTAAAATTAAACAAAACGTTTGGAATGTAGAAGAAATAATATCTAATCTAGAAATGAATAACGGATTTGACTATTATTATAATAAATGGAGATAGTGGAGACCAATTTAGGAAGTTACACTCATCCTGAGCACGAATTGTTTAGATATAGATAAAACATGATAAGTACTATTTGCGAATAACAAAATCACAATAATGTATAACAAAATAAAACAGAAAGATTAAAAATAATTTCTTGCCGAGAGTAGCAGAAGAGTTGTTGAATTTCAAGAATAAAACAAAGAGGGTGATGCAAACGTACACCTATGACATATAAATGAATATACATATTTTATATAGGTAAATATAATTTTATTTAATAGCTCTAACGATATTATTTTATTTAAAGGTATATGTTTATTTTTATCAAGCATAAGACATGATTTACTCAGTTTTTAAAGATGTTATTCTACGTTGGGGAAAACTGAGGGGTGATCCGCGGTTGGAAGTAGGTGTACACCTGTTTGGAAGTATTTTGGAATTACTTGGAAATATTTTGAAGTACTTGGAAATATTTGGAATTACTTGGAAATATTTGGAAGTACTTGGAAATATTTGAAAGTACTTGGGAATATTTGGAAGTTCTTGGAAATATTTGGAGTTACTTGGAAATATTTGGAATACTTGGAATTATTTGGAAGTATTTGGAAATATTTGGAAGTGCAAGTGGAAGTAGGTGTAAAGCATATTAGGTCGCGGTTCACCCCTCGACGAAAACATTTTCAAACTTTTTTTGTTCATTTGATAATTCACTCTTAACATTTCAAATGTAAGAAAACAAAAGATCTCTGACTTAACAAAAAAAAAAAAAAAATGTATCCATTGAAGTCATTTTTTCCACTTGTAGGAGTTTTCAGGCCAAATTTTTGTGGGCCCGAGACGCTGCCCGGGACAACCTATCCGGAGGACCGAGCTAAGAAGAGTCCAGTAACAGCTGGCATTAAATAATAATAATTATGATATTAAATTTAAAAGAGAGTAGCACTTTTTGAGAAAAAAAATTGGTTAAACTCATCAATTATTAATATTTGTATATATTTTGAACCCTCCGTAAGCCAGTCCCTCTTGAACTTGTGATTCAGGATTCAGATCAAAAACGAAATATTTTAATTTATTAGTTTATTTAGTTATTATAATAATATACGATCATTTAGAAAATTAGAAAGATATATTTAATATACTCTCCGACGAAATATTGTATTGCAATAGATGTGGGTAATTTCGATGAAATCAAATAAGAGGAAAATAGGATTTTGCCAATTAAGGTTCAAGATTGAATTTCCTGTAGTAATAATAGTAAGAGTAATTGAGGAAGATGATATCAGAGGATGACTTGCGAGTCAGTCACCTGTTGTGGGCGTGCAGTGGGTGTTCCGGCATAAGCCCAGGGTGCAAAAGGCCAAGTCTTCTGGAATGATAACACATCCACTCTATTATTATGCTAATGGGAAATGAATAAAAAGTCGAATATGAAGTCATTGAAATTCTTTAAATGTTGTTTGATTTAATACTTGTGAGTTTGGCAAATGTAGAGTAAATTTATTAAGCCTGAGTCATACGAATATCCTAAGTTTGTTTTTATGCAAACGATCCAAGAAGGAGCTCATTGAGAAGGTGCAGCACCTATAGGTCATGAAGAAGGGGCGGATTGGACTAGAGCAGTGTTTCTCAACCTTTTGTAGAGCGAGGAACCCTATATTTATTTCTGAGGAATTTCTAAAGTCAACATGAACTGCAAATTGCAAGTGATGTATCTGATTAATAATAAAGGAATAAACATATTGATATTTCGAATGAATTTGGATATATAGCCCAAGAGCCCACGACTGCCAGACCTTCGTTATTTTATAAAAGCTGAAAGTTTTTCTATGCATGTCCCCTATACAGGTAAGAACGACCAGCGACTATAGAGTTTGGGTTGTGGTTACTTTGGCAGGTAACAGGCAATAAAGGTGTATAAAATAGTACTTTAAATTCGTCAAAGTATAAAGCTCAATTTTTTTATATTTTCTTCGGGATAACTTTAGAAATCTCGTCATCCATTGCCGGACACTTATGACAGTTGCTACCCCCTGCCAGACACCCCTAAACTTTAAGAAACTCAAGCTTGAGTGGTTTGCCATAAAAGAATTTAGTCTTTTTGATTTTAAGTCGATTCTTCCACGTTTTCAGTAGAAGTTGTCATTAATAGTCAAAACAACAAAAATGGAATGCAATAAGGTTATTCCTCTAGTATTAGATAAGAATCGATGGTTATTTTTGATTTTAAGTCGATTCCTCCATGTCTTCACCAATGGTTATCAATAATAACCGAAATGTCAAAAATCTATGTAAAAACCATTAAAACTGTCCGCCTATTGAGGTAACATTTTTTTATAGGTCGCCAAGTAACATATATAAAATTTATCTTTTATATTATAACGAAAGTATAATTATAATTTATTAAAGTTTAGGGGTGTCTGGCAGGGGGTAGCAACTGTCACAAGTGTCCGGCAATGGATGACGAGATCTCTAAAGTTATCCCGAAGAAAATATAAAAAAATTGAGCTTTATACTTTAACGAATTTAAAGTACTATTTTATACACCTTTATTACCTGTTACCTGCCAAAGTAACCACAACCCAAACTCTATAGTCGCTGGTCGTTCTTACCTGTATAGGGGACATGCACAGAAAAACTTTCAGCTTTTATAAAATAACGAAGGTCTGGCAGTCGTGGGCTCTTGATCTATAAGTTTAGCAACGTTGCAGTTTATTTTCGTTTGGAAGTAATTTGTGATCCCCTACCTATGTTTTTGTCTATTATTTATCTATCATATATAAATATATATAATTAAGTAATGGAGAGGGATTCAGCCAATGGGCAGCCTCTGCCGAACAAAAAACTCCCAATTATAGAAAACGTTTCGGCTTTAATTAAATAATGCCATCATCAGTTCCTAAGAGAGTATTAGCGACACAATTAATTTTATAAATAAATTGTCCGCAGGCAGAGTTGTTGTGGATTTTATCATAATATATACAAAATTATATGAATTACAAAATGGTACATAAATCTTGGTGTGCTCTCACTTGATATGTGCAACGTCTCAAGTACAAATATTGGCTGAATCCCTCTCCATTACCTAATTATATACATATACAGCCATCAAATTTTATCAACTTTATAAATATATTTATTTACATATTAGACTGACTATGGAATTTGTGAATCACGTATAATTTTTGAATATTTAGAAAGAGAGAGGGTTGGGGAAAAAGGTGAAGAGAAAAATGAGATCATGAGAATAATAAATTTCAGAAATGAGAGCAAAAAAGTGTCATTTGAAATTCAATTATACCAGGTTAGTAGTGAGAGGGAAGGAAATCCCTGTGCGTCGAGTGGGGTAGAACAAAAGACCCAGGTGCCCCGGCAAAGAAGAGGCCAACGAGAAAAATACAAGGGTTCTCTTTATTTCTTTTATTTTTAAATGTATTGTATTCAATCGGATACACTTAACGAATTTGATCATGTTCAAGTTAGAACTTCTATTCTCAACGTTATATTTCACAAATTTAACTAAAAAAAAAAATTAAATGAAGCTCATTATCATCAAGTATACAGTTCTAAGAACTGGTTTGACGCAACTACCCGCCTCCACTCAACTCAACTCTATAGGTTGCCAACTCTTTCACTTCTTTAAAAGTCCCCCATCCATATATTTCATTATCTGGGGAAGATAATCCAATCTAGGTCTTCCCCTTCCGCTCTTTTCCAATCCGCTCTCTGAAATATCATTTTAGAAATCCTCCGTGTCTCACGGTGTGCTTTATCATTTGGGGTCTTCTCTTTTTCAGATTCTTCTATAGATTAATTAAATTAATCTTTAAGAAATTCAAAGATATTTTTATAAAGCGAAATTTTAGAGAATACTGTCGGCTAAGATATTCTCTAAAATTTCGCTTTATAAAAATATCTTTGAATTTCTTAAAGATTAATTTAATTAATTTGATAATTTCTATATTTGTATAAATATACTAGAAAAACAAATTTATTTATAATTTGTTAAAAATTCCGTTTAGTAGATTTGCTCGCGAATCCACTCCGCGGAATTCTAAATTAATTTGTATCATCTCTCTATGTAAGAATAGACTTGTAAAAAGCGTCTGAATCGAGGGAGTAATATATAAGAACTTGAGATGCCATGTCCCTCTAGGTGGTCCGTGGTGGGGTATCATGCGGGCTATACGCGGATTGATACCGGGTAACACCTAGATGGACCATATCTTTTTTCGCTCTCTTGGTTCAGGATGGAGAATCAGCTGGACCTCAATGGTTCTTATAAAACGGTAGTCTGGCTAAGTATTCTCTAAAATTTCGCTTTATAAAAATATCTTTGAATTTCTTAAAGATTAATTTAATTAATTTGATAATTTCTATATTTGTATAAATATACTAGAAAAACAAATTTATTTATAATTTGTTAAAAATTCCGTTTAGTAGATTTGCTCGCGAATCTACTCTAGGCCCTAAATTAATTTCTTCTAAGTGTTCTCTTTTCTAGTGTTCAAAAACTTCCTCATTTGTAATTCTATCAATCCATTTAATCTTTTAGCATTCTTCTGTCCAGATATCGAAGACTTCCTTCCATTCTCTTTCTCGGTGCGTCTCCAATCATCCAGGTTTCAATTCCGTACACTGGGTGATGCTCCATAAATATGTCTTCGCAACATGTTTCTATTTTCTAAACTGATTGAGGAGGATCATAACGTTTTTTCAATTAAATCTCATCTCAAGTTTTGAGCAATTCTAGATTTGATTTCTTTTCTGGGTTCTTCGGTCCCAAATAATTTTTATTCCCGGAACTCCTTAGCTTCTTATAATTTTTCTCCTCTTATTGTTATACACTAATATCTAGTTTATTCGCGAATGGCAAATGAAACGTTGGGGAGGATTATTGATTTTATCTCGTCAAAACAATCTGTTTAATATTATAATTGATTATATATATAGATATATATGAGTATAATGATAATCCAATTGATCTATGTAATGTATTTGTTTCAAAAAAGGTACCTACATCTATATATACTAGTATATCAAATGGAAAAGTATGTATATATGTTTGTATGATCCAAACGATCTGATTGGCCAGTGCATAGCCAATGGCAAAGCGTTAAATTATTAGAACGATTCTGATTGGTCAGATAGCGATCGTGCTTAGCCAATGCGTTAAATAAATATTTAAAAATACTTTTCGTCTCGAGACGCTGCCCGCCAGGGCAACCCTTGGAGGGCCTAGGTTACAGAAGGCGTGCCAAATGGGAGTGAATATATCAATTTCGAACTTCCGCGTCATTTTTTGATATTAATAATATAAATGTACTAATGGAGAGGTGAGATTTCCTACTATAAATGAGGGGGAGGAATTCGTGACAACGCCAGCGTATGAAATAAACTGCAACGGATCGTTGCTAAACTTTATCCAAATTCATTTGAAATATTAATATGTTTGTTCCTTTATTATTAATCAGATATCACTTGCAATTTGTAGTTCATATTGACATTAATTCAAAAATAATTCTCATTTAATAGTTGAGGAATAACCATTCTACATTTGATTTTTGACATTTCGGTTATTATTGTAACCATTGCTGAAGACATGGAGGAATCGACTTAAAATCAAAAATAGCCATCGATTCTCATCTAATACTTGAGGAATAACAATTCTACATTAGGTTTTTGACGTTTCGATTATTATTGGTAACCATTGCTGAAGGCATGGAGGAATCGACTTAAAATCAAAAATAACGATCGATTCTTATCTAATACTAGAGGAATAACCTTATTGCATTCCATTTTTGATGTTTTGACTATTAATGGCAACCTCTACTGAAAACGTGGAAGAATAGACTTAAAATCAAAAAGACTAAATTCTTTTATGGCAAACAACTCAAGCTTGAGTTGTTTACCAAAAAGATTTTAGTCTTTTGATTTTAAGTCTATTCTTCACGTTTTCAGTAGAGGTTGCCATTAATAGTCAAAACATCAAAAATGGAATGCAATAAGGTTATTCCTCTAGTATTAGATAAGAATCGATCGTTATTTTGATTTTAAGTCGATTCCTCCATGTCTTCAGCAATGGTTACCAATAATAATCGAAACGTCAAAAACCAATGTAGAATGGTTATTCCTCAAGTATTAGATGAGAATCGATGCTATTTTGATTTTAAGTCGATTCCTCCATGTCTTCAGCAATGGTTACCAATAAAAACCGAAACGTCAAAAATCCAATATAGAATGAAGTTTATTCCTCAAGTACTAGATGAGAATCAATCGCTATTTTTGGTTTAAAGTCGATACCTCTATGTCTTCAGCAATGGTTACCAATAAAAACCGAAACGTCAAAAATTCAATATAGAATGGTTATTCCTCAAGTATTAGATGAGAATCAATCGCTATTTTTGATTTTAAGTCGATTCCTCTATGTCTTCAGCAATGGTTACCAATAAAAACCGAAACGTCAAAAATCCAATATAGAATGATTATTCCTCAAGTACTAGATGAGAATCAATCGCTATTTTTGGTTTAAAGTCGATTTCTCTATGTCTTCAGCAATGGTTACTAATAAAAACCGAAACGTCAAAAATCCAATATAGAATGGATATTTCTCAAGTATTAGATGAGAATCAATCGCTATTTTTGATTTTAAGTCGATTCCTCCATGTCTTCAGCAATGGTTACTAATAAAAACCGAAACGTCAAAAATCCAATATAGAATGATTATTCCTCAAGTACTAGATGAGAATCAATCGCTATTTTTGGTTTAAAATCGATTTCTCTATGTCTTCAGCAATGGTTACTAATAAAAACCGAAACGTCAAAAATCCAATATAGAATGATTATTCCTCAAGTACTAGATGAGAATCAATCGCTATTTTTGGTTTAAAATCGATTTCTCTATGTCTTCAGCAATGGTTACTAATAAAAACCGAAACGTCAAAAATCCAATATAGAATGATTATTCCTCAAGTACTAGATGAGAATCAATCGCTATTTTTGGTTTAAAAATCGATTTCTCTGTCTTCAGCAAAGGTAACGGATAAGAAAACAACGCAGTTGCTATGGTTACTCATAAAAATTCCTCCCAAATTTTTAGCATTTCACAGAGAGAAGCCTATCCATTCTTACTTAAGCAAGGCTAAATGAGCTATATTAAAACTTTCAAATGAATAAATTTTAAAGAATTTAAAAAATTAAAAAAGTACCATCTAACTCTAGAGTAAAGTACTTTAAAATATAATTTTACTAAAAACTTTATTTAACCTTTTTGTGGTCCCCAAGGTACTTAATTAGGATATTAAATTTCATCAAAATTGGTTAAGTCATTTTCAAGATATTTAGAAAAAACTAAAAAAGTACTGAAATAAAGTACTAATGTTTGTGGGCCGATATGTACCAAAAACTAATCAGCGCTTCATTTTGTTAAACTAATGGTAGGTTTTCAATTTCATTTCAATCGGTGCAACGGTGTGGAAAAAATCGTGGGCCAAAAAAGCGATAACATACATCCATCCATACATACATACATACATCCGCACGCACTAAATGAAAAAATCGCACTTTTTGGCCTCTCGACGAGACCCCATGTAATTTTTGGCAAAACCGTCACGTGCTAAAATTCAACCTAATTGAATACTACAATTTGTGACTTTATTTGAGTCCATGGGTTCCGTAGTCTTTACCTGAGGACCCTTTGAAGCCACGCTTGCCCCGAGAGCGATTGCAATACTTTACCCATGCTTTGCATTGGATAAAGTAAAAATAGTTCGTGGTAAGCCTACTTGTTTTTCAAGTTTATAAGTACTGTTAAATTATGTTAATTTTGTTAAATGAAAACTTCATATTTGATATGAATATTTTTTAATTGAGGACTGTCTTGAGTTACATAATTAAGAAAGGATGTCCGATTATTGTTACCGAAGAAGGTTGGACCAATAAAACATTATATCATTTATGGACGTACCATGAGTTTTAATACTAAGTAGGTATAATATTCAAAAATAGAAGAGAGCTAATCATGTCAGAATGTCAAATCATTTTCTAATTGCTATTGGATAAAATGCTTTATGGTCAGAGTCAGTAAACTTCTGATCCCATGCGTTTTGATGTCTGAAAATCAATGGCTTAATTGATTCTCTCTGGAGTTAGTTAGCAGCAGTTGGAATTGGGTCCACAAGTAGAGAAGGATCCATTTCAAACCATTAGGCATCAACAGAGTATGGCGGGTTCTAAGAGGTGAGAGGGTCCATAAGTTTTTGGCCCTTAGATGATAATTAGGCTTAACTAAACCATATGATTCTCCAGATTCGAATTCGGTCATGTGGCAGCTTCGAAAAAAACTATATCTTTTTAATTTGAGAGGCAATTTTTGCTTCAATTTTACAACCAATCTATATGTGATGAAGATTACGTATTCCTGGTTTGAAAAAATAGTATCGATCTTAATAAGAATAAATTAAGTCCTCTTCCTTCGAGGATTTAAATTCTCTCACATATTTAATTGAAGGAGATAGTAAGAACTTTTTCAAGACTCTGTACGCTTTTCTAAATTTTGCAGATGTCCGGGGAAGGAGTGAATTATTTATCGAACCCAACTAGTTAGAGATGTCCTATCATTAATGGTAACCACTGCTGAAGACACGGTGAGTCGGCTTAAAATCAATTTCCAGCTAATACTGGAGGAATACAGATTGCAATTGTAAAGTTTCGAACATTAGTGAGTGGTTGCTGAAGAGATGGAGGAATGGAGTTAAAATTAAAAATAACCGATCAATTCACATCCCATACTAGAGGAATAAACATTATATTCATATTTCAAATGAATATGGATAAAGTCTAGCAGCCAGCGCCACGGTTGCTATACTTTGTTATAAAGTTTACTTGTTTTTTTCCTGAGCATGAGGCCCAATTGAATAAAGATTGGTTTTACAGGTGCTGGTTCATTCACATTTACCATTTAACGAACAATATAATTATATGAAAATTTATTTATTTAAAGACAATTTTATCGTCTTTAAGGTTAAGCTAACTGCCAGGATAGCGTGTTAGCACTCGGGTTCGACTCCTGAGGGGGCAGGAAACCTTCTAACATACAATGTATACATAATAATTTACTAAGATCTTTGATAAAATTGTCCTTAAATAAATAAATTCTCATATAATTAAAATACAGGTATGAAACACGGAAGTTGTTTTTTTTTTGGAAAAATTTTTTCCATCCACTTTTTGAAAGAAATAAAACACTCAAATTTTCATATTGAACAATATAATATTCAATTTTGTTAAGGGGAAATAATATTCATTTAAATTTGTATGTATAGGAAGGAGTAGGTATGTAATTGCATCAAGTAGAAGAAACTCATTGATTTCCGCTTAAAAACAATATGAATAAATGATATATGTATCTAAATAAATATTGGCGATTAATTGAGTTTGTTTGGCAATGAAATGATAATTCTCTTTATTTAAAGCAAACGAATAAATAATTAAATTTAAAGGAGTCATTACCCGAACGCATTGAATCGTGTGGAATAGTCACTTATATTTCCTGACATTAAATTAAAAAAATGCCTCACCAGGTTGATGTTGAGCATCAATAGTATCCAACGTACATTCGTTTTTAAATTCACTTCAAAGATTTCATAAATCACGATATGAATAATTTATACAAAGTCTATATAAATATAGTCGAATAAGTGAATTTCTTATTTATTGAGAAATAGATTTAAAGGATCGATTAGCCGAATAGATTCTCTGCTTGCGCTGGTATGTTTTTCTGTTTCTGACGTTGGTTGATGTTGAGCATCAGTGACATCAATACCAATTAAGTGGAAAGTAGAAGAGAGTAGGAATATCTAATTGATGTCTTAGATAGGTAGATAAAATGATATTAATACAAATATTTATTTTGTATAAACTACGATTATAGCTATACCAAGTAAACTGCAATCAAAAGAGAATTAAACAGTTGGTAGATAAAGAAATTGCCAAATCACAAAAATTCGCAGTCTTAAAAAATTTTCACTTTTATTCTTCAATTAAATAATAGAAATAATAATAATTAATATAATATGATAATATTAATAAGTATTTTTAAGCTTTATTTAGAGAGAGAATCTAAAGGTCGTATTAAAAATCTTAATAAATATAGATGTTTGATTTCATGTCAGAAGGATTTTTTTGAAAATTCCAAAAAATCTTTAGGTTTGTGAATATTTCAATTTTTATTAAGAGAATTCAAAGTTCTTGAATATATTATTTAAGACAGGGACCGAGATCCCCATGGGTTCCCTCCAAAAAATGTATAAGATACTTGAATTAAGAAATAGTAAGCCAAAAAAATAATAATAAATGTTCGGCTTTACAATTAAGATAGGTAATAATCATAATAAAAAATAATCAATTCAATTGACAATGGAGATTACAAAAAGATCAATAACTTAGTTACTTAAAAAAAATCTTCGCTATTTTATCATGTGAATATAAATAATAATTATAATCATGAAAAACTTTATTTAAATGAATGGGAAAATTATGAAATACGGAAATAATCAGCTCATGATTTCTTAATTAATAATAAGAAATGAGTAAAACAATCGAACAAAATATGTCAAATTTGTTATCAAAATTTTACAAATGTTGATTTAAGACAAATTTCGTTATCTTGCAAATATTAATCGTTATCTAAGAATTAAAATATCATTTGACATATAAACGATAACGTGTTTATAGGAATTAATAAAACAGAAAATACAAAAAAAAAAAAATAAGAATTTCACAAAAGAACAATATAAATGACAATATCTTGATTCGGAATGATAATCTTTTCTTTTGATATATTTTTATTAATTTATATACTTGTTATAGTCTAAATACTTTAAATTAATATAAGTTTTTAACATCATTATCATTTAACATTATTATAGGTTGTATTCCATTTTTATTAGGCACAGGTTCTATTTCAAAGGGCGATTTCTCTGCTGTTTTGATAAGTAAAATGTTATATATTCTAAAATAGTTGAGATATTAAACTGGTTATTATTTGTCATTGTTAAGAACAACATGAGTGAAATTGTGGAAATTTTTCATAATTTCAAGTATCTACATAATTGAATTAAAGTGAGCTGGTAGAAAAAACATGTCTAAATGGTCATTTTGAAGCTCTCTCACACCGTCATTTTAAATCGAAATAAATTTAGAAAAATCAAATAATTCTGCTTAATGTGATCTTTAGAGGGATACCTTAAACTTTTTTGACCCCTGAAAAATTCGATTCTCCCCAAAATAAAAATTAATTTATAATTTTTAACCGACTTCAAAAAAGGAGGAGGTTCTCTATTCGATTGAATTTTTTTTTTTTTTTTTTGTGCCTATGTTACCTCATATCTCCGCCAATTCTCAACCGATTTTGAAATTTTTTTTTGCATTGGGTCCAGTCTAGCTTCCGATTGGTCCCATTTTTTTCGTATTTTTTTCATAGGTATTAGACCTTTTTTATTAGATTTGTTTAGGACCTAACCTCTTTGTTTATGAACCGATTTCGATGGTTCTTTTTTTATCCGATAGGGGTGTCTTAGGGATGGTGTCATATTAATTTGGTCAAGTTCTGATGATATGATCACTATTAATAACATCACTAAAAGAGAAAAATAAAAAATAATTTTTAAGAAAAAATAAAAACCGACTTCAAAAAATTAAATGCAACAAATAAAATACACTGAAAGGTATAAAATGGTTATTATCTTATTTAGTTGCAACTAAACGACGAAATATTAACATGAAATTACTTTTTGAAGTTGGTGCCAAACATATACCTTTTATGAATCGCACTCGACGGATCTTACTTAGTACGTTTGGAGGGTATGCTCGCTTATAGGTATAGTTAGTTTGGCACCGACTTCAAAAAGTAATTTCATGTTAATATTTCGTCGTTTAGTTGTAACTTAAATAAGATAATAATTATTTTATACCTTTTTAGTTCGTATTTTTATTTGTTGCTATTTAATTTTTTGAAAGTCGGTTTTTTATTTTTTCTTTAAAAATTATTTTTAATATGATTAAGTCAAACTGAATATGTACCTACAATTGTTCATTCTTTCATCCAATCATTATAATTAAAAACCTTGTCTTAGTTATGAAAAAAAAAATTATAAAAATGATTATATATAACTTCTAAATTTCAAGCTTTTACTCTAGTTTACGAGTTACTCTGCTCTGACAGACAGGCATTGTGGCGACAGTATCTAATAGGTTTCCGTACGATCATTGTATGGAACCCTAAAAAAGGGCGATTATTAAATACACTTTTTTACACAGTTTAATAAATATTTGATACGCGTACTACTTTAGTACGATACACTTCCTTCATACTGTTTACCAAGCCAAGCGTTTAAATCGGGAATTTGATACTATCTAATGGTTTGATTCGCGTAGTAAGCGTACAGTAAAAATTAAGCCAAAAACATACGTAACCCTCTATTTAAATGTATTTTAAAAATAGTAAAACTTTACCTGCCTGCGAGCTTTTTTCTAACCATTTTGCTATGCTAGATGTGATTCAGAAACGAACTCAAATTTAACGCTAGATTCAGGAAGCTATATGCTTGATTTTTAGCACCGAAGCAGTTTGGCATCCATCATTTCAATTTCATTTTATTTTTTTACTACTAGAGCCAGTTGTAATGAAATTAAATCAATATTACCCTGAAGGTAGGTCAAATGTTAATCGCGATCTACCGGCCGATTGCGAACCATTTAGCAGTTAAAGTTGAACAGTATTAGTATAATAATATAAACAATATTTTAACCTTTCTTCACTCTAAACACTGGGCAGATCCTCCGAAACGTCGGTTTTTATGATGAATGATAATTACGTTCCAAAAAAAATGTTATTTTTACGGAATTTGTGGTTTACATTATCCTCGCGGTGCTTTCCATCAAATCGTCAATGAATTCCGCCAGTCCGTCTCCAAAAGAAAATACTTCTATTTTATTAGTCGATAACAAAGGACAAATTTCTATTACAAAAAAAAATGCATTCTTTCACGGCAATTCGTCCCTTGTTAGGGACCACAGTAATTAATTTATTATATATATTTATTATAAGTGAAAAAAAGCAAATCTTCAAGATGCTGATGAGTACAGGTAAAATTATATTAGGTTGGAGTTGGTGGTGTTTCACAAGGAAAATAAATTAAAATACAAAGATTTTTTTTAAGTTTACTCTTAACTCAGACACCAACTCCAACCTAATATAATTTTAAGAATGTTTCACTATAAACCAACACCGCGTTCCCTAAATGTGAGTATAGGTATAAAAAAAACTTCTTTAAAACTATGATTTTTCACAGAAGTGTTTTGTGTGGGATTTCTCTTCTTTTTGTAAGCTAATATGCAGGTATTTTATTATAAATGTATATATTTTTTTGAGGGGCGTTAATTTACCCTACAAATTTCACTTCTTCATTTTAAAGGTTAAGGGTAGTAAAGTTTTTTGTGATTAATTCTCACCTTTTTTAATCCCCCAAAATCTACAAAATTGCCTAATTTTAGCATCCTAAGGTCCTACAGTCATTTCATATTTAATAGATGCAAGTTTACCCTACAATCTTCATTTTAGGGATTGAAAATGAGAAAGTTTGAGTTTTTGGAATTTTTCCTTTTAGTGTTCCAAACTATACCAGCATACGAAATTTCATGGTGCTAAATTAATTGCAAGTACCCAATAGGTTTTGATTACCTGTCAGTGTCAGAAGAGAGTCAGTCAGTGCCAAAATTAGCTTTTTTCTCAGGTCCATACCTATCTCAGAATCTATTTATGCTATATTTCTGAAATTTGGTATTCTCTATATACAAGGTCGACTTTATAATTACATGTGTATAATTTCAGCTATGTATCTCAAATGGGTTCTAAGCTACAGGGGGTGTTAAAAGTGGCTCGAAATTATTCGTGTAAATAGCGTAAAGCGTGTGTACGCCTAATGCTCGAGAGCCTACGCACTCTGTGTGCTATCATATAATTCGATTAAAGTCAGCTACAATGATCTGATGAAATCGATTTTGATGTGAGCGTCAATTCATTAGTAAGTCCGTTTAATCGAGAGGTTTTAACTACTTTTCGTCAGTTGATGGGGGAGAGAAGTATTTTTGATAAATATGAACAAAAAATTGACCTTTTTATATTCATATGTTTAAAAATTTAGCACAAATGTAAATTCATGGTCCCCTCCTATTTACACTACAACAGACGACTACTTATGAGTAACTAATACAAAAATGGATTCTATATTTATTTAAATCATTATTTTATTTGTTCACAAATGAATCAAATTCCTTGTACCTATTGACAAAACCTCTAGAATAATTGAAGAGATTGCTTAATAAAGTTTTGTTTATTTGGTATTATTGATTTTAAAAACTTTTGTTAAAGTTTGTCTGTTTTATATAAATTTGAAATTAAATGTTCTCTCTCTGTTTATTCCTCAATATTTATATAAGTTCATAAATTGTATTATAAAACAAAATTTGCAAATATCTAACTGTTTTTAGGAAAATAAACAGAAAAATGAATAAATAAATTTAGAAATATTGAATAAGTTTTACTTTAATTAAATTATAAGATGAAGAAGAAGCCAAGTTAGCGCATAGTTTACTTTGTAGTCTTTATTGTTTGTGTGTGTGTGGGGGGGGGGGGAAGTATATTAGAATAAATAAAATTTTATTTTTATTGATATATATATATATATATAAAATTTAGTTTAAGTAATCAATAAAAGATATGATAAATTTGGGGTTGTTAAGAGACAAAGCACAATTATACCATT